>JALIHJ010000017.1:0-305951 GCA_022984795.1 Fabrea salina | reverse complement strand
AACACCCTAACACCCTAACACCCCTAACACCCTAACACCCTAACACCCTAACACCCTAACACCCTAACACCCTAACACCCTAACACCCTAACACCCTAACACCCTAACACCCTAACACCCTAACACCCTAACACCCTAACACCCTAACACCCTAACACCCTAACACCCACCCCACCCTAACACCCTAACACCCTAACACCCTAACACCCTAACACCCTAACACCCTAACACCCTAACACCCCTAACACCCTAACCCCCTAACACCCTAACACCCTAACACCCTAACACCCTAACACCCTAACACCCTAACACCCTAACACCCTAACACCCTAACACCCTAACACCCTAACACCCTAACACCCTAACACCCTAACACCCTAACACCCTAACACCCTAACACCCTAACACCCTAACACCCTAACACCCTAACACCCTAACACCACCCTAACACCCTAACACCCTAACACCCTAACACCCTAACACCCTAACACCCTTGAACAATAGATTGTCAAGAGTTGAATAGAAACAGTAGGCTAATATCTAAGTATATCAAACAGAGTTACATGAGGTGTTATATAGTAATATGAATGTGGAGTTAGTAAGTAAGCATGTAGTAAAGAAAGACGGTAGTTGAGTATGGGTAATAGAAGTTAGTATAGAGTGTGTTAGTAGTTAATCTTGAAGCATGCAATAGTGTCGAATTAGCAGTGTATTACAGTGGACATATTCAACTAAGGATTGTGAAGTAATAAATCCAAGAATAGTTCTAGTTCTTTAAGTCTGGAAATTAAGAACCTAACACTCTAATAGCAATCCAGAAAGTAGCTTTTACATATACACAGCAATCAAACTCTGAATGAAGATATTGAATCAGGAAGTGGGTACCCAAGAATTACAAGGAACTCAGAATTCTTTAAAGGTATAATGCAATCAATGAAGACTTGGAGTACTTCCACTAGAATAGCAGAAATACTCATGCAAATTCAAGACCCCACAAAAGCATGAAGCTCATAGAAAAGTACCTGAGTCATCTAGATCAGGGATGAAGAAGAACTAATCCTGACTCAAGAGAAAACAGACCAAAAAGGAAAGCAAAACCTCAAAAGAAGAGCAAAAAGATAAAATCAAAGCAAAACTCAGAAAACCTAAAAGCACATCGAAAACAGCTAAGAGAGAAGAAAGAAACCCCAAATCGAAGAGAAACCACTAGGAGATCAGAAGAGCTATCCAACTAACAACTAAACCAAGCATTACTACTATGGTTGAAGAGCAAGATCAAAAACGAGTCAAACAAGCAGAAACACGAAACAACAAGAAAGATTACAAAAGAAGTAAAAAGCAAAAAACACCCTAAACAAAACCCTAGCCCAAAGTGACGAATCACTCATCCATTTCAGATGCCTAAACGGCTTGCACCAATTCTAATAAATAAATAAAAGAGACTCAAGAGCTATTAACTGGTTAACTTGTTAATTAGTTCTTTTAGAAATTCCGAGTCTCCAGGCTCTCCACAGTAAACTCTCAAAACTGACTCAGAGAGCTTAGAGTTGAAAGTGATTCGGGATTCAGTGCACATTCTGATTAAATTGCTCTCAAGCAAGTCTGAAAACATGCCTTTCATCCTATAAGGAAACCTCATACTTGAGTTTCTACATAGGACTTTAAGCAAATCTTTAAATTCGGATTCCTTAACTTCCCACTTTTCAAGTTTTCCATTCAGTGAGTCTAGTCTTATATAAATCATTGCCTCTAAGTATTCCCTCAAGGTCATGTCTTTGTAGTTGGAGCAGAAGTCCTTGAAATCTCTGAGTGAGCCATGGTGCTTCAAGTACAACTGCAGGTCTTCATCTGTCATTGACCTGCTTTCCATTTCTGCTACTTGCTTCATCCAGTTGGTGACTTCTTCTCCTTCTGGATAACTGAATGGGAAACTCTTGACATCAGATCCTTCATCAATTATGCTGAGGGATTTAATTCGTGCTGGAAGATGCTGGTCACTGCTTACCAGGATGACTTTGGCTAGCCTCTTTCCAGCAAAGTCGATCACCAGTTCTTTAATCAAGCAAGCCCCTTCTGAAGATTTGTAGTCGCCTTTTAGGATGTCTTGCACGTTGTCGAAAATGAGAACTGGCTTTTTTCCTTGCTCAGTTAGGTCTCTTAGACAGTCTCCGAGCATAATTTTGTTATTTCTTGAGTAACCTTCAGCTCCCAAAACTGAGTAAAGGTTCAGCCATAGATTCTCTTTTTGTTCTTTCAAGTCGAAGTACACAGAAACAAACTGGGTCTTAGTGTCTGAGTACTTTTTGAGCACTTGAGGGTTGCTAAGCACATGGCAAAGTCTCTCCATAAAGGTAGACTTGCCTATGCCTTTGGGTCCGTAGACCACATCAACCCCCCTTCGGATAGGCTTTTCAAGGTGGTTAATCCACTCCTGAGTGAGTTGGGGATTCTCAATCAAGGGACCTTCTACTTCTGGTGCTAGCTTGGGTTGAGTCAGAGTCTCTTTGATTTTTCTAGAAGTGCTTCTAGGGTGCCTGAGTTCTAGTTCTGTTTGAACTAGGTATAGCGTAACTAAAGGCGAAGAAATGTAGAGGAGCATTTTGGCCCAAGACATGAAGTCGAAGAACCGGTAGATTTGAGTTCCTTCGATTGCCGGGGAACCTTCTTGGGAAAGTTGGCTGACTATGAGCCCAGAAGATTCGGCTCTTAGAGTTTGGCTTCCGATGAGGGCAATTGGCTCGCCTTTGCTGACTAGTTGCCAATTGCCCTTGTAGAGCTTCAACTCTCCCGATAACCCTTGAGGAACTCTGATTTTAGCAAAGTTGCGGACGACTCGACTGAACATTTTATTAGCCATTGAATTAGGGGGATATGAGTTTGACTGAGTTAAGAAGTCTAGGGGGCTGGACCTAACCTTGAACAGCACACAAAAGGCTGAAGATAAGTAAACGTGGAAAGCTAAGGTTAAAGGTGATAGTATGGGAGTAGTAATAAAGTATGAGCGGGAAATGGTCAGATGGTGACATACTACCGGAGAGAAGCCAGAACTTAAGGCATAGAAGTAAGGACTGTGAGCAACTAACCAGAACCTCAAGAGCATCAAATTGTACACTAAGCTAGCAACCAAAATGCGAAGAAAAGATTAGGCTTTGAGAAGTGCAAGCAAAGCAAGCAACCAACGAAGACAATTCAAGACTGACTTATAGCATTGCAGAAGCTTAGACAGCAGTATTATCCTCACTTCCACTAACAATCAGCCTAGGTTCCATTTATCAGGCAGTACCAGAAAAGGTCTGAGGATAAAAACTTTAAGGAAACTAGAATTAGTTCTTAATAAGGTTAAACTTTAAGTAGTTTATTGGCTACTCTTGCTTTGGTTGCTTGGAACTCGAGTTTTCAAGTAGCTATTGTTTGTGAATTAATCGGACACATCTGGGAACTAGTGCTTAACACCTAGGACAGAATTTAAGCAATTCTTAAACCCAAGTTGAAAGAGATTTATAAGGGACCAATATTCTGAGATAACTTTCTACTGGTTCTAGAAACAAGCTTTCACTGGTAGTAAGTAATCTTCCAAAGTCAATCCTTTGATAGGAACTCAGTAAACCTTAGATCTGTTTGACTATAGAGTTCTGAACAAGACATCATGCTTCATGAACACTTGGTTACTTGCTGACTTGTTGATTCTTACAGTTGAACACAAACTCATGCACATCACAGTCTGATTTATTAGTTTAGGTATAATAAATAGAGGTCTTGCTGGAGTTATGCTTAGGAGTGGAAACAAAGGGTAGTAGAAAGTGATCCTAGAGACCAAAGTGGAAACAGTGAAAAACCAGGTTGTCAGAAACACAGTTCTGAGACTGAGGAGTAGTTTGAACACAGAATAAAGAATATAAGAAGCACTAGATTGACTTGGTAAAACTAGTGTGTACCTAGCTACTGAAGTCAGACGTGAAGACTTTTGATTGATTTTCAGGTTTAGAGAGTTGTTGTAGCATCTAAACGAACACTTGGGCTAGGAAAAATAACCTACAAACAAAACTTAGCCCAAAGCCCTAGAGAACCTGCATAAAATCGCAAAGCAAGGAGTAACTCTAGACAACAACTAAGAAGGAAAATCAGGAACTCACTCAAAAGTAAGAAAGGAAACACTACTGCTCTGGATGAAATTCAAGATCAAAGAGAACACAAAAACAAGCAGAAAGACGAAACAACACCCTAAATGAAGACCTACTAATTCAACTCAGGGGCCTAACAACAACCCAAACTCAATAAACTTTCTTAACTTTGAGTTTAATTCTAAAGCATGTAAGTTATTACAGTGTCAATGCTTTAAGCTTGGATTTAAGAACCCTAGCAATAAAAGACTGTATTAGCATAGCTCTTCATTCAGTATTTTAGCTTCTACATACAAGCAATCAAACTCATATTGTCTATCCTTAGTCTTTATATAAATGGAAAGTAACCCAGTACTTGCATTAGACTCAGAGGTGTGCAAAGACTCATTCACTCAGTACATTTGTGCACTCCAGAGACTATTCAACAGTGACATGAATGAAGAGACTCTAGGAGTGTTTAATCAGGAAGTGGATAGACTCAAAAAGCCACTTGGTCTATCCAAAGTCCCCAAGAATTACAAGGGACTCAGAGTACTCGAAAGGGATAATGCAATCAAAGTCCTGGCATTCCTGGCTGTGTACAAGAACAGCCAAATAATCAATGAAGACTTGGAGTACTTCCAAAGAGAGAAGATGCCAATTGGTGATGTCTTAGACAAGTATGTAAGATCAATACGGAGAAACTCCTTGCTAGGAGACCTAAATGAGACTACAGAAGAAGCAGAAATCAAAAGAAGGATAGTGGTTTCTTTCTGGGTTACTGCGCTTTTGCATGACATGAGATGCAATGTAAAGCCTTACACTAACTTGGTTGTAGAGTCATTAGAGAGAATACCCACTGAAATGTTTGAGTTTTTAGCCAGGATAATCAGAACTAATGCATTCAAAAGTGCACTAAAAAGAATTAAAGAACTGAAGCGAGCAAGAGTTACTGAAGTTTTGGAGAACTTGAAGGAAGATTCTTACTTTTGCGATGAGCTTCCAGAAGGAGTGCAAGGAGTCTCCGTGCTGGGCAATCATGTTGTCCTAACGAAAGAATATGATTACACAACCAAAGGCAGTAGAAACGAGCGTATGATCAAGCAGGTTTCATTCGAAAGCACTCTAATACACGAACTGGGCCACATATTGCATCGTTTTCAGAAAGAGGAAAACTGGTATGAACTCAGTCCGCAAAAGCCCTGCAAAAGAATCAGAATGATTCAAGAAACTTACAACGAAGAGGTCAAACTTCCTCAGAAAAGAACACCTAGTGACACCTTAGAAGAGACTCAAGAAAGTGAAATGGGTAACCACTTAGAGTCTCAGCTATTTGGGTTCAGAATTGAGGAAATGAACCAAAGCTTAGCTGAGTTCTTATTAGAAATTGACAACTGGAATGCCTCTTTAGAAAATTTCCAGAAAGGAGTACTTAAGAAATACAAACAAGGAATTGAGAATGGGCAGAAGTCATTTAAGATGAAGAAGTCAGTTGAATACAGAGCAGGCATTGCTGGGTGCTTCTACGACATAAGCAGACAACAAGTCAAGGACCTTAAGCAATTCAAGTAAAATAAACTAAACAAAGTTTATAGATAAGAGACCCTAAATACTCTAAGGTCCTAAAAACAAGCAAAAGAATAGGCAAGTTAATTAGAGTAAGTTAGATCTCTTAACAACTCTGCCAAAGGGATTGAAAGCACCGTCTTCGAAAGCTAGTTTTCCTCTTACAAAAACTTTGTGTATGGTTCCAAGTAACTGCTGGGATACAAAAGGATTGGAGTTGCCATAAAAACTCATAGCATCACTCACCTTTTCATAGGGGTCCCACACTACTAGGTCTGCTAACTTGCCTTTTTCAATGGAGCCTCTGTTTTTCAAACCTAAAATGCTAGCTGGCTGCAAGGATAGCCACTTGCTGAGTCTAATTAAGTAATGTTCGAAGTTGGCAGAGGTTTTAACAGGAACGTTTAAAATAGTCCAGGGAATTTGCATAGTGAACTCTATACTGCTGATTCCCCTTAGTGCTATCTGGAAGTTATCTGTTTTATACTCTGAAGGAACATAGTGGTGCTGGGAACTAATAGAGTCTATTCCCTTGAACTTCAAAAGTTCCCAGAGCAAGTTGCAGTTAGCTGTGTTTCTGATTGGGGGGTGGCTTTTGAATCGGGTGTCACCTTCTTTCACAGAGTCACTAGTAAAGCAAAGGTGCAATGAGCCCACTTCGCTTGTTAAGTTTTTGAAGTTTTTCTTGGCTTGCCTCACTCTGTTTAAAGCTGCAGCAGAAGACACGTTAATGATGTGAATTTTGGATTGAGGGTGCATGGATTCAAGAATCTTATCCACCCCAGACACTTCCCACGTGTAAGGGAAGTTAGCTAAGTAATATATGTATAGCTTCTCTTTGTTTGTTTCTGCTTTTTTTATTGACAGAGGAGGAGGTCTTTTGAGTCTTTGGCTGAAGTTGGACTTTTTGGCATCAAAAGAGGTTGCCCCTGATGCATTGTAAGTGTGGATTTCGGCGTGACTTAGGTTCTGGATGTTGTCTTGGTTTTCTCTGATTCTTCTGTTGAGGTCATCAAAGATTGTGTAAGTTTTGCGTCTTTGAGGTGGTCTTAGAGTGTTTGGCACTAAAAGGGCTGAGGATGGGTCTTTAACTTTTGGTGCTTGGGTGCAACACCCAAAAGGCGAACTAACAGTTCCGTAATTTTCCTTAGGGGAATCATCCACTCCAGAGTCAATTGGGTCTGGAAAGGCCCCAGCAAAGGTGTTGGTTTGGGAGTTTCGGGAGGGTTTTTTGTTGATTCGGTTATCTAAAGTTTCTGTGCGGAAAGGCGAAGCTTGCAAAATCATTCTTTGATTGGGAGCTGTTGGGTCAAAAAGCAAAGGAATGCTGTGGTTTAAAAGTTTCTGCGTCACAAATTCTATTTGGTTTATTAAAGGTTTGTAGTCTCCCGAAGGCGGAAAGTTGTAGGCTTTCATAGCAAAAGCTCCTTTGAGAAGTTCATCAATGTCACAAGCGTTTTCATCGCTGATAGTTGGAATATTTGCAACATCACAAAACAACTGATCAGAATTCTGGGTCTTGAGTGAGTCTTGGAGTAAAAAGCAAGTTCCTCCCGAGACTGCGGCCTTTGTTAAGTCAGAGTAGGATTCCCAAGTTCTTGTTGCGTTCAGATCTATGATGCCTGGGGACACATAGTAGTCACTGTAATCAAGAGGGTTCCAGTCGGCGTACTTTTCAGCTACAATTTTGGAAGGAACATCTTCTTGAATGAGGACCACGTCTTCGATAACTTCTTCGTCAATCAGTATAATTCCATAAACTGGTAGTTTGGGGTGGAACTGCTGATTGCCAGTGAGAACTATATGCCTACTTATTATTGAAAATTTTCCCATTAATTATGTTGATTGGCTTTAAACTAGAATAATTGTTTGGGTAGTCGTTTCAGGCAGTTGAAATTAATTATAAAGTACTAAAATGCTACTAATTTATAATTTTTGAAAGTCTAAGCGATTCGATTTAGTAGTTAAGAACCTGAAAGACCTGGGAGAAGGAGTTTTCAAGAGTTTGCGACTTGAAATTTTGGGAAGCACTACGAATTTCCTAGGATCTAAGGACCTTCTGCGTGATATGTAGGAAGTAGAGGGAGGTTTGGTAGTGGGGATTGAAAGATGGTTTGAGGATTGTCTTGGGGACTTAAAGGCCTCTGATGGAGTTGTTGGTAAGTTCTTTGGAGGTAGTTCTCCCTTTAAGAAAGCACTATATTCTTTGTTGAACTTAACTTTGTTTTCTGAACAAACTAGTGAAATAAGCAAAGCAGCTTTTGCAATGGTCTTCATCTTGAAGTTATCTTGGTACTCCCTTACTTGCTGAAGGTGAGTGCGTGGAATCCTAGTGTTTTTGCTGGTGATCCAGGGGTGCTGGAGAGCTAGTTCAGCTGAGTACCTTTCAATGGGAAGTTTTTCTGTACACTTCAAGAACAGACTTTTAGCGAGTTCTGGAAAACTAGGAGGGAACTTCCAGTTGATGTTTTTGAGTTTCTGGAGGTAAGCGCTGGAAGTCTGGTTCGAGTACAAAGGGTGCTCGCCTGTGATGATTTCATACAAGATGATTCCGCAACTCCAAATATCTACTCCTATGTTTAAACTCCCTTCCAACAGCTGTTCGGGAGCCATGTATATGCACGTTCCTGCTTTGTCTTTGCACTGTTGCTCTATACTGAACTTAGTGCTGAGTCCGAAGTCCGTGATTTTTAAAGAACTGGAATCTTTGGAGTTCCCGAACATTATGTTGTCGGGCTTTATGTCCCTGTGTAGAACGTTTTGCCTGTGGAGGTAAGCCACAGCCGAAAACAAGTACTTCATGATTTTAGCACAGTTTTTCTCTGGTAAACTTCCTTGGTGAATGAGTTCCTTCAAAGAACCGCCTTTCAGGAGTTCCATCTCCAGAAAGATGAAAGATTCGGTGACTTGTGCACCGTGGTACTTTACAATGTTAGGGTGATGCAGTGTACTCAAAAGATCAGCTTCTTGGAGGCAATGAGAAATTTGTTTTTCAGAAAAGTGGCGTTTTCTGATAACTTTGACAGCTAACTCTTCGCCTGTCTTCTTGGAAATGCATTCGTAAACTACTCCAAAAGCACCTTTTCCCAGTACTTTGGACACTTTGTAAAAGTGAGAAGCTTCTGACAGCAGTTGCTTATTCGACATCATTATAGTTAAATCTTTTTAGTCATCCCATAAATTCCAATGAGCTGGTTTGCATCAATGTTTTAAAGAGTGTAAAACCTTTCTGTAGTTAACTTTTAGCTTAAGTGTTTAAGTTCAAGGTGGCAACTCCTAGAAGTTATAAAAGCCCTAAGTGTCATAGGACTGAGTGCAGACACTGAAAAGAAAGCAATAACCATCATAAAGTAAAACACACTGTTCCAGCCATACTCTTGAAGAGCTCCTATTATGAGTTGGCCCAAAGAAGCACCAATGCCTCCACTTCCATCAATGATCCCTGCTACAGTGCTCATAGCTCTAGCATCGGCCAAGTCGTTTGCTACAGCTGAAGAAATGATAGCTGAGGACCCGTTGACCAGAACTCCGAGTGTAGGAACTAGCACAAAAAAGATGTAGTAAGTTTCTTCGTTTCCTAGTCGGAATAAAAACAAGACTGGAATGGACAACACCAGCATGGGAACTAGAACTATGCACCTTTGCGGTACTTTGTCGCTGAGATAACCTGCCAAAATGGCCCCTAGAATTCCTCCAACGTCGTAAGAGCTTGTGATTGACCCTTCAACCTCTCCTTCAAGTCCTATTTTGACTACCAAAAAATAAGGAAGCCACATCATGACTCCGTAGTTGAGCATTTTGACGCACCCAAAAGAAAAAGCGTAGGGCCTTACTCCAGGGAGTTGCCAAGAGCCTGTAAACCCTAGTTGTTCTTCAGCCTTAGTTTCTTCGTCACTGTTGGACTCAACTGTCAAGATTTCGTTAGAGGGTCTGTCCCTCGCCATCCACAAAAACAAAAGGCCTACAATTGCTAGTTGAGTCACTAGTATCAAGCCCACTACTTCCCATCTGACTCCAAAACTAAAAAAAATTGCAGACAACTGAGAGCCCACTATATTACCTGCAGCTGCGTTTGTGGACCAAAACCCCATGACTCTTCCCCTTTTCTCCTTGCTGAACCAGTTCCCCATGATAGCTACTGTTCCAGGCCAGATAGTTGATTGGCAAAGTCCCATCAGTGCAAACAAAACCAAAAACAGGGTTTTACTTCCTAGTGAAGCAAAGCTGCAGAAAATAACTCCCAGATACAAAAAGGCACTTAAAAGCATTCCAGTTGGAACTACATACCTGATGCTGTACTTGTCAGCAAGTATGCCACTTCCGTAGTTTCCAGTGGCGTAGCACAACAGAAAGGCACTGTCTAGCAAACCTAAAAAACTAGGAGAGAAATCTAGTTTTCCATCAACTTCTGGTTTGGCCATGTACCAACCTTCCATTGCTGAGTGCCTAGCTACAGTGCACATGAAGCTAAGTACAAAGATAACTACTTGAGATTTAGCTGATTTATCCATTTTAACACTTTTTGAAGTCAGGTAACTTCCAAGAAGGCAAGGGGTGGTGGTACTTCTTGGCTATGTTGGGAAAAGCAGTGCTTGCTTCTCCAGAGTTGCCTAGGTTCCTTGAGTAGTTGCTTTGGAAACTTCTTTCGGGCCTTCTGGGGTCTTTGGGAGTTGTGCGTTGCGAAACAGAACGGGTTTTGGAGTCAGGAGAGGCAGTCCGCATTTGGGTGGAGTTAGGAGTTTGGGTGGCTTGATCCCTTACCTTTTTTCCAGCTGCATTGTAATAGGCTTGTGAAGTTGAGTACAAGTTCCTCCTCATAGTTGGACGAGTTCTTGGTTTGGGTTTAGGACACACGTGGTTGGGAGCCAGAACTTCGTTGCAGTTAGTGCACTTGGGAGGAGGGAGCTCTTCACGTTTTTTAAGAGGGATGTTGATTGACCTTATGGACTTGTTGCGTTTCTTTGTAGTGATGGGGCGTTTTTTCTTTTCGGGGGACTTTTTCTTAGGACTGATGGGAAGAATCTCAGAAAAGACTTCAGGTTCCAAGTTGTCTTCTGAAGGGTCTGAGTCGCTGCCTGAAGAGTCTTCTCCGTTGTCTTCAAGGAGTTCTTTGTTGTTTAGTAGTTCGTTGACGATTTCGTTTTTTTTGATGTTGGTGAGAATCGGAACGTGGCCTTCAGGGTTGGGTTGGGGTTCGGGAGATTGGGGCACTTCAATTTCTGCGTTGACTAGCAAAGACAGACAAATGTGTTTTCCAATGCTTTGCAAGTCTTGTGTGGTGTGGTGGAGCCCTTCGTAAGCTCCGAAATTTGGACCACAAAAAGACGCTTCAAGCGTATAGACAAATGGGATCTTGGTGTCCTTGAAGAGGGAAATGCGGAGAGTGGACTCTTTTGACTTCTGCATCCGGAAAGCACAGTAGTTGTAGGCGAAAAATGGAGAAACTTTGGAAAGTATGTAAGGAAAAGTTCTGGTGAGTTCAGGCTTGTCAGGTATGTTGCAGCCGTACATAAACACGTTCTTTCTTCTGGAGTGGCCGTGCAAGTCACAGATCAACTCTACTTCTCTTTCTTTGCAAAAAGACTTTATCATCCTTTTAGCAGAGTGAATGATGGGATGTAGTGTTTTGGAGGGGTTCTTCCACCTTCTGTTTAAGTCGCAGCCTGCCAAGCTGCACCTGTAGTTTCCGTTGATAACTCCATCCGGGTTAATCATAGGTATAATTTTAAATATGAAGTTTTCTCTGAGGAGACATGCCTCACGGGAGTTGCCTGTAAGGAAGTCTATGACTCCCTTCATCATCCAGGACCCCACGCTTTCGCCTGGGTGGGCCCTTGCAGAGATAACTACTCCCTTTCTTTTCTTCATCACGTCAGGAGAAGCAGAGGAAGTCACAGTTAAGTAGTCACACCTGTTTCCTCCCAAAGAGTAACAAAGCAGCCGCCTGTTGAAAAATTGCGACTTCACAGGGTCTTTTTCTAAGCTGCTCAGGTCTGTCATTAGGTCAGAGTAGGTGTAAGGAAAGGAGTAGGCAAAAAACACCGAGTCTCCAGAGTGGCCAAACATGTACTTGAAACTAAGGGTGTAGTAAGTTTTGTTGCTGTTGGGTTTGCGGATCCCGTTGGCGAAGTAACTGATGTCTTCACCTCCTCTGAACCAACCTGTGCTGTTGAGTTTGTTTTCTGTTTCTGAGTAAACTAAAACCTTCATTCCGTGGTTGAACAAAGAATCAGGTTTACCTAAGTTGATCATGTTGAACTTAACGTTTAGGCCCTTAGTAGTGTTGTCAACTTTGAAGTAGAACCACTGTGTGTGTCCCATGCTGTTGACGTCGTTCTGAAGCACTAAATTGTACTCGTGGTCTGAAACCTTAATTGCCATGGAAAGGTTGCCGCTTTCGAACCTGCTTTCGAAAACAAGGGTTTGTTCTCCAGGCGAGGGGACATAGCTAGGTTCGATTTGCTGTGCTTCGTTTATGGCAACTCCACGGGACCGTTCAGAGCATTTCAAAACTTTCTTCAAATCCAAAATACTGGAGTTGTAAACGCTGCCTTTGGGATCTGGGTCTCTTCTGTAAACAATGGTTGATTTCCTAAGTAATGCTTACTTGTCTTCGCAAACGGAAATGAAAGTAACTGAAGGAGTCACGAACTTAGACTTGGGAGCATTTGGAACTAGATTTTGCGACTGGGAAACTTCTGTGCCTTCTAAGCGTTGCATGGGGCTACCTAAGGCTTACATTAGTTTTAAATGTGCTCTGGGTTCTGTGTCTGTGTGGTTGTTCCTTGGAATGAGTGGGTTGGGAGGAGCTATGAACCTGTAGAGTTCGTTTTGTACTTGGCTTTCTGGGCGCGAATTCTGTGGCGATTCTGCTGCTTCGCCAAACACAGCAGAAGAGTCACTGTCGGTGTCTTTTTTATTCATTGTTACAAGCAAAAAATGGAACAGTATAGAAAAATTAACAATTTAAACTAGAGTTTCAACTATTTCTAGTAACTCCAGTCTAATTCTCTGGTAAAATAACCATAAATGTCAGACCTTATTTGGCGAATTCCAATTATAGTGCTTTTGGTGCTTGCTTCAGGGATGTTTTCGGGACTGACTCTTGGACTGCTTGGACTTGACAATGCCCACTTGCAAGTTCTAATTGAACAACAGGTTACAGACGAAGAAAGCAGGAAGCAGTCGTTCAATGCTTCTAAAATAGCTCCTTTGCGCAAAAAGGGCAACTTGCTTTTGTGCACTCTCCTGATAGGCAACGTTGCTGTGAATGCTGCACTTTCAATTATCCTTGCAGACTTCACAGACGGCACAATAGGGTTTTTGCTTTCAACTATACTTATTGTTGTTTTTGGGGAAATAGCTCCCCAGGCTTTGTGCAGTAGGTATGGTTTGGTGGTTGGGGCCAAAGTCAGACACATCGTGAAGTTGCTGATTGTAGTTGAGTACATAATTGCTAAGCCCATAAGTGCAGTTTTGGACCTGATTCTGGGGGAAGACCCTGGGACCAAGTTTACGAAAACCCAGATGAAAGCTCTGTTCAGCATTTACGAAAGAGAAGAACGCATAGACCTTAGACAGAAAGTGATTCTGTCAGCTGCTTTGGACTTTGCAGAAAAAAGAGTCAAGGAAATCATGCGTCCTTTGTCCGAAACCTTCATGATCGACTCCAAACAAAAGTTTACAGTGGAACTGATCAAGGAAATCTACATGAGGGGTTTCAGCAGAATCCCAGTTTACGAAGGCGAAAAAGAAAACATCATAGGAATACTGCTTTCTAAAGACTTGATGTTTGTGAACCAGGAAAAACTTTCTAAGCTGTGGAGGCTAAAGCAAATGTTTTTGAGGCCAGCTGTCACAGTTAACTCATCTGAAAAACTCCAAGACGTGCTTCAGTCCTTCAAAAAGGGTTACTCCCACATTGCAATAGTGCAAGACGTAGTTAGTGAAGGAAAAACAGACCCTTACTACGTTCCAGTAGGAATTGTGACTCTAGAAGACGTACTGGAAGCCCTTATCCAAGAAGACATCCAGGATGAACATGATGTAAGTCGGCTCAGAACCAAAAACAAAAACATCGAGCAAAGAAACTGCATGTACTTGTTTTCGAGTTACTACGTGTCTGAAGTGCTTTCTGCAGAGGAGTTGCAGGCTGTTCGCTCCTTCCTTTCAGTCAACATAGAGCCTTTCAAAGCCAACTGCATCTCTAGAAAAAGGCTCAAAAAGTTACTGAGGAAATCCAAACTGATTGTTTTAAATGGGAACGAAGACTACTCTGTGGGTGTGGAACAAGTAGTGTTGAGAAAAGACAACTCGGAAGTAGAAGAATCTAGGACTTCACAGTCCGAAGACTCAGACGACGATGAAGTTCCCTCAAGAGAAATCTACTTAAAGGGAAAGGAGTCCCAGCACTTCCATATTGTGCTTTCTGGGTCTCTGGATTTGGAGGTAGGCGAAGAAAAACTTGTAACTGAGTACGGACCTTACAGGTGTCTGGGAACTAGTTGCTTACTGAACCTTAATCAACCCTACATTCCTGATTTTTCTGCATATGTAAACCGTAATTTGCACTTAGAACCAACAAAACTACTGAGGATTTCCAAGAGCCACTACAAAAAGTACGCAAGGATTTGATAGCTTAATTATAAATGGACTCTTGGAACTTCGATGAAGCTTTGCAGAAGGCTATTAAGAAGACCCAAAAACTCCAAAGTTGTAAAGTATACGAGTTGAATTTCACGATCCACTACGACACCCAGTTTGGGGAAAAGATAGTTATAACGGGAGACCAGGACTTCTTGGGCAACTGGGACGTTTTTAAAGGACTGGAACTTGAGTGGAACCCCAACAACATTTGGAAAGTATCAATTCCAATTTCAGAAGGAGAACTAAAGGACTTCGAGTACAAATACGTCTGTTTGCGTCCCAACGGGACTTGTAAATGGGAAGAAGGACTTAACAGGAAATTTAAGGTTCAGGAAGGCACCCAGGCAGGTTGTAAAGTGCTGTTTGATAAGCAAGACGTTTGGCAAAAACTATAATAATAATATGAGCGAAGAGATCCGTCCTGTAGTGGACTTTTCGAAACTTTCCTGGGGCTCTTTGAAGAGGTACGAAGCTCTCTACGGAATACAAACTAATGACGAAGACTTAAGGGAGTGCGTACGGGAGCACTTTGCATTGACTTGCTACAATATTTTGAAGTCGCCCCACGAAGATGTTAAGCCTTTAGTTCCTCAAACTAACCAAACTTCTGACGCAAAGGCTTTCAAAACAGACCACAGAACTCCCCAAGAGGTTATAGACACCTTTTTAAAGATCAAAGTGGACGAAAGGGACGAACTCACAGGACTTAGGAAAACCATCAGGACTCGCCAAACTGCTGATAAAAGCTTGCTTTAATAAAGTAAATTGGAAGAACCACTGGTGGTAGTAACATATTCTAAATGGGGAACTTTGCAAGCAACGAAGTTTTACTTGAGTACAACCCAATATTTCAGTTCACAATCTCTAAGTTAAAGCTTTTGTTTGACCTGAACGAAAACTTAAAGTTCAAAAACTGCCACTTTGTTGGGACAGACGTGTTTGACGAAATGCTCAAACAAGTGGGAATAAAGAATCACTCCACTGTAGCTTATTCCTTCGCTGCAAACAAAGAGTACGTCAACATGCTTTACTTCATGAGTGGAGTTGTTGTCTACACTCGGACTCACTGGTACAACAAACTCAAGTGTAATGCTTAAGTAGTTCTTTTCAACCTTTTCGACTTTGACAGAGACGACCAGTTGACTAGGTCTGAGTTAGTGATTCTGCTGACGTGTTTGGTTAAAGGAATAACACTGTTTACAGGCGAGGAGTCAATGAGCCCAGAAGTTACAGACTGCTTGGTTGAAGAAAAACTAAACCGCTTAGAAGAACTTGAGTCTTACCAAGTTGATAGTTTGGTAGTAATTCTTGCTGAAGAAAATCCCTTTAAAGAACTGCTTATGAAGCACGAACCCCAAACTTACGTTTGTGAAAATATAAAGAACTTTAAACTCAACTCAAGACCCAACCCAATTACTTACAGAAAAAGAGTAATGCTTACTTAGACTTCTCAAACCTCAGGCAAACTTTCCAGTTATCACTACTCTATTGTTCACAGTGCTTTTTTAGCCGTGAAACCCCCAAAATCTAACTTGTGTTCCAAAAAAGAAATACTTAAGTACTTAGTGTACAATAAAAAGTGCAACCCTTTGCTTCTGAGGGAACTTAACAACTCTAATGACCTTTTGACTCTTAACAACTTAGAAAAGAACTTTGTGCCCTACCAAGGGTTGCTTGAAGTGCCCAGCCCTTCTCCCGAAGACCTTACTTTGGCTTTTCTGTTGTTCACTAAAATCCAACCAAACTTAGAGTGGCTTAGTTCCCAGCCTTTGGACTTCAAAAACCTTAATTCAATCAAAGACTTTATGCAAACCCACAACTTAGACTCAAATACTCAAGTCCAGTTTTGGGAGTACCTTAGGCACCTGAACCCCAAAATCACTTTCATTGTGCTGGATTTCATGAATAATTGTTAGCAAAGCTATTTATATATTTAAAAAAACCAAAATTGATGAGAAGCACACTCCAAACACTTCAGCGTTGTCTTCGTTCTGATTGAGTTCTGTGTCCTCCATGATTTCAGACTCTGTTTCTTCAGGCTCTATGGTTTTCTTGCCTTCGTCTTTGTCGTCTTCCTTATCGTCTTCTTTGTCTTCCTTATCGTCTTCTGTGTCTTCTTCCTTATCGTCTTTCTCCTCCTTTTCAGTTTCTTTGGTTTCTTCAACACTATCTTCTTGAAGCATCAATTCATCAGCAAGCATAAGTTCTTCCTTAACTAGCATTTCTGACTCCAATGTTTCACTACTCAACTCTTCTCCAAGCTCAGTCATTTCATCTTCAAGTAGTGTAATTTCTGCTTCTTTAAGGACTTCTTCAGGACTGTCCCTTACTTCTCTAGCCAATATAGAGTTTTCGAAGTCTTCGATGTCTCCTTCGTTGTCCATGACCATGTTGAAGTTTGCTGTGAACTGGTTTTTCTCGTTGAACTGTTCAGCGTCAAGTGCGCCCATTGTACCTGCAATCCACCAAAAGGTGTAATTTTCGCCCTCTCTGTGATCGGAGTCATAGGGGTCCTTTGCCCTTACGGGTTTTGTCCAGGAAAAAAGGTTTTTTCCTATTTTTTCAGCTCTTAAAATGTTGTTTTCTCCGTCAGCGTCTGTGTCTCTAATTGGGTAGCCGTAGTCTAAAGCGTACCTATCGTCAACCGAAAACTCTTTGAAGTTAATTACTGACAAGTCGATCTTTTTGGACTTGGTGCTGGCTTTTTTGAGTCCTACGCCGCACCAATCGTACTTCTGCAGGTAAGAGTCAGGTACATAAAGCACAAACCTCATTAAAGAAGGTCTAGGCTTGGACCAAGCTAATTCTAAGTTTCCTTGAAGCTTCATTTTGCCGTAATTAGCTTGACAGAGTGCTATTCCCAGAATTAAAATACAAAACTTGACTAAAGTCATATTATTAACTTCCCATTGAATTGGCCCAAATCTTTAAAATGGAGGAATTTTTTAGTAGGAAAATTTACAGTTATTTACAAAAAGTAGAGTAAACAAGTAGTAACCAAGTAAGTAGCTGAACTTACTTGTTCTTGTTGTATTTGGTCTTCAGAAGTAACTTCTTCTGGACTTAGTTGTTCCTCAACTTCCTGTGCAGTTTCCTCACCACTTTCTATAGCTTGTTCTGGTTTCAAACTGTTTTCAGTGTTAATTTTTTCTTCGTTCAACTCGGACTCCAACTCAGTTTGAGTCTCTTCAGGATCGATTTTGCCTAGCTTAATGTCTTCGAACCTTTTAATGCTTCCCTTAGTGTCCAAGGTTAACTCAAGTTTATATTTGCTTTGGTTCTCTTCTTGTATGTCTTGTATTCCGTAAGCTCCAGTAAATCCGTAAACCAACCAGAGTTCATAAATATTGTTTTGGGTGTATTTTACATCCAAAGAGTCCTGGGTTTTTGCCGGTTTGGTCCACTTTACTAAGTTGCTGGAGAGTTGTTCAGAGCTGTCTATATTGTCTGAACCTCCATTTTCTGAGTCTTCTGTTGGGTACGTATAACTTACAGAGTACCTGTCCTCTACTTCGAACTCGAAAAACTTAATTAGGGACAGGTCACTTAGGTTGGAGTTAGAGTTCATGTCCAAGAACCCAACTCCAATCCACCCGAAGTTTTCTAAAAAGTAACTAGGAATGTACAAGTCAAACTGAATAGTGGTTGGGTTAGGAAAAGTCCAGGCTAGTTCTGCACCCCTGGAAAGTTCCCTGGACCCATATTTACTTTCACAAATGAACACCCTGAGCACCCAAATCAATAGCATTTCTAAAAGCATTATTAACTGATTTTCAGAAGTCATTTACATTTTTGGCAGTTCTTGTCGGAAATATGGACTCAACGGCTTTGGAGTTAGTGAGCATATTGCCTGGTTTCTTATAAGTTTCAAGAAAAAATGTCAAAGCTAGATCTTAAGTTCCACAGAAGAACTAAAACCAACTTCGACTCAGAAAGGGCCAAGAGTCCTGGAGGCGACTCTAGTTGCACTGAGTGCAACAACAGCTTCCTGCAAGAAATATCGTTCAACACGGACATTGATTCTATCATAAGACAAGAAATTGAAGCCAAGTTCAAGAAGTCAAAGGTCAATGCCAACTACGTTTTTCCTCGAAACTTAAAAGGACTAGCTAAAAAGCTTTCGCCCAACCAGGTCATTAGGTCAAACTCGCGTTCAAGGAACACTAGAAAAAAGCTTACCCTTGAAAAGTCACTTCCGCTAATTCAAAAGAATAACAAGTCCATAGCTGAAGCCCCTTCAATATACTCCTCACTCCCCACGAAAGACAGTGTCAAGAAAATGTAATTCCTAGTTAGAAAACGCCCCAATAACTACGAGGAACAGAAAATCTATGCCAAAATAAAGAAACCCACCCCCATGAAAAAGCCTAGCTACTACAACGTTCTTTCGCACAATCGCACCAAAAGTGATGCTACTCGGTCTAGAACGCCAATCTACACTTTCCGCGAAAGAACCCCCGACAGATCTCCTTTTCGCTCTAACAAGTACTCAAAAAGAACGATAAGCATTAAAAAACTGCCAGAAAACCCCTACTACCAACCACCCCTGAAACTCCGCCCCAACAGCATTAAAAGAACTCACAAATACTCCAACTCGATTGAGGGCAAGTTCTAATCAACCATGTTAATATAAGTCGCAAACTTCTTTAATTCTTTCAAATGCCCGAACTTCGTAGTTTTGCTCTCGGTTGCAGTCTTCTGAACTCCAAGGCCTAAGTGGGAACTTCTCGTTGAAAGGCACAGAGCAAGTGCTGTTCATGTAGTAACTAGGACTTTCTGGTTCCCAGTAAGGAGGCATACTGCAGCCTACTCCTTTTTGGTTTCGACCCTTTTCAAGTTCGAACCAGTTCGACTGCCACCAGTTGACTAGTTGAGAAAGAATAGGTGTGTTGTGGAGTTTGTAGTACTTCCACTCGTAGCTCACTTTAACTGAAGGATTTATGTAGATTTTGCTGAACCCCAGTTCTCTAAAGTCCTTGGCTATGAGTAAACACTCGCTTTGAGTGCACTCGCAAGTGGATTGGTAATTCCTTCCCCTGAACCTTACTCCATGGTCAGTGAAGGGTTTGGCGTCCATGACAGCTACTCCATTCCAACAAGAGTAAACTTGGAAGGGCTCTTCCTTTCTAAGGGCTTCTTGGGACTCCTCGTGTCTTGTGTGGGGGTAGTACCCAGAAAACCAGTAACCTTCGATGTCTCTAGTTGCTAGTACGTCGTAGAACAAGTAAAAGTAGTCCAAAGGACAAACCATGTCGTAGTCTCCGTTTTTTGTGTTTATCAAGCTAAGTATTTCCTCAGCTTTGAAGAAAATGTCGTTGAGGAAAACTACTTTCACAGGGGCCTGGTTTTTGAACTTGTGGCTGAAAAGAGGTTCTAAAGCTATGTTTCTGAGTTGGGCCATTTTCCTGTACCTGTAGGCAGAGTTTTTGATGGTTATCTTTTTGGCAATAGTTTCTTTGAGGATAGAGTCTTTGCCCCAGTTGTTTGTGGCGTTTAAGTTGCAAGTGATGATGGAGTTAGGGACTCTGAGTCGGTTTTGGAAGTCAGCTAGGAGTTGCTTAGTGGTGTCTTGGCTTCCATTTTCAAAGAAGCTCACAAAAACATTATCGTCGTAGTAAAGGTAGTTAACGAGTTTTTCGATCTGAGGCAAAGAGTAAAGGAGACTCTCCTCGCTGTTGAAGTAGTTAGCCGCTATGAAGTAGTTGACTCTGGGAAGAGAAGTTGGGTTTGTGTGGAAAGTAAGGCTCAGCAAAACTAAGTTGAGGCAAAAAACTAATCCAATTCCTAAGGAAAGAAACTTTACCAATTTCATGAATTTAATTTATTACTAACAAGGGCAATACTGTTTTTATTATGGGTCTGGTAGGACAAAAACTCTTCATAGTGACTTTCCAAGCGTGATTTAGGTTGGATTTTGCAAATTACTGGTAAGTCAAAGGCTATTTTTAATTGAAGAAAGTGGTGCACAAAAGAAACAGCTGAGTAAATTTCTTGGATGTGGTGGATCTCAAGTGCAGCACTGACGAACCCCGCGTAAAGATCCTGGACTACGGAGGCTCCTTCAAAGTTAAGTTCTTGGTCTACCTCATCGTCTTCGTGTTTGATGAAACTAGACTGTGGGCCGTTGTAGTATAAAAGACTGTACTGCGATTCGTAGAAATACTTGCTTATCATTAAATAAAAAACCGCAGCGGCCAGTACTTTAGGTTGGTACAACAAAACCCCTGAGTCCAAAATTGTGGTGTCGAGGATTTGCATGGTTTCTCTGTAGCGTTTGTAGGCAGATTGGTTAGCGTACTTAAATACAATGAATCTTTTTTCAAACAGTTCTGTTTGTTTTTTCTTTTCGTCTCCTAAAAGTTCGTTGAGGTCGTCTAAGTTGTTGCACTGCACACAGCCGAAGTGGAACTCGATGAAGTTGTCCCACTCATTCATGAGCCAAGAAAGGAAGTTGTAGGGAGTCCCTGGAAGGAGTTTCCACTCTAGGTGCTTGAAAATCTGCACTTGCATTTTTTTGATTTGCAAAGTGTTGTAGCCGTTCTCAGCTGTTTTGGCCCAATCAGACAAACTGGGTGGGTAGATTTCTTCTATTTCAGCTGCTATGCTCATAGCTGCCAGGCCTACTAGTTGGAATTCGTCTTTGCCTACGTTTTGCTTGGTAGACAAGAGTCTGTCTACGTAAGACACTGCTAAGTAAAGAGTTTCTCTTTTAAGTGCTAATTCAGCACAGACTTCAGTCATCCAGTCCAGGAGAATGGCGCGCATTTTAGGAGTGATTTGGCTCTGGAGGGTGTGCAAAGCGTAGGGGTTGGGCATATAACTGAGTTCTGACTCTACAAGACTGTCCAAGTACTTCTTGTTCCTAGGCTTCCAAAGAGTTTTGGAAGTAGTTTCCTCTTCTTTGAATTCAACCTGCTCAAATTCAGGAGGAGGTGGCTGCACGCCGTGGATCTCTGAAATAAAAGAAGGAGAACCCTTTGCTGTTACTTCTACAGACTCAAGGCAGAAGCTAAGGTCTTCAAAGGTTTCTTCGCACTCTAGCAGTATCCGGGGAGAAGAACCTCCACTCTGTGTAGACTTCCCTGAAGCAGGTTGGCAATCCATTGAACGCTTTCCACTGTGCGTTTTGAATTCTCTTAGTGGCGAAGCTGCGTTGTAGGTAGCGTACCTTCTGTGCTTAGAGTGTTGAGTACTAAAAAACATAATGGTGAGTTTAAAGTGCTCGCGCCATATATTAAAAGTAATGTGAGTCACTTACCATATTTATGTCTTCAGGGACTAAACCCCAAACTCTTCCGGAGGCCAAACAAATCAATGCTACTCCTTTGGAGGTTTCGCCTAAACTAGCAAAGGTAAGCCTTACTTAGTTGTCGAACCGAATGCTCCAACTTTACTTAGCCCAGAACTTAGTAGGCCAAACTGTAGTTAGGAACTCAACTACGAAAGTGAGTATTTACGGAGTTCCCCAAGAGTTTTCACTGGAAGTTCCTTTGGAAGAGCAGTTTGAAGAGTTGTCTTTGAAAGAACAACTTCCTTGTCTCATTACCAAAAAGTAAATCCCACCTAGAACACAGATTAATGTTTTGGTGCCAGAAGTCCCTGTGAGTGAAGAACCTGAAAAGGAGGAAGAACTACTTATAGGAGGACTCCACCACCAACTAGAAGCTCTGCAAGAACTAGTTAGCATGACCCTTGTGAATCCAGAAGTCTACTCCGAGTTAAACATTGCTCCTCCTAAAGGCATTCTTCTTTACGGGTCTCCTGGAACCGGAAAAACACTTATAGCTTCTTGGCTTGCCAAAAAGGCCAGTGCTAACCTTGTAAGGCTGGACAACTCTATATTCAGTAAGTTCGTGGGAGAAAGCGAAAGCAAAGTTCAAGAAATCTTCCAAGAAGCAATGTCTTCAACTCCTTCGGTTGTTTTGATTGACGAAATAGACTCTATATGTCCTTCACGGGAAAGCTCTGAAGAGTACCAGAGAAGAATAGTAACTACCTTTTTAACAGCGATGGATTCAATCCAGGGCAGAGTGTTAGTGATTGCCACTACCAACAGACCTAACTCTTTGGACAGTGCACTTAGGCGTCCAGGCAGGTTCGACAAGGAAGTAGAAGTTCCTGTACCCAGTGCTTCAGACAGAAAAGACATCATAAGTCTGATGTTTCAGAAAATGAAGAAAGTGAGTCTTAGTGAAGAAGAAGTAAACTGGGTAGTTCAGCAAACTCACGGGTTCGTAGGAGCTGACTTAGTGAGTATGTGTAGGGAAGCTGGAATGCGTGCAATTCAGCGCTTCAAACAAAACGGAGAGTTGAACGTAACAATCGGTGACATAAAAGGAGCTTTGTCAGAGGTGTCTCCTTCTTCGTTGAGAGACATAGTTGTGGAAGTTCCCAAAGTTCACTGGCACGAAATAGGAGGCTACAACGAAGTGAAACTTCAAGTGCAGCAAGCTGTTGAGTGGCCACTGAAGTTCCCTGAAGCTTTTGAAAGACTTGGTGTGAACCCTCCCAAAGGACTCTTGCTGTACGGGCCTCCAGGCTGCTCTAAAACTATGCTGGCCAAAGCCATTGCTACAGAGTCCTCTTTGAACTTTATAGCTATTAAGGGGCCTGAGCTCTTTTCTAAGTACGTAGGGGACACTGAAAAGTCTATAAGGGAAATCTTTCGGAAAGCCCGGACCTGCGCACCTTCAGTCGTGTTCATAGACGAGCTAGACGCAATGGGCTCGCAAAGAGAAGGCTCTGAAGTCGGAGTTAACGAAAGAGTTCTGTGCACTTTGTTGAACGAAATGGACGGAATAGAAGCTTTGAAGAACGTAACTATACTAGGAGCTACAAACCGGCCTGAACTCATTGACAAAGCCTTGGTTAGGCCAGGGAGGTTTGACAGAATGGTTTACGTGCCTCCGCCGGACTCCCAAGCCAGGCTGAAGATTTTGGAAATCTGCACTGGGAAAATGCCTTTGGCAGAACAAGTAGACTTAGAAGAACTTGCAGAGGGAATGGAAGGTTTCTCTGGGGCAGAAGTGTCCTTAGTAGCCAGAGAGGCAGGAATCAACGCATTGACTCGGGACATCCAAACTACAGAAGTTTCCAAAGAAGACTTTTTGAAGGCAAGGAACAGAGTTTCTCCGAGAATTACGCCTCAACTCATTAGGGAGTACTTAGAGTTTTCTAATAAACACGGTCATTCAAGTTAAATAAAAGAAATGGTAGAGCCCTTTTTTGACTATATCTTTAAGCAGCCTCTGGTAATCGACAACGGAAGCGGAATAATGAAGGCTGGGCTAGCTGGGGAAGAAAGACCCTCCCTGGTGTTTCCATCTTATGTCGGAAGGCCCAAGTACAAAAAGGTGCTGCCTGGGAGCATGCATGAACCTGAGTACTACGTAGGCACTGAAGCCGAGCAGAACAGAGGGCTCCTTAAGATTCGTCACCCACTTAGTCACGGAATTGTAGAGAATTGGACTGACATGGAAAATATTTGGCGCTACATCTACAACTCTTTGCAAACGATGCCTCAAGACCACCCCGTGCTTCTTACTGAAGCTCCTTTGAACCCAGTCCACAACCGTGAAAGGGCTGCCGAGATCTTTTTCGAAACATTCAACGTGCCTGGGATCTTTTTTTCAGCGCAAGCTGTGCTCAGTTTATACGCTTCTGGTGCAACCACAGGAGTGGTTTTGGACTGCGGAGACGGAGTAACTCACGCAGTGCCTGTTTACGACGGGTTTGCTCTGACCCATTCAATCACGAGGATTGACTTGGGAGGAAGGGACGTGACTGACCACTTAATGCTTTTGCTGAGACGTGCAGGTTACATCTTCCACACTTCTGCTGAGTTCGAAGTGGTACGCCAGATCAAAGAGAAAAACTGCTACGTAGCTACCATCTACAGCAGCGAAGACAACTACTTCGACGACCCTACAAAGAACGCTAGTGCTTACTTGCTGCCAGACGGAAGGCCTATAAACTTAGGTGCAGAAAAGTACCGTGCTAGTGAAATTCTGTTTTCTCCTGACAAAGTGGGTTTAGAGTACTCTGGAGTTCAGGAGTGTCTTCTCAACGCAATCCAAAAAGCTGACATTGACTTGAGGAAAACTTTGTATTCCAGTATTTACTTGGCAGGCGGAACAACTATGATGCCTGGCTTTGGTGAAAGACTTTTGAGTGACTTGCGCAAAATGTCTCCCAAAGAAATCAAAATTAAAATAACAGCTCCGCCAGAAAGGAAACTAACTTGTTGGTTAGGAGGATCGATTCTGTCTACACTTGCAGCTTTCAAAAACATGTGGATTAAGAAACAAGAGTACGAGGACGAAGGCAAAAGGATTCTCCACACTAGGTCTTTTTAGTTAATTAATTAGAATCAGAGTCTTCCTCGGATTCTTCTGGAGTGACTAGTTCGTAGTCCTGCAGTTGAGTTAAAGCAGTATCATACATTTCTTGGATAACTTCTGCACAGGGGTGGTCTTTGCCGTAGAACCCCAAAATGTACCCCTTCAAAGACTCTAAGTCACTAAGGAACTCAAATGCTTCAGAGTACTGTTGGTGCTTGGTTTTAATGCCTATTGATTGGAGAGTGATTTTCGGGTTCCCGTTAGCTCTGACTTTTGAAGCAAAGTTACTTACTTGCCGGTTTTTATCAAGGCTTTCGATGTTGTTGAAAATCATTTTGAAGATCTTTTGGGGAGTGAGTCTAGAGTTGGTTTTTGTGTGGTTGAAACTCAAGGTGGTTTGTTTGGTTTTTGGTCTTTTGCGTTTGGAAGGGACTGTTACTTTTCCGTAGAGAGGACATACTTTTTTGTTGTTGCTTCTGTGTCCCTTCATTTTGCATGTGCTGCAAGTGATGTTTTCGTTCCTGCCAGTGTTGAACAAAAGAGCTCCTGAGTCCCTTGCTTTCAAGCAAAACTCTTTCCACTCATCTTCTTGTTTCTGTTTTTCAAGTGCTTTTCTTTGTTTTTTTTCTTGGTTTTTCACCTTCCTTTCAAGTTTCTTTGCTTCACTGGGTTTCTTGGTTTTGTGTGACTTCTGAGTTTTCTGGGACTTTGGAAGTTTGGTTTTCATGAACTTTTTTTCCCACTTTTCTTTTGTTTTTTGTTTTAAAGTTTGGTCAATTTGTTTTTGGTAGTACTCTTCAATTAACTTTTTGTCACTGAAGTACTCAGTAGTTACTTTTATAGTTCCGTCAGGCAGTGGCATTTTAGTTACTCTTTTAAGAAGCTTTCTGTTGACTTCAGGCTTATTGAAGTTGTTTAAAGTTTCAGTAAGTAGTTGCAGTTCGTGCTGTTCGTCAATGCTGCTTTGACTCAATTCAGACTCAGACACAAATAACTCATCCTCTTCACTCACTACTCCTTTTCCCAATAACTCTTTTTCTCTTTCAGTGGCTTTTTGCATTAACTTCTGAATTTCTTTTTTTTTGTAGGAATTTTTTAGTCGTCCAAAAGATACTCCGCATTTACCATTGGTAGGATCAGATGGCCCTTTGACTTCTATGCAGCATTTCCCGTTCATAAAGTCTAAAAAGTTACTAGACAAGTGCCAAGGAGCATTTGAAACTTTGTTGATAATGCAGCTAATCACTCTTCTTTGCCTAAGGTCCTGAGTTTCCTCTAGCAACTTGTAAGCAGCGCTTTTGAACCTGTTGAAGTTAGTTATTGAAATTCCTGAAAGTTCTAAGTGCTTTTGGTAGACTTCCATAGTTTCGTAGCAGCACAAGTTTTCAGGAGTGTAGTTGCCCTCTGCGTCACTGAAGTTGTGGGGAAGGGACCAGTGCTTTTTGTCTGTTTTAGTGCACTGGAGAAGCCTCAAACAAGCAACTACTTTATGTTTGTTGAGGTTCAGTTTTGCTACAAGGTCACTTGTAGTGAACTTTTTGTAGGACTGAAGCAACTTGGTGATGTGGAGCTGGGTTTTCAGGTTGAAAAAGTTAGTTGCTTCTTTGCTTTCTGGCATGTAAACTTTAAGTTTCGGAAACAGTTGCCCTGACACAAAAAGCTTAGGAATTTCCCTGATAAACCACTGTTCTCCGTGGCTTTCTTGGTTCCTTATTAAAAGTAAGTCACTAGTGGAGTGTTTGTAAACCCTTGACTTGCAAAGTTGGGTTTCAAAGACAAGGGAGTAGTTTTCTAGAAAGCTCTGAAATTCTAACTTACCAGCCATTCCCTGTATGTTGAGTAGCAAAGGGTACTGTTCAACGTACTCAATTAAAATAAAGTTAGACTCTTTGCATGAAATGTCTGGAAAGTCTTTTAGTTTAGTGTAAGACAAAGGGTCAGGGTGCTTGTTTGGAGTTAGTTTAGGGCTATTTTTGGGGCAGAACTTTTTCTTAATGGTAAAAAATGGTCTATGGAAACTCTCGAGGCTTTTCACAGGGGTTCTAAAGTAAGAATTCAAGTAAGCTATGTTTGAGTGAGGTAAGTCTAAGTAGGAGTGCTCTTCAGTAACACTTTGGTCAGGGCACTCGTAGGACTTTTGCTCAGAAAAGCTGGGTTCTGGCTGGGTTTTAAACAAAAGCTGGCTGTTTCCAAAGCCAAGGTAGCTCTTTGAAAACTTTCTGTGCAAGTTTTGGTGGAGTGGGTTAAACTTGTTTAAAAAGGCTAGACCTTCCCAGGGTTCTTTGTAGTAAGGATTTATGTTAGGGAGAATTGGTTGGGGCTTGCAGGTAATTTGGAATAAATTAGGGTGGTTGGCTGTGCTAAAGTTGGGACTGGAAAAGAACCTTGTGTTTCTGGAAGTGCTTTGGGTGGCTTCTTTGGAAGGGTAGTGCTTTTTAACAGGTGTTTCATAGAAGCCAAAACGCACGTCTTCAAACCCAAAAACGTAGTCGCCTTGTTGTTTACTTCTAGAAACTTCATTGAGGAAAACTCCTACTGAGCTCTGCTTAGGAGGTTGGTAGTTCCCTTGGTAGTTAACAGGGAAGCACGGTCTGTTTTGAGGAACTCTTAAGTATTGGTTTTGTTTTTTAGTTACTAGGTAACTGCGTTTTTTAGGCTTTGGAGTGTTTGAGTTGCCTAACTG
Organism: Fabrea salina; assembly: GCA_022984795.1. NCBI lineage: Eukaryota > Ciliophora > Heterotrichea > Heterotrichida > Fabreidae > Fabrea > Fabrea salina. The sequence goes on along the minus strand of JALIHJ010000017.1, from coordinate 278,616 downwards.
GACTTTGTGTTCCCAGTCTTGAAGAAAAGTAAGTGGCTTCGAGGGTAACTCGTGAGGGAACCACCAGTCGACTTGGAACTTAGGGAACTCTTTTAAGAGTCTTTGGAGTTGTTTTTGTTCGTAGTTGTCACTGAACCTAGGTTTCCATTTTTTTTGAAGAAAAGGCGGAACTTGCTTAACTTCTGTGTGGAACTCCAGTAACTGGGTTTTGTAGCGTTTTCTCTTCCTGATGAAGTTGTAGTCTTTCTGGGTTTTTTCTGGTTTGTAGTAAAGTTCTGTAAACAAAACAATAGTTTCTCCGTTAGTTTTGGTGAAAAATGGAAGTCTTGAGAGGTTGGAGTGTTCGTTTGTAGAAGGAGACTTCGAATAACTAGACTCTTCTGAAGAAGAAACAGGTATCACTAGTTCCTCTCTGTCAAATATTAAGTTTTGCATGTCTTGCCAGTCTGATTGTTCATGTGAACTGTCCATTTATTAAGCCCCTATAAAATGGAAAGCTTGAGATGTTACTGCGGAATAGAATTAGATCCTGGAACAGGATTTAAGCACTTAATTAACTGTCCGACATGGCGCAGGAGTTCCAGACTCTACCAGACAGCAAAAGAAATCGCTATGAACAACTCCACGCAATTACTCCGCTTGGAGTGCGAAGCACTTTTGTATGCTGACTTCAAAGAACCTAAAAAGTCACTTCCTGAGCCTCCGGAACTCAAATTCCCTGCCAAGAAAAGGCCCATTCCACTTGAAGAAAATAAGCACATAGGATTCATTCAAGAAGAAGCAAAGCTGTTTGAAAGTGACGCGGTTAAGTGCGAGCTCTGTTCAGAAATGCGTTACGACATGGTTGATATGTTTTTCCCTGAGTGCTGTCACTTGATGTGCAGAGAACATGCTATAGAAGCTATTAGGGCTCAGTACCCCTCCGAAAATGTAGTGGAGTGTCCTAAGCTAGGTTGTGACTACTGCTTTGCAATAGAAGAAATGAAGGACTTGGTGGGAGACCAAGAACTAGAAAAACTCAAAGAAAAAAGCATCAAGGACTTCATTGAAACCTCAGGGGGGATACTTGTTAACTGTTCGTGCGGAATCAGTTCAATTTTGGAGCCTGGCAACGTAGACAGCAGCTACAAAGACGATACAGGTAACACTATTTCTGCCAGGGCTGCCCGGAACATGTCTAAGTACCGCTTCAGGTGCAGCAACTGCAACAAAGTGTTTTGTGCTAAGTGCAAAGCAGACCCTTACCACTTAGGCAAGACCTGCAAGGAGTACCTTGAGTTCAAGAGTTCCAATAAGTGCAGGTACTGCGAGAAACAAATTTCACCGGAAAAAAAAGTCTGCAAAAGTAAAGAGTGCAAGTCTAGACGCAGAAACTCCTGCAGACAGAGACTCAGTTGCGGGCACCATTGCTATGGCGTAAAGAACGAACACAGGTGCTTGCCTTGCTTGAACGAAAACTGCAGAGACTCCAACAACGAGCACGACTTCTGCAGTATATGTTTTATAGAAGGACTAGGCGCAGCTCCCTCTGTGCAGATGATTTGTGGACACATAGTTCACTACCACTGTTTAATTACTCAGTTAGAAAAAAGGTGGGTAGGTCCCAGGATTACTTTTAACTTTGCCAAATGCCCTTCGTGCAAGGAGTGGGCTCACGTGCCTGACAGTTCCCACATCACTTCGCTTATGGACAGCATTTTGGAACTCTTCAGCGACATCAGAGAAAAGGCCCTTAAGCGACTTAAGTTTGAAGGAATGGAAAACGACTCCAGACTCACTACTCCTGGAGACCACTACTACAACCAACGGGAGAAGTACGCTTTGGACCGCTTGTCTTACTATGAGTGTTTTAAGTGCAAAAAGCCTTACTTTGGAGGCAAAAAAGAGTGCGAGCAAAATCTAGACAGAGACCACTACGACCAGTCAGAGTTAGTTTGTCCAGCGTGCTCAGCAATAGGAATGCAGGGAACTGACTGTCCTACTCACGGGAAAGACTTTATAGAGTTTAAGTGCAAGTTTTGCTGCAGTGTTTCAGCGTGGTTTTGCTGGGGAAACACACACTTTTGCGATAGTTGCCACACGAGGCAGAACAACGGAGACTATTTAACTAGGAAGAAAAGAGACGAACTCCAAAAGTGCCTAGGACCTTCAAAGTGCCCTTTGAAAGTAAAGCACCCTCCTAACGGCGAAGAGTTTGCTTTAGGATGCGCTGTTTGTAGAAACCTTAAAGATAACTACAAAGAATTTTAAATAAAAATGAAGAGAAAAGACAAGAACGGCGTTTGTCCATTCAGGTCAAGTGTGTTTTGTCCGGTAGAAATAGAAGACTTAATAAACGACCTTTCTCAAGGAGAAGACTTTTCGAGTCAAAAGATTCAGTCTGTTTTGTCTGAAGTTGAAAAAAGGCTTTGTAGGCCCAAGTATAATCGCTCTATATTCTTAATGAGAAAGATAAGTGAACTTCAAGAAACAGTAGTTAAAAAAATTTGTAACGATTTAAAAGACACTTAATCACTGACGAAAGCCGGAAGTATGTGAACTAAGTAAAATGGATGGAAATTGCCAGTGTTGGATAAACTGGGTCTTAGGCCCAAAACAAAAAAGCAGTGTTTCAGATCAGCACTTAGAAGTTTACGACTTAGAGTCTAACTTAAGCAGCTTTTCAGATGACTCTGAGTACAAAGCTTTGTTGGAACTTCACAACTTAAAAGAAAAAGCAGACTGCTCTTTCCAGCAAAAACGTTTTGAAGAAGCACTTGAAAATTACTTAAAAGCCCTAGAAAGCATTCCCAACGAAAAAAATTCCTTAAAAGAAGCCCTGGACATTTTGAAGTTGGACTTAGTCACCAAACTAGCAGAAACCTACATAGCAATGGAGTGCTTTGACTCAGCAAGGTCTTTTTGCGAAATCGGCCTTTTAATGTTTCCCAAAAGTGTTAAGCTCAGAGTCTACCTAAGCATTTCTTTGCTGGCGAAGTCCGAGACCCAAAAAGCCCTACTTACTATTATCCGTGCACAGAAACTAAGCCCCAAAGACCAGAGAACAGCTACTATGTTCCAGGAAATAACAAGTTTAAGGAAACAGCAGGTAGAAGCCACCAAACAACAACTCCAAAACATGGCTGGAGGAACTGACTTGGGAGAGTTCATGAGTAAGTGGAGTGTACATATGTTAGCTACAACTTTAGCTGTGGTCGGAATAGGGATATTCTTATATAAGCGGTATAAAAAGTAACTTAGAAAAAGTTAGACAAAGCATGAAGGCGTCTTTCAATGAGAGAAGACTCTTCATGAGCGAACTTAACAGCTTTGAGTTCTTGCTGGGTAGCTTTGAGTTCTTGGCTGAGGTTAAGTTCTTTGAACTCAAGTTCCTTCCTTATTCTGATTGAAACTTACACTTTTTCACGGTTGATTTCGTTATGCTTGTAGTGGAGGATTTTGTGGAACAACTTGATGGCTTCTTCAGAAGCAAGGGTGTTGTTTTGGAACTTAAGTAGTTCAGTTTGTTTTTCCTTCAGCTTTTGCTGGAGAGTGTTGAGGTTTTCTTGGAGTTTAGTTTCGGTTTCTCTGAACCTTTGGCTTTGGTTAGCGAAGTCTTCTTTCAAAAGAGAGATTTCCTTGTCTCTGCTGAGGATGGTTTCTTCCCGGTTGGCAAGTATGTTTTGGGTCCTTTCTAGGTCTTTGGTGGTTGTTTGGAGTTGCTTAGTTGTTTGGGAAAGGGAGTTTTGCAGGTTTGCAATTGTAGTTTGGAGTTGGGTTTTTTCTTGTTTCTTTGTTGACTTGAGTTGGTTTAAATTGTTTTTGAGTGACTCGTTTTCAGAGAGAAGTTCTTTGTAGGACGAAAAAAGAGAGTTGTAGTTCTTTTCTAGTTTGGAGAGTTTGTTTTTGACTTGGGAGTTGCTTTCTTCTTTGGAGCGGATTTTCTTTTTGAGTTGCTGAACTTGAGTTTCTAGGGCTTCGCAATGGTCTGACTTTTTCTTAAGAAGGAGTTCGTATTCAAGTGCTTTCTTTGAGGGTTCTTCCATTTAAATTGAAGTAAATGTCTCTAGGAATAGCTTTACAGTTATTTATAACAGAAGTTCTCTAACCCTACTAGAAGTTCTTTTTGATATTTACACATTATTTTGTAGCAGTTCTTAATAGTGACGTCCTTTTTAGCAGAAGCACGACTTACCTCACTGAAAGTTTTAGGCATTCCAGCAAGAACACAAGTCATGTAAACTGCAGCCCCTGCAACGCTCATGGGGTTCTTTCCAGTTACGTATCCTTTTTCATTGGACCTCTGGGCTAAACACCTAGCTACTTTTTGCAGTTTGTGGGACAGGTTCATTTGCACTGAAAGTTGCTGAGCGTACTCAGCAGCAGGAGTTAAGTTGCCCCGACTGGGCGTGTGCTTTTGAATTAAACTGATGCTTCTGTGTAGGTCTCCTCTCATCAAACTAGTTACGCAAATCAACTCTTTGATACTGCGGGACTGATTAGTGTTCCTTGCTGCAATGAAGATGCACGCAGCAATGACTGCTAAGTGCTGTCTGCCTTTTAGACCACGTTTTTCACTGATTTCTCTGAAAATCTTTTTGGCTTCTTCTTCAACCTTTTCGTTAAGGTTGAGGGTGTGGCAGTAATCCTGTATGTTGCGGAAACCTTTTAAAAGTGTTTTATCAGAGCCTGAAGTGCCTATTTTTTTAGTCCAAAAAGCTATGTCGTTACTGGTTCCTGAAACGTGGGTGGAAAGGCCCTGGTCTGAAAGCAAACTGTTTGCCCGACCGCCTATTCGATTGCTGGAGTCTTCGCCTAAAGAAGAAGTTTCCTTTGAAAAAGTGCGTAACTCAGAATTTTCAGAAATCAAGTGCGATTCCTGGACACAGCCGCAACTCTGACAGACGACTGTTCCTTCGCGGTAGTCCACCACAAAGGAGTCTACAGCGTAGCAGTCGTAGCACTCTTTCATTGACATTTTTAATTACTGTTTGAGTGGAAGTGCTGTAATAATAACATCTAGTGGCTGTTCCATTATTATACTCTTAAAGTCCTAAACAAATAAAAGAGTTTAATCCACTTGACTAAAAACTGGCAAACAAAAACATAACTTAAGTAAAGCTAAGTGGTATTCATTTTAACTTGTATAATTTTAATGGCGCAGACGCTAAAATCTGGTAATATCTTTGCTCTTCTAGACGAGGAAGAAGACCTCCCCCAGCCCATCAAAAAACTTGCCCAAAAACCACAAAATGAAGAAAAGTCCTCCCGTCCCGCTAAAATCAGAAACAAACCTGGTGATGTTAAAGGGAACCCCGAGGAATCTAAGGAAGTTCCTAAGGAATACTCCAAAAAAGACAACAAAAGAAAAGCTCCACCCTCGTCAGACAGGAAATCCCGCACAGGAAGAGGCCGCGAAACCAAAAAAGAAGGAGCTGGGGCCCACAACTGGGGCCAAATGGGTGCCGACAAGGAAGCTGCAGAAGAACCCATGAGTGAAGAAGAAGCTCCCGAAGAGCCAAAGGAGCAGTTCTTAACTATGAGTGAGTTCCTAGGAGTCGAGGAGGAAGAAGAAGAGTCCAAAACTAAGGAAACACTCACCGGGTTCAGAATTCCCAGAGGCCCTCCTCGCAAACCCAGACGTGGCGAAGAAAGGCGCGAAGAAAAACCCCGCGGTAAGAAGCCCAGAAAGCAACAACCACCTAAGGTTGAAGACGCAAATGCTTTCCCAACTTTATCCTAATATAACACATTAGAGTTATAGCTGTTACTTAAACAAGTTCGACAGGAATATTGAGAACTTCGCCCAACGAGTTGAAAAGTCCATAGTCCTTGCTCGGTTGCCTTCACTGCCACTGAACCTTTGGTTTTTAAGAGCTTCGCACTCTCTGAAGTAAGTGAAGTACTTTTGCCTCAGCTTTTTAAAGTACAAGTTAGCAACTGGCCAGACGAACTTGTCGTAAAAAGGGGCAAGTTCCTCCACACCTACTTCTGAGTCTTCAGTTAACACAGAAAAGAACTCAGAAGTAGCTTGGTAACTTAGTATGCCTCCTGCCATAGAACTTCCTTGGTGCTCTTTTGAAACGCACTTTGTGCCTTCTGAGTACCCTACTTTGTAAGGGTTTTCCCCTGGAGCAAGTGAGGGAGTGGCTACTTCTAGGTGTATAGTTTCCCCGCCTAAACTTTGGCACTGCATTGCTGTGTACCCTGACTCGTGTCTTCCCAAAGCTGTGCACTCTGCATACTTTCCTTGGTAAGGAGGCGAGTCTGGGTAGAAGTGCCCTGAGTCCTGGGATGTGAAAGTGCCTATTATAAGGGGATTGGAGTGCAGAACATGGGCAGTTCTAGTTTCTTCTTTTGCTTGAAACATTCCTATACAAGACCCAGTTGCCTTAAAGTTCTCGCGAAGTACTAAGTTGTCTGTGTCCAAAAGGTTTAGTGAGTTAATATTCTTTTTCTTATACATTTATTTCAAACTATTACTTATTGGCCTCTTTCACTAAGTACCTTGGCTGAGAGTTCCTTGCCTGCTTTGTACTTTTTCAAGAAGTCAGTTTCTTCTTTGTAGTGCCTGATAACTTCAAACCTGTCTTGTGGGAGTTTAGGAAGCAAAGCGTTAATCTTCTCAATTACTTCTCCTTCGTCTGCGTACCTAGGAAGCATGCACTCGCAAAAGTCTTTGCTGAACTCTTTGTCTCTTGAGTTAAGTATTTCTAGAGCAGTTTCGAAGTACTTGTCTGTGTAGGACCCCAGCAAGGACTTTTGTCTTCTTATGTTGAACCCAGCCATTGCGTTTTCTCTTTCGTACCTACTCATTTCGTGGCCACTGTTAACTACTCTGTTCCAAACTTCTTCTTTCACACCTGCTTCAGGGTAAGCAGCTTCACAGAACAACTTAGACAAGTGGCCTGAGTCACTGTTGTCTTTTTGTCTTTCTTGCTCAACAATTTCTTTGGCCTCTGAAGTCAGTGCAGAGTACTTCTTGATAATAGCCCACCTGTCAAGTTGTCCAAGTGTGTAGTTAGGAATGCCAGTGTCGTTAGAAGTCACCCAAGAGATCCCCATGCTGATATCTTCAGGGTGTTTTATGAAGAAAGGAACTCTTTTTTGGAAGATAAGTGCTTCTGGCTTGTCAGAGTGCTCCCTTACTTTGTCTAGAACGAGTTTAAGCATCACCTTGGCTTCTGCTTCTTGGGCCTCGTCTGGAATGTAGTTGGACAAAGCCGAAGTGGATATTTCCAAAACGTAGTTGCAGATTTCGGGTAGGGTTTCTTGGGGGACTTGTTGCTTCACAGCGTCTAAAAACTCCACAGCAGAAATCCTGATGTCCCGAGTCATGTCCCACAAAGCTCTCCAAACAAGTTGTCTGCTAAGTGAGTCTTGGATCTTGCACAGGTTGTTTTTGAAGAACTCAAGTGACTCTTCGTCAATGCGGATTTTGCAGTAGCCCCAGTCTCCTACGTTCAAAAGCACACAAGCAACTTCCAAGCCTTGGAGTTCTGTGAACTCAGTCACTTCTTGAGGTTGTATTTGAATTGGAACGTTTATGAGTGAGTTGGCGTTAGCGTCCCAAGCCTGCACAATGATTTTGTGGTTCCTTAAAGTTGGGTGTTCTGCAAGAGCAGGTGTTTGTTTAACGGCAAACCTTGTTACTTTGCCACTTGCGTCTTTTTCTATAATAGGCAACATTTCATTCAAGCCTGCTGTTTTGACCCAGCTTTCTGCCCACTCGTGGATGTCTATGCCCAGTCCAGCAGAGGTTGTTTCTTCAGCTATGTACTTAATTAAGTCACTGAACTCAGCATTCTTAAACTGGAAGTCGTTCATGTACTTTTGAATGGCCATTTTAAAGGTGTTGTGCTGAACTAAGAAGTAAAGCTGTTTCAGCACGGATGAGCCTTTAGCATAAGAAATCCCGTCGAAGTTCGACTCAGTTTCGTTAGTGTCCCTTACAGGAGTAGAAATGGGGTGAGTAGTGCTGAGTTGGTCAGTTGCATACCCCCAACCCTTCATCCCCAAAAACTCCCTCCAGGAACTAGGGTACTCACTTCCTAGTTGCAAGTCCACACACAAGTGAGACATAAAAGTAGCAAAGCTTTCGTTGAGCCACAAGTCGTCCCACCACTTCATAGTCACTAAGTTCCCGAACCACATGTGTGCCATTTCGTGCAAGAAAGTATCACACACCCTGATGAGTTGCACGTAGGAAGGAGGGTCTTTAAATATGTACTGGTCTCGGTAAGTAACGCAACCCACGTTTTCCATAGCGCCCATGTTGAACTCAGGCACAAATATTTGGTCGTACTTGTTGAAAGGGTACTTGATTCCAAAGAAGTCGTTGTAAAACTTCAGCCCCTCGACAGTCCAGTGGAAGTACCTTTCGGGCACTAAGTACTGTTTCATGGACTTCCTGCAGAAGAGTCCCAGTGGAATCTGCACGTCGTTTTCGTCTTTGCGGAACTCTTCGTAGCCGCCTGCTACTAAAGCGTAGAGGTAAGTGCTGATTTTAGGAGTGGTGGGGAAGATGTGAAGTGTCTCAGGCTCAGTCGGAGTGGGCTGGTCAGAAGGACGAGGTGGAGGGTCTGAGAAAAGGTCTGGGGTGGTTTTTTCAGTTGCATTTTCGTTTGCAACAACAATCCAGTCAGCGGGAGCTGTCACCCACAGGTTAAGTGTTGCTTTTAAGTCAGGTTGGTCAAAGCAAGGCAACAGGCGGTTAGCTGCAAAGGGTTCGAACTGGGTGTAGCAGTAGATTTCGTTGTCTGCAGGGTCTACGTACTTGTGGAGTCCGTAGCCGTCGTTGGAGTACTTGTTTTCGTACCAAATTTCGACAGTGTTGTGGCCTTCAACTAGGTCGTGCAGAGTGATTCTGTTGTCCTTCCAGTCTACTTCTTTGTTTGCTTCGTTAACTTTGATAGCATTTACGCTTTTGCCACAGAAGTCAAGCCAAACATTGCTTCCTGGATGCCTGAGGACAAAGTTCACTTTGACGTACCCTGCGAAGTGGTCTCCTTTGGTCAGGCACAACTTAAGTTCGTATTGGGGGCTGTCTACGTTGTGTTTCCTTTCCTTAGCTTCTTCGTAAGTCAACAAGTACTTTTCTGACATTTATTATTGGCCTTAAAGCAATACATTCCATAGTTCTTCTGCTATTATAATCCAATAAATGTCTTTAACGTTCAATTCGGAACACTTGGCTTGGAAACAAAGGGTTTTTCAAGAAAAAACCCGCAAAACTCAGTTCTACAACACGTTTTCGGAGTTTCCCAAAGTCAATGAGACCTCTAAGTCCTTTAAACCCTACGAAGTAGGCTGCAACGGCAACTATAGAACATTCCAGTACAACTTGGGTTACTGCTTTGGAGGAACCAAGCACATAAGGAACGCCCACTACGCCCAAGACCAGAGCCCCAAAAAAGACAACAACTCTAAAACTAAAAACTTCTCAAGTCCTCCTAAAAGAAAGTTTAGGTCTAAAGCGAACCCTGTTCTCAAAAGCCTTGAAAAGGAACTAAGAGAAGCCAAGTTCAGGTGCTCCAACATGAGTGAAGGTTCCGGGAACTACATCAAAATCCTTGAAGACAAACTCAGGAAAGAAACCTTGCAAAGGATCAAAACCGAGGATAAATTAAGGAAATTAACTAATTAACCAAACTTAAGGACCAGGCCTGTAAGCAGAAAGAAACTTGTAACTGCTTTTGTTTTCAGGTGAGTTCAGAGTAGTGAACTGCTTTGCACTCTTGTGCTTAATTAAGTTTTTATTTTGGGGAGTTGCAAACAAGTCTTCAGGAATATCAATTTTGGTTCTTTTGACTTTGGGTTTCACGAAGAGGTTTGAAGCTGAGTAGTTGCTTCGTGCAAGAGCAGAAGGTGTAGGACTTAACTGGGGGGTGTTTGCTTGTTTATAATAGACATCAAAAGGGTTGGGAGGTTGGGATTCTTGAGGAGTGCTGTACTCAAATTCGGTTTTTGTTTTGTAGTTGAGTTGAAGGTGGGAAAAACTCACGTTGTCTACTCTAAGTTCAAAAGTTTTGCCTTGTTGGAGCAGTATGAAGTTATGGTCTTTCCACTTGAAGTAGAACCTGGTTTGCTCTGACTTTTTTTTCTTTTCTTGAAACATGAGTTGACTGTCCACAAAGAGTTTAAGTCTTTTGGAGAGTTTGGAGTTAAACAGGTCTACAGTTGTTTGGGACTCACTTATGTTCAGTCTCCAGGAGTACCTTTGTTTGGAGGACTTGATCCGCTTCCCTACGTTAGTGACTTCAAACCCCAAAGCTTCAATTTCGCTAAGCATTTAATGGTTTATAACTCACAGTATGAAGAGAATGGAAAATATCCAAAGTCAACTTTCGCCTCAGGTGCGTTTCGAGCCTAAACCTAATGCTTGGAAAATCACTTTTAACAGACCAGAGTCGTTGAATTCCTTTACACGCGACATGCATGCTTCTTTGCATACTATTGCTGACCACTCCAAGTCCCATACTTTGCCTTTAATTTTCACTGGAGAAGGAAGGGCGTTTTGCGCAGGAGGAGATGTTTTGTACGTAATGGACAACCCTCACTTAGCTGCTGAGTTCTTCATGCTTGAGTTCAGTTTGTTTTACAAGTTGTCTCTTTTAACTCAAGACAGAGTTGCTGTGCAGAATGGCATTGTGATGGGAGGTGGAGTAGGCCTAACTATGGGCTGCAACTTAAGAGTAGCTACTCCCAAAACCCTTTGGGCAATGCCTGAAACCCACATTGGCTATGTGCCTGACGTAGGGGCTTCTTACTTCTTGTCGAGACTAGACCCCCCTGAATTAGGTCTTTACTTAAGCATGGCAGGTGCTCGTCTCAAAGGAGTTGACTGCTTCACTTTCGGGTTGGCGCAGTACTATGTGGAGGACTATGAAGCTTTGATCAGGGAACTAGAGCAGTCTTCAGACCCCAGGCCAATTCTAGAAGCCTACCATAAATTCCCAGACCCTGGTGAGTCCCAAATACTTCCTATACTCAACGAAATCAAGCAAGTCTTCAAACCCGAAACCTCGGTAGATTTTATTTTTGAGAAGTTAGGAAGCATGCGTTCTGAGTGGGCCCAGAAAACTCTCAAAACTTTACATGAAGTTTGCCCTTTATCCTTGTACTTGGCCTTTGAGTCCTTCAACAGAGGCAAACACTTAAGCTACAAAGACTGTTTAAAGCAGGAGTATAACTTAGTTATTCAGTTAACTATTCATAGAAGAAGCACTTACGCTACAGGGGTGGAAAACAAACTTGTTAAAAAAAGCAAAGCACGTCCTAACTGGGAGCCTAACACTGTGGATGAAATTAACTCAGCGTACATAGAGCCGTTCTTCCTTAACGCTGAGGGTCCTAAGTTAAATTTGGATTAAGCTCCATTAACATTTTTCTAAGAACCTTAACTTGCTGTCCCCCACCCCAGAAAAAAACCACTGGCACCAAGAATACTTATAATGGTTAAGAACACTTACGAAGAATTGGGCAACAGAGCACCTATTCCTTGCAGCATTGAAGAAGCTGATGGAGTAGCCTGGGCTATGACTGAGCCTGGCACTGCAATGACTCAGCTCCCTTTCAAGCACCCTCCTCTTCTAGAAAATGAAGTGAGAATTAAAGTCACCCACGCTGGTCTTTGTCACAGCGACGTATTTGTAGCTACTTGTGGTTGGCACGACAACGTGGCTTTCCCCTGTGTTCCTGGCCATGAAATCGTAGGAATTGTTGAAAAGGTAGGTGACAGAGTTACTGAGTTCAAACAAGGAGAAAGAGTTGGATTTGGAGTTTTTAGAGACTGCTGTGAAAACTGTGCAGGATGCGAACAGTGCAGAGTGGGCAAAGACAACTGCTGTCCTGAACTCCAGTTGACTTATGACCCCCACTTTGGTGGTTATGCTACAAGTTTCCAGGCCAAAGCTAAGTACTTCTTTCATATGCCTGAAAACGTTCCAGGTGAAGCTGCTCCACTTTTCTGTGCTGGCTTAACAACCTATGCTCCTTTGAAAAGGAACGTACTTCCAGGAATGAAAGTGGCCGTCATTGGAATTGGAGGACTTGGACACTTGGCTATTCAGTTTGCCAATAAAATGGGATGCGAAGTAACAGCTATCTCAACTTCTCCTGACAAGGAAGCCGAAGCCCGCAGTTTCGGAGCCCACCACTTCTTGAACTCCAAAGACCCTGAGCAAGTCAAGAACGCCATGGGAAGTTTTGACTTTCTGATCAACACTTCTACAAGGATCGACTTGACTGCTGATGCAGTGCTTCTGAAGAAAAGAGGCATTTACAACGTAGTTGGAATTCCTGGCAAAGAAAACGACTTCAACTTCAACTTGATGCCTTTCTTGTTCAACCACATTGAGTTCAAACCTAGTTTGGTGGGATCTAGAGTAGAGTGTGTTGAAATGCTTCAGTTCTGTTGTCTGCACAACATCTTCCCCAAAACAGAGGTTTACCCCTTCGCGGAGGCCCAAAAAGCTATGAATTCACTAGCTGACGGAAACCCTCACTACCCCAACTACAGAGCAGTTCTTGAAACCGAGAGTTTCTTTAAAACCTTTACTCCAGCTTCTAATTAATTCAGCATTCTAGAAATGTTTTTTAGTTTTATAAATAAATGGTTAAGGACACTTATCAAGAATTAGGGGATAGAGCACCTATTCCTTGCAGTAGAGACGACGCTGACGCAGTGGCTATGGCAGTTATGGAGCCTGGAACTACTTTGACACCTCTTCCTTTCAAGCACCCTCCTCTCCTAGACGACGAAGTCAGGATGAAGATTACCCATTCAGGCCAGTGCCATACTGATGTTTTCATTGGCAGTTGCAGTTGGAGCGATGGAGTGGCTTTTCCTTGTGTTCCTGGCCACGAAATGATTGGGGTAGTTGAAAAAGTAGGTGAAAAAGTTTCTAACTTTAAAGAGGGAGACAGGGTTGGGTTTGGAACTCTCAGAGATTGCTGTGACAATTGCGCTCACTGTAGAATTGGCAGAGATAACTGCTGCAGCAAACTAGTAACTACCTATGACCCCCACTTTCGGTGGTTATGCTACAAGTTTCCAGGCCAAAGCCAAGTACTTCTTCCATATGCCTGAAAACATTCCAGGCGAAGCTGCTCCACTTTTCTGTGCTGGTATTACTACTTATGCTCCTTTGAAGAGGAACGTGCTTCCAGGAATGAAGGTAGCTATAGTAGGAATTGGAGGACTTGGGCATTTAGGAATCCAATTTGCCAATAAAATGGGATGCGAGGTAACAGCTATCTCAACTTCACCTTCGAAAGAAGAAGAAGCCCGCAGTTTCGGAGCCCACCACTTCTTGAACTCCAAAGACCCTGAGCAAGTCAAGAACGCCATGGGAAGTTTTGACTTTCTGATGAACACTTCTACAAGTATCGACTTGACTGCTGATGCAATGCTTCTGAAGAAAAGAGGCATTTACAACGTAGTTGGAGTCCCTGAAAGAGGGCATAACTTCAACTTCAACTTGATGCCTTTCTTGTTCAACCACATTGAATTCAAACCTAGTTTGGTGGGATCTAGAGTAGAGTTGAGTGAAATGCTGGACTTCTGTTGTCTGCACAACATCTTCCCTAAAACAGAGGTTTACCCCTTCGCAGACGCTCAGGCTGGGTTTGATTCGCTAGCCCATGGCAACCCGCATTATCCGAGGTATAGAGCAGTTCTTGAAACCGAGAGTTTCTTTAAAACCTTTACTCCGGCCTCTTAATTAATCAATGCTCCGTAAGTCGTACTTAAGCAAAATGCCCAGTATTAAAAAATTAAGTGTTTAGCATTATAGCCATAATTTTATGCAACAGGAAAGTTTTTCAGCTTTGAAGGAGTCAATAACAGAACTAACAAACAAGGAAATAGGCTCATACTTGAATACCAAGGAGTATGACCAGGACTCTGTTCAAGAATGGACTTCCACGCTTTCAGAGAATCTCATTAGGGAGTTGAAAAGCCTTTCCTCGAACTTTAAGTTTTGCGTGACTGTAATGATCCTCCAGAAAGGAGACGCAGGAATGCACATGAGCTCAACTTGCTACTGGGACTGCAACCAAGACGGAAGTGCTTCTATCAAATGGGAAAACGCTTCTATGTATTGCATAGTTATGATCTTTGGAGTTACTTACTAACTAACTAAGCAATGCTTACATGCGCTCTCTCATAAATAAATGGCTGGGTTGTTTGAGAAGTACGGCGGCCAGAGCTTCTGGAACAGGTTTCTGGACAAGTTTTACCAAAGAAATATGAACAACGACACCCTTGAGGCTTTTTTTTCTGGAATTGACGTTGAAAGGATCAAGTCTATGAACTCTAGTTTGCTAAGAGCTGCTTTAGGTAACGGTGATGAACACTTCTTCACATCCATCAGAAGGGTTCATAGAAACATGAATGTAAAGGACGCCCACTTCCAGATTTTTTATGACAACTTTGTGGAGACTCTTAAGGAATTTGAAGTTTCTGGGGAGGACTTTGAAGACATTGTTGAGGTTGTATCTTCGTTTCGGGAAGACGTAGTGCAGTCTTGATTTATGTGATCAATGAATTCTTAATTAATTTTATTTATTTATTTATTGGAATTGTTGTACCGTTGCCTCTGGGCTTGGGTAGTTTTTTGGTTGGTTGTCATTCTTCTGCCGTCTTTTCCTCTTGAGTTCCGTTCGTGTTCTTGTGTTTGGGAGCGTCATTGTACCGTTTTCTAGGCCTCTGCTTCGTGTCTTGGGTAGTTTTTTGGTTGGGTTGTCGTTTTTTCTCGTTCTTTTCCTCTAGTTCCGTTCGGTTCTTGATTTATGGGTGTGGACCAGTTGTTTCTTCGTGTAGAATCTTTCTGGTTTTATGAAATTGTGTTTACTACTTAATGGATTTTTGCTTTTGTTTGTCGTGGCGGTCCTTTCGTCTTCTAGTTTGTCTGACTCTAGTGTTAGGTGGTAGATGAGTGATTCCCTTGGTTTGAAGAGTTTTCTTGCGATTTTCCTGAGTTTTTCCCTTGGAATGCTGTAGGTTTTAAGTAGTTTATAATGAAATTTTGGAGACTTGGAAAGTTTTATAGAAACTTCCGGAGTTCAGGTCCTTCTTCAAGAGCTCTCGGAACTAAAAGTCTTCTGAAAGTCAACCACAAGTTGCTTTTGGCACTTGCAGGAGGAGTTCTGTGCTTCGAAAACAGAAAAAAGTTTCTGGAGAGCTGCGGAATAATTGGGTACGTAGGAGAAAGGCCAATAGCGACTGAGGTGCTTTTAGAAGGCCTACAGCAAATGCAGAACAGAGGTTACGACTCTACAGGAGTTGCTACTTTCAAAGACTCAGATGTGGTAGTCACTAAGTATGCTTCTGATCCATTCAAAGTTTCTGACTCCCTTAAAAAGCTAAGTGCTGACGTTCCCCAAAAGCACAAAGAAAGTAAAATAGGGATTGGCCATACTAGGTGGGCTACTCATGGAGCTAAAACTGATGTGAACGCTCATCCTCACAGTGACTACAAAAACAGAGTGTTTGTAGTGCACAACGGAACTATTTCAAACACCAAGGATATATACCAAATCCTTAGTGAAAAAAACATTCCTATTAAGTCTGAAACTGACACTGAACTGATTGCCCAGTTAGTTGGGATCTACCTTGACGAAGGCTACTTTTTAGAAAAAGCTGTAAGTGCTGCTTTAGAACAACTAACTGGAACTTGGGGCCTAGTTATCATGGAAAAAGAGAACCCCCAGAGCTTAGTTGTGGCGCGTAAAGGCAGTCCCATGCTCATTGGAATTGGAGATGACGGGTACTATGTTGGAAGCGAAGCTGCAGCTTTTAGCAAATTCACCAGTCGGTACATTCAGTTGAAGGACGGAGAAATCATGACACTAAGTCCTAAGAAGTCGTTGGGAGAAGGCAGAGTTGAAGTGATTCATAAAGACCAAGGGCACGTTTCCAAAGGAGACTACCCTCACTGGACCATCAAAGAAATCATAGAGCAACCTGAAGCCATTGCCAGGGCTTTGAACCACGGAGCTAGACTTACCCAGGACTCTGCTAAGTTGGGAGGTTTGGATGAGATCAAAGAAAAGTTTTTGGGTGTAGAAAACCTTGTGTTGCTAGGCTGCGGCACTTCGGAGTTTGCAAGTTTGTTCGGGTCGCATATTCTGAAGCACCTGAGAATTCTGAACACTGTCCAAGTAATAGACGGGTCTGAAATGACTGAGTACGACATTCCTAAACAAAACCCAGGAGTCATAGCGATTTCGCAGTCAGGAGAAACTAGGGACATAGTTAACCCTTGCCAGATGCTTTTGGAAAGAGACGTGCCAGTGCTATCAGTTGTGAACGTAGTTGGGTCTCAACTAGCAAGACTCACGCAACACGGAGTTTACATGAATGCAGGCAGAGAAGTTGCTGTGGCCTCCACTAAGTGCTTTATGAACTCCTGTGTAGTGCTGACTCAAATAGCTCTGTGGCTGTCTGCAAACTTGAAACCTCAAGACTCGGGCCGCCGCAAAGACATTGTGAACTCTCTTTTAAGACTGCCTATGCAAGTAGGTTCAGTAATTGAAATGACCAAAAAAGAAATAGAGGGCTTGGCCCAGGAACTAAAGGACGAAGAGCACATTTTTGTGTTGGGAAGGGGACTAGGAGAGTCCATTGCTAAAGAAGGCGCTCTTAAGATCAAAGAAGTCACTGGAGTGCATGCAGAGGGCTACCAAGGAGGTGCTTTGAAGCATGGTCCTTTCGCGCTGATTAGAAAAGGAACTCCTATTATTCTAATCATTTTAAACGACGAAAACACTGAACTGATGAACACTGCTTTGGAAGAAGTGATGAGTAGAGAGGCCAAAACTATAGTTATAACTCCAGACTCTTCTTTAGTGACCAGCAGAACAAGGCCTCATAAGATCATTGAAGTTGAAGAAAACGGAATGCTTACAGCTTTGCTTTCAGTAGTTCCACTGCAACTCATGGCTTACTACCTCAGCATTGCAAGAGGCATGAACCCTGACCAGCCTCCAAACTTAGCCAAAGTAGTTACGGTATCCTAATTAGTTATAAAGTGTCGCTCTGGTCGAACAAAGGGTTGTAGGCTTGCTTTCTCTGAGCAGCAGACAAGTTGCTTGCGTTCAAGTTGCCCGAAGACACAGAAGCCACATTCCTGACGTCTGACATTTCATACTCAAGTTGCTGTTGAACTGTTCTGAACTTCTTGTAGAGTAAAGTTGTCACCATAATAGAGACGAAAAGCAGCACTGCCACTACCCAAAACACAGTGGTTGCAATGCCTCTGTGGCCTGCACTTACAACTACTTCTGTAGGGTCGTAAGAAACATACCGCAGAAGCATGTTTTGGCTTTCAGGCAGCACAGCCATCACGTTCACAAAGCCTTTTTCCTCTGGAAGTTCAACAGTAACTTGGGTTTTATGGGTGTTTTTGAGGCTAGTGGCTATTCCTAGAAGCTCGGCACTGTACATACCGCAGGTAGTAACCATGTTGGCTTTTTCTTCATCAGTGAAGTAAACTCTGTACTCAACTTCTTCTTGGTAAGGTTTTCCGTTTTCGTAGTAAACTGGGTTCCACTTTAACTCAACTTTTGAACCGCCTTTTCTTTCCCAGCTGAGAATTCCTTCGTTGCCTGGGGATATCAGTGGCTGGGTGGACTCTCCTTGCTTGGTGAACCTTGAAGTGAGTTGGTAACTTGAGCCGCTAAACAGTTGGCTGTTCATCAAAGAAGAAACTGTTACGAAGTACTTGCCTTTTGCGTGGTTTATGGAGCCTATGATTCTGCCGTCAGTCATTCGAGTGACTTCTACGTCAGGAATATCTTCGTTGGCAAGAGTCCAGTTGCTGGAAACTTCTAGCTTGATTTTGCCTCCACAAGGGATTGCAAAGAGTTCTAGTTTTCCTTTTTCGTTTACGTTGATTTCGTAACTTCGTTTTTTGAACCGGTTGTCAAACACGTCGTACTGGACATCGCCTACTCTGAGGATAGTGGAGTGCATTGAAGTTGTGCAGTAAAACTCAAAGTTGCCCATTTCTCTGCGCGAGTGACCTTCTGCTTGGTTTCCGTAGACTCCAATTCTGTACTTCCCAGACTTGCCAGTCATGTCCAAGTTGAACTTAACTTTGTTGTACATGTTGTCGTAATCGTTTTCTTCGTACTTAAATTCGTAAAGGTAGGAGTCAGGGGGGCTCATGGACCTTGTTTCGTTAGCAGGGTAGAAGTAAGTGTACAGGGAAGGCTTAAAGTCCTCTGAAAGTGGAGTCAGTTCACAGTAAGCGTTGCCTTTGGACTCTTGGCTTGAAATCAGTTGGAACAAAATGTGGTCTTTGCTGTCGTAAGCAATGCTGTAAGTTTGAGGCCACCCGTCTATAAGTGTTACGTAAGACTTTCTGGTGTGCATAGTTAAGGAGTAAGACCCTCCTGTAAAGCCTTCAACTGCAATGTAGTAAACTCCAATTATAAACTCTTCGTCTTCAGGAGTAATCGTGATGTGGTTGATTTCTTCAGTGCTCAAACTTTGCCACTTAAAGGAATCAAGCACGTTTTTTTGTTTGGACACAAAAATATCGGGGTCTCCTGAGTAAGCTACCAGTGAAATGTCAAATTCCGTTTCGCTTTTGATTTCAAAGGTGTAGTAGTGCACTTCGGTTTCCTGGATCTCAGCTCTTACAGGCACTCCGTTTTGAAGTAAGGTTGGGTGGAGTTCGTTTTTAGCTGTGATGCTGTAAGAACACTCTGAGTCGCTTGTAAACACTCCTATTAAGATGTTGCAGTACATGCAGAAATGGGGGTCGTTTTGTTTGATTTCAATGATGTACTTGTTCTCGTTTTGGACACTAGACCACACGTAGTTTTCTTGAGTTGGAAGGTTTTCGTAGAGTTCTTGAGTTAGTTCGTCTTGAGGGTTGGCTCTTAAAAAGGCAGTGCCTGAGTTAGGCGTCAGAGTAATCAGAATGTCTGTGTCGTTGGAGTTGTAAAAAGAGTAGTATTCCACAGAGTTAGTTCCAAGTGCTCCTGAGTTAGGTTGTCCTGAAACTATCCGAGTAACTGGAGTAGGGTGGTTGGTAACCTTAATTGTAAAGGAAGTGTCCACAAACCCGTACACAGCAATGTTGTAAGTGCCTTTCATAGAACCTCCTCCTAGTCCAGTGTCGTCAGGCTTGATCAAAATGCTTTCACCAGACCAAGAAATAGAACGCCAGGTGTAGTTGGAACTTGTAGGGAAGTTTCCGCGTCCTTTAGAAACGTACAAGTCAGGGTCTCCTTCACTGATGGGAGTTAAAAGAAACAGTAAGTCGTTGTCTTCTTTGTCGCAGTAATAAGAAAAGTACATGTACTCTCCTTGTTTGACGTGGCCGTACTTAGGGTCGCCTTCAACTAAACTAGTTAAGTTGCTTTCTTCTTCAGCCATGATACTGTACCTGCAGTACTCAGCGAAGCAGTTCACAGAAATCAAAGCTAAGCAAGTGTTGCCGGGACAAATGCTAGTTAAGTTTTGACTTGACAGTTCAACAGAGTCTTCCAGAGTAGTAGCTCTTGAAGCGTACATAAAGCTGTCTTTAGTTGGCCTTTCCCAAGACTTCGGGTCAGTGCCCACTTCTTGGTAGTTGAACACGTTCAAAAATAAGTCAGGGTCTCCTGTTAAAGGCTGCAGAGTCACCTTAAGTGGCTTGGTTGGCGAAGTGGTTATGTAGTAAAAGTCGTACTCAGTTCTATTGAGTTCTCCTGACTGCAAGTGTCCCATTGCAAGTCTTTTAGGCAAGTTTTTGGAGGTGTGGACTCTAATGGTGTAAGTAGAAGCACTGTACCCAAACACGCCAATGTAAATCATGCAGTTAACGGGGTCTCCGTGATGGTATTCGTCAGGAAGGTCAGGGCACTTTTCCTTAAGGCCTTGTTCCCAAGTGAGAGTTAAGGTTTCGCTGCCGAAGTTGTTGCTTCTAAAGTCGTTTTTCTGTTTGGTAGGTTTGGTGTTTTCAGGGTCAACTGAAATGTAAATATCAGGGTCGCCTGACAAAGCTGTTACGCTGAAAGTAATGTCTTCGTGGTTAGCGTGGATAGGGAAAGTGAAGTAGTTGTATTCGTTGTTTATAACTTGGCCTCTGTAAGGAACGTCCTCCGTAAGCATTGCTGTTCCGTTTCCAATGTTGTAAGTAATTGAGTAAGTGGCAGTGCCGTTAACGCTGAACCTATTAGCTTGCACAAGAATCAGGTAAGTGCTGTCCAGTACGTAGCAAGGGTCGGTGGTTTTGATGTTCACTACGTTCACTGGGTCACCTGAGTTAGGATGGTCTCTCCAGTTGTAGTAAAAGATTTCGTTTTGCCAGTCTAGGTTCCCTAAGTTGTTTGCTACGTACACTGAAAAGGCCCCAGTGATAGGAGTCAGAGTGATTTGCATGTTTTGCTTGGTTTCTGGTTGGAAGTGCACAGGGAACCAGTATATTCGGTAGTCTGAATCAGTCATGTTGTACACAGTGTCTTTTTGGGGGTGTCCAGGGTATATTTGCACAGTTGAGTTTTTGCCTGGGAGTTTTTGGTAGGCCACAATGGTGAAGGTGGCCTGGCTGGAACAGAAAACTCCTAAGTGGTAAGTGCCTACTAGTGACTCGCGGTCTCTTCCCCTGACGTAGGTCAAAGAGTCGATTTCTAAGCTGTTGTGAGAAGACTTTTTGTCAAAGTTCATAAGTGAAGGTTTGTCCTCAGTGGAGGAGTAAAGGTCGGAGTCGCCCGAAATAGGAGTTAGGGTGAAGCTCACTTCAACAGCTGACTCGTTGAACAGAGTGAACTTGAAGTAACGGAACCCGTTCTGCACAGCCATAGTCATGGGTCTTCCTTCCCTTAAAATAAGTTCGTTTGAGTTGTTGAAGTTGCCAAGGATTGCGTACTCGCTTCTTTCATAACTCATGCCTAGAATTCCAGCAATGTACTTGCACCTGTTACGGTTTATGCACTTTTCAGGAGTGTGCAGAATGTCCACTTGGTCAGAACCCGAGGAGTGTTTTGACACATGCACGTTGTGGTTACTTGGGTCTGCAATTTCTTCTTCAGAGAACCTGCACTCAGAAAGTTTCTTGTTGCAAAACTTAACGTAGAGGTCAGGGTTGCCGTGACTAGGACTTAAGTGGAAAGTGATGTTTAGTTGCAAACCGTCAGGTACGTTCATGTAGTAAAGGTCGATTTCTTGTTTCTCAACGTAGCCTGTAAGGGGAATCCCTGCACTTAGGGGTGTCAAGGAGTTTGAGTTGATTCTTGCTGTGAGCATGTAAGAAGACTCTGAAAACCCGTAAACTCCAATGAAGAAGTCCCCTGTTTTGTGGCCCAGTTCACTTCTTTGTTCAGGAGTGATACTCAAAGTTTCGTTGCCAAACATCACAGACTCGAAGTCAAAGTCAAGTTTAGTAGGAAGTTCCCCGGCTTTGATGTACAAGTCGGGGTCCCCTGAGAAAGGAGTCAGTTTGATAGTTAGGGTTTCTTCTTCTGAGTCAACATTGATCTTGTAAAAGTTCATTTCTCCATGAGGCACCCTTCCTGAAGCAGGCACTGAAGCTTGCAGCATAAAAACTGTTGCGTTTCCACTAGAAGCAGTAATTGTGTACTGAGTATTGTTAAGCGCTACAATTGAAAACCTGTAAAGGCCTTTTTTAGGTCTGACTTCAAAGAACTCTTTCCCGTTGTGCCACGTGTCAACTACTGCCAAGCTGTTATCTGGAGTGGGCTCTTCTTCCCGAGCTGCGTACATCTTGATCTTTCCGTAGCTGACTTCAGCTTTGACGCGGATTTCTTCCACGTCCTGAGTAACATTCATCTTGTAAATGGCTGTCAAGTCCCTGTTGAGGAAACCAGTTTGAGGAACTCCTTCTGTAAGTGCAATTTCTTCCACATAAGAAAAAGTTACTTCGAACCTGCAGGACGAGTAGCAGTGAACAAGTACTTTGTAGTCTAGGCTAGCCTTTACTTCGAAGCTAGGAATGATGACACTTCCCATGCCCCAGGCCACGGAGCTGTAGTCGTAGTTCTGAACAGTTGGTACTCTTCCCTCTGCAACAAAGATATCAGGGTCTGACCAGTCTGAAAAAGTGGTGACTGAAATAGTGATGTCTTTGTTCCCTGCTATTCTGTTTAACCGGAAGTAGTAGTGTTCGCTACCTCCTTGCATACTTTCGATGTTGCCTTGCTTAGGAACTCCGTCCTCCAGCATTTCTTCGCCCTTTGCCAATAGTAAGGTTGCCAGCAGAATCAGCATATTTTTATAAAGAGAATTAAAAGAACTTAATTAGTTACCTCCTTCCGCCAATAAGGATCAGCACATACTCGAATATCCCTATAATGTCTATGTAAAGCATTATTGCTCCGAGTATGTAATCATCGTTACTTAAACCATGGCGCTTTTTTCCTACAATGAGTTGAGTGTCAATCACCAAAAAGATTCCGTACACTAGTATGATGATTGGGGCTAGAATCTAAGTGAAGCTTACCAAAGTCAGGGTCCTTGAAGGTATTATTATGAACAACAAACCTAGTGTCAACAAACTAAAACTCAGAACTAAGATCAGTCCAGTCTTCCTTGTAAAGTCAGTTTTCGTGGTGAAAGCGTACACAGTCAAAACAATCGTGAGACCTGCTGTTAAAAACAAGGCCAAAACCACGTCAAGTGGCTCAAAGAAAGAGGTAAAACTAGCCAAAAGCAAACCTTCAAAAAGGGTAAAAAGTGTAAGCAGCATAAAGTTAGTGGGGTACTTTCTGGCCAAAGAAGGAACACAGAACAGCAACAGTACAGTTACTATTGTCCCCACTAAACAAATGATTATAAACCATAAACTTTCTTGTAAAAATTCTCTGTAAGGCTCCACTAAAAACGCAAACAGCGACAAAAACGCTGTAAACAGAAGTTGGGCTGACAAAATGGAGTATACTTTCCTTATAAAGCCAAGTCGGTCAGATTCTATTCTAAAAGCTTCATAATCTCTTTCAGACCAAGGACCAGGTTCCTGCATCTTATAAATGGAGTCTGACTTTTCAAAGTTTCACATTAACCCTAATGAGATCAATGAAATCATGAAAGCTTACAAATGGTTCCACAGAAAAAGCACAGGCAAACTGCGTGTTGCAGACCTGCACTTAGCTTACGAGTGCTTGGGACTCAAACTGTCCCAGGGCGAAATTAACCGGATGCTCAGACAACTAGACAAAAAGGAAACTGGAGAAGACGAAGAAGAAGGCATATCTCTTAATGAGTTCCTGCAAATCACTGTTAGAAAAGTCCACCAATTAAACATGCAGGACGACTTACTAGCCCTGTTTCACTTGTACGACTTAGACAGAAAGGGCAAGTTAGCTCGCTCAGAAATAAACTTCTTGTGCACTAAGATCCTCAGTAAACTGAAACTCTCTATGCGTCTGGTGAACCAAACCATCAACCGGTCCCAAAAAGACGAAGAAGGACTAATTGACTACATTTCTTTTGTAAAGCTACTTTCACTAAACTTATAAATGTCAAACTGTTCACATGTAAGTCTGAATAAATCTGCCTTAATACTAGAAAACGCTACTTTCTTTAAGCCAGTCACTCCCAAAGCACTCATTAACCGGAAGTACACCAGGATGCCCCAGACTCCACAAAAACCTAATTTTTCTTTCATTGAAAAAAAAGAAACTCTACGGCCTTGGTTGTTCACACAAACAACTTCAAATAAAAGAGCCAACTCTGCAGCAAGGCCCTCCTTTAAGCCTAATTCTTCTGTTAGAGCAAACCAACTTAACGACTCCCCTGACAAAAACACCCTCAGAAAAAACATTGAGTCAATATTCAGCTCTAACAAAAGGTCTTCTTCTCAGAAACAAGGCTTTAAGCAAGAAGTTAAGGGAAAACCAAAAGGATTCAGTCGTCCCTGCACAGCAACTAACCAAGAGTTCAGTCCTCGGAACCCCCGTTACAAACCCCAGGTTATCCGACTTGGTCCCAGGTCATCTATGAAAATTTACTCAACCAGCCCCGTTAAAGTAGTTGAACCTAAGCGCCAAGGACTAGTCAGCAGAAGCATTGAAAACAGAAAAGCTTACGTACCTATGCCTAGAAGTAACAAAAAGCCCATTTCTAGCATTGTAAACTCCAACGAAGAGCCAAAGGAACAATCTTTAGTAGTTAAGCCAGCTTCTACTTACGGCGAAAAAGTCTGGACACTCAACAATTTTTCCATGATAGACAAGATCAATAACTTTTAAATATGAATTTTGCTGGCTTGGTAGAAGTTAACACGCCTAAAGAAACACACACTTTCCAAGAAAAAGAAGGCTTGAAGTACTTTCAAGTAGACAACACAGAAGTAGGACTCCCACCTAACTCAGACTTAGAGCCAGGCAAGTATGAAGGCGGACTTCGTATTTGGGAGTGCTCAATAGACCTGCTGAGATACCTCAAAACAATAAGGATTCCTCAGAGAGTTCTAGAGTTAGGCTGCGGCCATGGACTGCCTGGAATTTACTGCATGCAGCAAGGAGCCCAAGTAGTATTCCAGGACTTCAACAAAGAAGTCCTTGAGTACGCTACCATGAACAACGTAAAGGCTAACTGCGGAAGTTTAGAGGGGACTTTTTTGGCAGGGGAGTGGCAGGACATGTCGCACTTAGGCAAGTTCGGGCTTATTCTGAGCAGCGAAACTATATACAACCCACTTAACTACCAGAAACTCCTAACTGCTATTAAGAGTAGCTGTGAAGGGGTTGCTCTAATAGCTTGCAAAGCTTTTTACTTCGGAGTGGGCGGAGGCAGTGAAAGCTTTATAAAAGAAGCCCAAAACTGGGGGTTCGAAGCAGAAACCGTAGAAGAAATACAAGAAGTAGCAAGTACCAGACACATAATTAAACTAACTCCCACATAAATGGAAAAAGTAGAGTTTTCAGTTAAAGGATCTGAGTTTGAAGGACTGGACACAGTTAGCTTTAGAATAAAGTTAACAGATGGGAACTACTTAAACGTTAACCCTCAAGAAGTCTACAACTTAACTCTAGAAGAAGTGGAACTCTGTAAACTAGAAGCAACTCACGGAGGAACTGTACTCGCTGAGTTCCCTATTAAGTTTTCAAGTCAAGACACTTTTGAGCTAAAAAAGCCCAGTGACAAAGGACACGTTGTGCTTGGGTTTAGGTTTCCAGAACTGCAGTTTTCAAGTTTTTACGATTACAAAGAATCCAGGGAACTCAGGAACCACTTAAGAAAGTCAGAGTCAGAAAGAATTGGTCTCTTAGAAAAACTAAGCAAAACCAACGAGTACTTCCAAAAAGAAATCCACAAGTTCCAAGAAAACCTACTTAAAAATAACGGAGAAACTAAACTTGGAATAATCGAGCAGTACGATTTGCTTGAACAAAAGTACACAGAAGCACTCCAAAACTTCTCTAAAAAAGAAGACTACTTGCAAAACAAACTTTTAGAAGTTTCTAGCCAAAAACAAGACTTGATGGTTTCTCTGCAAACACTTGAACACGAGAAACGCTCTTTGGAGTCCAAACTCAAAACTACCAAGGAAACTTTGGACTTTGAAAGGTCCAAAAACTCCCCCTTGGTGCCTTACAAAGAACTTCTCAACACAACCCAAACTGCCCTTGAAGAACAAAACCAACTCTACAAAGAAACCCTTAAGCAGCTCCAACTCACTCAAAGCAGAAACGCCAGTCTCAACTCCAGAGTATCTTACTTAGAGTCGCTTGAAGTCCGAAACCAAGACCAAGAAGACTCTTTTAGGTTTTCTTTCGGTAATGTTCAGGAAACCCTAGAAACGCTAGTCCAGAACTGTGCACAAAAACTCAACTTGAGAACTGAGTTTTGTGAGTCTAGTCTTTTCCACATTGGACCACTTAAGGTAGAAGTCAAGCTAGAACAAGGAAAACTACTTGCAGTTGAAGGCAGTCAGTGTTTTGCCCTAGAAAAGTACTTGCAAGACAAACTAGCTTCTCCACTAGAAAGCACTCCTCCTCTGCATAGAAAAAGAGGGTCCCTGCAAGTCAAGAAGTTCATACAAAAAACTCCTCCAAGTCTTTCAAGTACCAAGAACTACCGAGGGTACACTCCTATTCTCAAAAAGAACCATCAAACAAATCGGCTGAATCTTTCGTTCTCGCCTTAGGTAATTTAAACATGTCAGCTAGGTACTGGTTGAATCCTCCTAGAGGAGGCACTCTTAAATGGATCGAACCAACTATCAACAACACTGCTTACTACAAGTGGGGCAACTACAAACAGAGGTCTTGGAGGTTCCCTATGAACACTGGAACTGACGTACACCCTCTTGCTAGGCACTGGCTTATGGACTACTCTTACGGAAAAGGCATCATTCTGCACCAACGTTCAAGACACCACATGAACCACAACTACATCCGCAAGCCTTTCACTAAAGAGTGGTTTGAGCACCTTTACTGGAAACAAGTCAGTGGGAAGCTCCACCTCATTCCCTGGCTGCTTTTTATTTACGGATGTGGAATGTGCTCTATGAGGGCTTACGACAACACCGCTTATGACTACTTCTATTTCACGGACTAACTTAACTAAGCGGATTAACTTAAGATGACTAGTAACAACGAAACCCCCAACCAAGTAGAACCTGAGACTGGCAAAATACTTAAGTAGCGGCCCATAGCATTCAGTTCTTGGAAAAGCATCAAAGCACAGTCGACCTTACTTACAAAGCTAGCGTAGTTTCTTTTGTAAAGAACCCAGTAGTATAGGTCCCTGAACTGAATGCCTTGGTCACAAAGACTCCAAAAGTCATCAAAAGCTGAGGAGTCCCAAGAAGGTACACAGTAAGCCTTACCATCAAGTCCACATATACACTCTGTGTAAGTTCCATCTTCTAAAAGGCAGTCAGTGTTGCTGTTGCACTGCTTAGGCAAGTTGCCACTTGCAAACTCCTTTTTGGGCTTTCTTTCTCCGCAGAGATAGTCATAGTTTTCTCTTTCGTAGTCAGGGTTGACTACATCTTCTTCACACTGCGTCAAAGAATCAATTTCAGCGGTAAAGTGCCAGTTCTTAACTTCTTGTAAACTGCACCTAAACCCTGGTTGGCAGGTTGCAGAGTTGATCATAACGGTTTGGTAAGACTTTCTTGCACAGATGTTAGTGCCTAGAGTTATGCACTCGTAAGGCACACAGTCCATGGCGTAGCACCCCACTAACAACAAACTTATTAACATACTAGTATTAATTATTCCTAGGCTCCTTTAAAACAAGTTTTTGCTGTATCATGCTCATTCGTAGCAAAGCAGTTTCGGTGTTCCTTAAATAGTTGGTTCCCATACTAAGGGCCCTTCTGTAAGCAAGAGTAGTTTCATCGGAGTAAGTTGCTTCTACAACTTTGTTATGACTGTCTATTTTGGCTTGGACTTTCCCGTCCATAATTAGCTTCGCAACTCTTCTTTCCATTTCAACTGAGTCGCAGCAAAAGGCTTTTCCTAGTGTTTCTATTTTAACCCTTTTAAAAGGCTTGAGGAACTGAATGACGCACCTGTTGTGTATAGCTGAGTACATGTCTTCGAGTACAGGACCTATGTAAATATCCTTAGCTAAGCGGGGTTTCAATTCGTTCAGTCCATAAACTAACTCGTCGTACCTGTTGGACAAGTAACTTTCAAGTAACTCGTTTACTGTGGGTTGTTCTTCCATAAAGCTTCTTAAGTGTTTGTTCCTGAGCACTTCTTCACGGATTTCTTTGCGTTCAAACGAAGCCAAAGCACAGATGCCTAAGTAAATAACAATGTCTTCGTCCGTCACAAAGTCGTTAGGCTGGCCCTTCATAACTTCCGAGAGTTTTGAAAAGGCCCTGCCGGCTTCATTGGGTTTATTGCTCAGCATCAAGCAGATACCTAGGAGCAGGTTAGCATGGCTTCTTTGGAGTTCGGAGGTAACAGCTAACCCCACAGCTCTTTGGGAACTGTTCAGTGCGTAAGCTAAGTTACCTTGGAACAAAGCTGACTTAGCTAGTTTAAAGGAAAGCTCAAACTGCTGTTCTTTAGAGAAAGGAAGTTCTTTGGCCCTTAAGTAGGTTCTGAGGGCTTGGCTAGGGTCTCCAGCACTGTACCACAAGTCGCCTTGTTCGTTTATGCTCATTCTCATGGAGTCTTTGAGCCCTGCGTTTTTAGCGTGACTTATAGCAACTTCTATTCTGTCTGCTTTAGACCTGATTTGGTCTTCCCATTCTTTGAGCTTTTCAGGTGCGAGCACTGGGACTTCACTGGAGTCTCCGTACAGGTTGTTTAGGATGCTAAGTGCTTTGCTGTAGTAGTAAGGCATGTTATTTTCGTAAGCCACCGTGAGTGCTTGTTTCAAAGCGTCTATTTGGAGCTCTGAGCCTTTTTCTGAAGCTTTTTCGGCAATGAAAAGGTACCTTTGAGCTTGGCTGATAGGAGGATAGTTGCTAAGACTCATATTTAATTCTATTAACAGGTCAGTTGTCTCTATAAGAAAATTGAGAAGCTGTTTTTAAGAACGATATACTGGTTTTTCTAAAGTTAATTTCTCGCTTAGACAGTTCTGTGGAAGCAAAGTTTTCCTGGCACACAGGAAGTTCTTGGTAAGGCTTACTCAGGAACTCCAAGAAACTTTCTAAGATGACGCTTTTCGGAACTAGTTTAGAAAACCTGTCAGGAGTGATATTTATGGTGGATTTGTAACTCCTTTGAAAAAGGATTTCAACAGCTTCGTTAACTACAAGGCTGCACTCATTGTAAGCATGCGAACCTACTGGAAGCCCTGCAAACATTTGGTAGATTTCATCTGCTGTAAGTACTTTGTCATTTCTAAAGTCATACAAACTAAACACAAACCTTTCAGTTGTTTTTTTGTGGCCAGTTAAGAAGGGGTAGACCATCCTTAGAAACGTAGCTTTGTCGATGTCGTTTACTTCTGGCCCAGCTAAGTAGTAGTAAATCCTTTCAGCTAAGTATTTGCACTTCACTCCAAACATACTGGGGAACCTTTTTCTAAGTGAGTCTTTAGAAATCACGTTGGAGTTTTTGACTCGGTTGCACTTAAGAGCTTTGAACTTAGCAAGTAAGTCATAAGCACTCTCTAAAGAGTAGAGTGCCATCGCATCTGAAAGTTCTTTTAAGTAGTTTAGTCTTTGCTGGGTCTGTCCTTCTACTTCTTTAGAGTTAATAATGGTTTCTTCACTGGGTTCCCTTTGTAAAAGGGGGGTTTCATCCCTGACTCCAAAAGCTTTAAGTAGGTTTATTTTGGTGATGTACTTGACAAAGTCCAAAATGATCTGAGGAAGGAAGTTGTAGTTCATCTTTTTAAAGTCTTGGAAGTTAATGGCGTCTTGTCTAGTTTGGGGTTTAGAAAACTTGTGGAGAATCTGGGAAGGGTTGGAGTTTATGATTAAGAAGTTCATGAAGCTTTTTCTAAAGTCTGGTTTGCTAGGTCCTAACTTTCCTTGTTTCTTGAGTTCAAGTAGTTTTTTGATCTCTATCAAGTCGTAGTCGTAGCAGTTGAACTTTGTTTGTTCAATAGCTGAACAAGCGTCTTCGTAGCACACAAACTTGTCACGGTTAAAGTCAAACACTTGGAAAGCTATATAGAGTAGTTTTTCTTTGTGAGAACTGACGAACCTGTCTACTTCGTTCAAAAACCCTTCAAAGTCAGCAAAGCTTAAGTTGAAGTTAGAAGACAGAACTGAAGCAACGTGTTCAGGGTACCTTTTTTCAAGGTACTTTTGAAACAAGTCGTTTGTAACAAAACATTCTTCGATGGTTTTTTTCTGACAGATCCTTTTGAACTTTTTTTGTAAGTTGGAGTCGTTGGGGTTTAAAAAGCGGTTTTTGAAGAAGTTGTTTTTGTTGGGTTTGCCTCTTGCAATTCTACTGGCTAAACTCATTCTACTGTTGGAGCTTCCTAGTCTGCTTTTGGAGCTGAGAGTGTTAGAGTGAGATTTGTAACGAAGTAGCTCTTCAGAGAGTCTTTTAGGAGGAGGCTGAGGAGGGTTTTGTAAAAACAAGGTTTTGGATCTCGAAATGTTAGGCAGAATGCTGTTTATAGTAGGTGTTAGACTTCTAATTTCTTGAATTTTGAATTCAGACTTAGAAGTTGGGTTCTTGAAAGACGAGTTAAGCTTGATTTCTGGTTTCTTTTTGATAGGTTTAATAGCTTTTTTGCGAGTTTTAAGTCTGTTTGTTTTTTGCGAAACTTTTGAACTCTCAAGTTCGTCCTTGACTTCGTCTTCTTCAGCTATTTCTGCGAGGTTCAGGGTTTCTTTCCTAGGGCTTGTTCTGCTAAATCCGAATTTGATCAAGTCAAGCATCTTTAATTAAAAGGAGTATGTACGAATACGAAAACTTGGCAAGAGGAGCACTTACTGCTACTAACAAAGCTTCCAAGAGTTACTTCGATGCTTTTTCGCCAATAGAGAGCCGCCGGCGCAAAGCAGGAGACAACTCTATATACAACTCTGCAAACTCGTTTGTGAGCTTTCATGAAAGTGAGGTTTCTGTTAAGAACTCATTGTTGTCAATTCAACACAAAATAGTAAACAACTTACAAGACAAACAGAAAGACCCCTACTCTGGACACAAAAAGCTAACTGTGAGCTTCCACCCCTTGTTTCAGGACTCAGCTGAAAAACTTTGGGCAATCCTTAAACCAGATACTGTAGGAGTGGAAAAGCATTCAAGGCAAGTCATTGCTTATTCGCACTACAAAGACTTCCGAGTAGCTATGCTTAAGTGCTTTAGACACAACTTCAAGTACGAAGAGGTTCTTTGTAAGGTTTGGGACGAGTGGAACAAATTCATAAATGCTGAGAATTCTAAAGAAAAAGAACTTTTTGAGTCGTTCAAGCACTTCAACTTCACCAAAGGCAAAATGGAATTTGAAGACTTTTCCAAGATCTTAGTTGAATTAGTTTTTCAAGAAGTTACTGAAGTAGACACCCTTACTTTTGTGTTTGTGTTAAATAGTGTAATACTCAACTCAAGTTCTGGAGACACCCTAGAAAGCTCTGAGTTAAAAAGCTGGGAAAGCATCTGTGCCTTTTCAGATAAGTTCTTTAAAATACTAAACAACCTAAAAAAAACCAACTACAAAATAGCTTTTTCAAACTGGTACCAACAGAATTTTTCTTTTATCAGTGACGTTAAAAACCACTGTAAAGAACTACTATCGGTGTTTTTTCCTGGAGACAACAGAATCCTAGACATGCTTGAACACGCAAAAAACCCTGACAAAACACACGTCTTGGCCCAGTGCATCAATATACTCAATGAACCTCCAAAAGACCCCAAGTCTCCTTTAGTGCCTAAAAGGAAAAGTGTAAAGACTCCTTCTAGGGCCCAACTAAGCCAACCCCAGCAAAGAATCTTAGAAGTCCAGAAAAAGGTAAAACTCCCTGTTCTGGGAAAGTCTTACTTGTCCGAACGCTCTGAAGCAAAGCCCAAACTCCCAGAAGCCATTCAAGAAGAAAATTACAAAAAGTCTACACCCCGCCCTAGAAACTTAGACAAGCCAGACAGTGCACCAGACTCCCCTGCTAACAAACTAGACCCCCACCACTTAGAAAGCGTCGAGTCTAGGTATGCCGAAAACGAAGAGTCTCTCTCACCTAGGTTTACTTTGAATCCCTCTAAGAACGTCTCCACTTCAACTGTATACGACTTTACAAAGTCTAACAAAATCCTTTCAACTCCTCATTTTAACAACTCGCCCAGAAAAGGACCAGTTTGGCAAGCCAAAAAAGTCCTTGAGTTCCCCAAAAACAGGAACGGACCCTCATTTAGCAAAATTAGTTTGCCCGAAATAGTAGTTTCAGGAAAACAAGTTAATGAAAACTCCAAACAAACTGAAGAATCCTGCAAGTCTTCTAGGTACTACGACCACCACTACAATCGAATCAAAAAAGGCAAAACAAAAATCAAGTCAAGCATTGCTAAACTCCACCCTTCAGACAAAAAGAAGCTCCACAGACCCAAAGCATCTTCTAAAAAAGAAAGCTCCAACATTTCTTCAAGCTCCAAACTTGCAAAGTCTCATTTCAAAAGCAAACATTGAATAATTAACACTGTAATGAACATAAGCTTCAAGTCTTTCCAGCGCATTGGTCAGGAGTGTTTTTTGAGCCCTTATCTGAAAAAAAACTAGGCTCAGCAAAAGTAGGAAGCAAGTTGCTTTGAGGAACTTGGTTAGGACTTGCAAAAGTGAAAGCTAGGTCTTCTTGCTTGTTTTTAGTTTTAGTCGCCGACTCATTTTCTTGGCTTCTAAAGCAGTTACCCATGTTGCTTAAATTATGGAATATAGTTATAAGTAGCCCTGTCTTTTTCGTCCCTAGCAAGAAACTCGCGCTGGATCAAACTTTCAATCTGAGTTTTTATCATGGTGGGCTGAGGCCTGAAGTGACTGACTTGTCTGATTACTTCAGCTACTAGTTCTTGGTGTTTAATGACTCTTCTGCTTTTGGCTATCCTCACAATGACTGAGTCGAGAATGTTCTTTCTTTCACTTTGAATGGCTTGTTCTTCTTCTTTGGTGTTGCTTTCGCACTTCTTGACCTTCTTGGGCACGTAGTTCACTCGCAAAGAAGTGGTGTGGAAGTCACTGTTTACTGTGATTTGGTCTTCGTCGTTAAGCACTTTTCCTTTGCTGGACTTCTGAAGAATCTTCATTTTGGGGTTGAAAAACCCTAGAACGTGGGCTTTCAGAGTTCTGTCACTGAGCTTGGTGGCTTCTTTTATAGCAGCCAGAGTGTAGCTGTCCCCGCTGTTG
Organism: Fabrea salina; assembly: GCA_022984795.1. Taxonomy (NCBI): domain Eukaryota; phylum Ciliophora; class Heterotrichea; order Heterotrichida; family Fabreidae; genus Fabrea; species Fabrea salina. The sequence continues at coordinate 245,918 of JALIHJ010000017.1, read as the reverse complement.
AACAACAGCAAGATAGCTGCTTGGTAAGGATTGACTATGCAAGTGTAGTTCCTTTTAGCAAAGTTGGTTCCTATTTCCACAGTTCCAAAACCTAACAGCCAAGTCAGGTTCCTGCCTTGGTGCTTGTTTAGGTAAAAGTTCTGAAAAGCCTTAGTGCACGTTTCTAGTTCAGGAGGAATAATGCAGGGTTCCGAACTTTGCTCTGGCCAGCACCCACTGCGGAGCACTTGGACAGTCATGTTAATTCCTCCTGGAGAGCCTCGGTGGGACAGCCCTTTGAACTCCTCCATCAAGTTAGACGACAAAGCGATATCTTGGTACATACTAGAAATCTTGTTCACAATGTTGTGACCACACTCCACTTTGAGTTTGGAAATCATCTTTTCTTCGGCTTCGTCACTTATAGAAGTGCCGTCAAGTAACCTTTTAGAGAGGTACCTGGTGTAGTTCCTGATGAACACGTCTCTGTCATTCAGACACAAAAACAGCTTTATCAAAGCTTCAAGTCTTTGGTCAGTTTCAGCTTCGCTAACTCCTTTGAGGCCTTTCCTCATTTCGTGGTCAGCATAAGAAGCAATGTAAGGGGCAGAAAACTGGCACTTGTTCATGAAGTTCTGGAAACTTAAATCCCTACACCTCTGAAAAACTGAGTGGTTATCAAATGAGTACTCAACCATAGCGTCGATTTCACTTTTGAACTCCAAAAGGGCTTTTGTGTACTCAATAGCGTCTTGTTGGAGTTTTTCGTCTTCGACGATCTTGGAACCTCTGACTTCAATGTAAGGGTTCATTTTGGAAGTCATGTACTTAAGAGTTTGCTCGTCTCTTTTGAACACCAGGTACATGTTTCTGAGCTCATCTAGTTTTTTGTGCTTGAACATGTCTAGGCAGCCTGTTCCTTCCATTTCAGTGAGGGTTAAAGCGTGCTTAGTGACTATTTCTTCAACTACAATGGCCAAGAGAGGGTTCATGGTTGAGTGGTCAAGGTACTTTTCAGCCCTGTCTTCTTCTTCTTCAAGGACCTTTTTTGCCTTACTTATGTACTCAGGACACGACAAACAAGATATCCACCCTGCAGACTTGCTTCTGTAGTACTCCTGTGTGTCACTCAAAAAGAAGGTTTCGAACAAGTCTTTGTACCTTTCTAGGTGTTTTGTTCCTTTCCAAACTATTTTTTCCCGTTTGCCGTCATCACCTTTTTCTATGATCTTTTCAATCGAAACTTCAGTTAATCCCACCTGCACGAAACACAGCAGTACTTCTTTTAAAAGGTTCCTGTCAATCAACTGGCCTTCTCTTTCTTTCCTAATTTGTTCAATTATTACCCCTCTCAAGTGACCTGCAATTCCTTCAAAGATTTCTTCCCGGAATATTTCTAAGCCTACTTGGAACAAAGGAGTAGACTGCGTGTTTTTAACATGGTACTTGTCCAGGTACATAAATATTTTCCGCATCCAGTAAACAAGGATCTTGTGATTCTCCCAGCGCTTCACTAGGTTTGAGAGGAAGGTTTCCCCTGTTTGCTCTGATAAGCTTTTTTTGACGTTTTCAATAGTATAGTTTTTGATGGTGTCAATGTAGTAGTTGTAAAGCAACTCTGAGAAGTCTTCTTGGTCAGCTAGTTCAAGCACTGTTCCATAAGCCTTTACGTAAGTCTCGTTTGACCGGTTGTTAAAGACCCCTGTGTCTAGGTACTCGAAGAGATTTTCGATAAGTTCCCTTCTGATTCTATTCATTCCATCATCTATGCCTGACATTTATTATCCTTTATCAGAGACACTTAATTTATGGATAACATACTAAAACAACTTTTCGAGTTCTTCCAAGTAGCCCTCCAGGGACTTTTTGGGCTCGCTTTCCAGAATGGCCATGAGGTTGCCTCTGGCTTTGCCGTCTTTGGCTTGCACTTTCAGGACTCCTTCTATTTCTCTGCCAATGGGGGCTGTTAGTATGTTGTTGAAGGACTCCATGTCAGTTTCGGAAAGGTGCTGCATGTAAGAGGCTGAATGGCCTATGATCTTTTCGGCTGTGTTGTCGAAACACGTAACGAAAAAGGCCCCTGAGTGGTCTTGGAGTTTCAGAGAAGCCATGTAGCAGTAAGAACACTCTGCAAAGCTGTCCTTGCACTTCTCGCACTTGTAGTACCCGTCAGCTTCTTTAACTACTTTGCGTTTGCAGGTTTCTGAGTTCTTGCAAGCGGTGTACCAGATGTTTGAGGGTTCTTCTTTCCTGATGTAGCCTATGAACCCTGAAACTCTCACTTGGTCTTCTTGGTCAGGACCGTCTTCGTAGGCGTCCCGGATTTCCTGGAACGACTTGTAAGCGAACCTGTCTCCGTAGCTTTGCTTTTCGGTGATTTTGAGTGCTGACTCTGACTTGTAGCAGTTGTGGTACCAGTTGCACAGAGCCATAACTTCTGGAATAGCTAAGTTGAACATGATCTTGGTGGTGTCCTTCACACTGCTTAGTGAGCAAGACTGGTAGTCACTCACCCTAACTCCCTTGGCAACCATTACACTTCCCACTGAAGCATCTAGCATTTCGTTTTCGGCGTCTTTGTTCCAAAGAGTGAGTTCAATTGACCTTAGGCTGTCGTCAGTCAGAGCGAGGTTCCTTTTTTTGAGTTGGTCTCCTTTTCTAGAGGTAATCTCAGCCACTTCTCCTGCAGAGGTAACTACTCCGCAAACGTCCACAACACTTCTGATCTTCTCGGGCAGGTCTTTGATCTTCACGAAACTGAACTTTTCCTTCTCGATCTCTCCTGAGTCTTCAGCTTGTGTGATTGAAGAGTGCTGGTCGAAGGTAAGAGCGTAGTCGCATTTGACCACTTGGAACCTTTGGTTGGCCATTTTGACCCTTCCGCCTTTGAACACGTAAACTTTGTCTTCTTCAAGAGTGTTGTAAAACATGTCTGCTGCTTCGTTGAAGAACGAGGCTTGGATTTCGTCACCTGAAGAGTCCAGCAGGTTGGCGTTAAACAACTTCCCAGAGCCTCTGTCGTTGTTCCAGTGCCTTATGTCTGACTTCTTGGTGACTCTGAGTTTCATCGCTAGGTCAAAGGTACTTGTGGTGAGTCCTCTGATGGGAACGTAGTTTGCAGAGTCCCTTTGGGCAGAGCGCTGAATGGACTCCAAATCCACTTTGTCAATGGATGTTGGGTTGCCTACTCTCTCGCCAAACTCTGCTCCAGGACTGTAAGCGTCTATGAACTTTGCTTTTTTGTCTCCGTAGTCAACCCACTCGTACTTCTGCACCAACACAAGTTGGTTTACCTTAAGTCTTGTTTCGGGGTTCAGACTGGGGTTCTGGGAACTAACTACGAACTGGTCGAAGTACTCTCCGTCTGACAAAACTACTCGGTGCCCGTCCTTCATGGGTTTGATGCCAATTACTTGGAGAGTGGGCTGCAAGTCGAAGTAAGACTTTCCGCGGGCTATTTCCGGAATTGCGCTTTTAGTTAAAAGTTCCATATTTATTAGCTCAGAGTTGTCCGGTGTTGGATTCCAAATCCTTCAGAGTATTAGTTATCAATATTAGGGTTTTGGGAGTCACATGCTTCTGGTGTGGACTTTGGACTGCTTTGTTGAACTACTGTTGTTTCTTGCTGGGTGCTTATGTCTTCTACTGGAGTTGTCTTTCTGCAGCAGGAGTAGAGTTTTGCAATCAGCCCTGCTACAGCTCCTAGGCACTGTATGATCATGAGGCTGTTTGAAATCCATAGTATGGCTGTTTCTAGAGTGCTCCCCCAGCCCTCTAAGTCTTCTTGTAGGTAGTAAAGTACTAGTCCAAAGATCAGAGTTACTCCAGTTTCTACAATGAAGGATATTGCCTGAGTAACCTTGTCTTTGTAGGGTCTAACAACTACTAAGAATACCACAAACCCCAGCATCAGTAGTAAGTTAACTACTCCCTGAACTAGTGGAAACTCACTTAGCAGTATGAGGCTAGCTGCAAACAGGAGTCTTTTGAGAGTGAAGACTGGGTAGGTGAGGGTCCTCATAGTTGTGTCACACTTGAACTCGTAAAATAAGCTTCCCCAAGTTTTATAGAACTCAGACTCAGTTGAGTTTGACTGCACTTGGTCTTTGTTGGACTTGAGGAAGATAACCAGAGTTAGTGGAGTAACTGCCAAGAGAATCAAGAACAAACACCCAACTAAGAAGCTCGAAACTACTTCTATCTTAACTTGGGGCAGTGAAATGAATTGGATGAGACAAGGAATAACCAAGTCAAGGTAGGTCTGAATCCAGAACCTAATAAGTATACTGAATTTGAATTTACTCAGAACAAAGTTGGAACCTGTTTGAATGCATCTAACTCTAAGAGTAACCCAGATACTTAACTACTTCTCTAAGCAAAGAACTTGGAAGGCTGGGTTTCTTTTTTGCGCACCAAAAAATAAAGCCTTGTCTTTCCTGCCAGTTTATCTTTTGAATTAAACTTAGTAAGATTCCTTTAACCAGTGGTTTGTTTCTGGACTTTTTAAAAGCGCCAAAAAAGTTCCCAGGGGGAGCGTTGTATTGGCAAAGCAACTCCAAACACTCTAGTTGAGCAAACTCTACTGCAACCATAAAAGGTTTTCTGCCATAGCAATCCTCTAAACTCAAGTCCGAGCCCTTTAAAACTAAAAACTCAAGGTGACCCTGCTCACAAGCAATGTGAACTGCAAACTTGTCTCCGAGACAAGTGTTTACATCAACCACTCCGATTCTAAGTAACTCTGCATAAGTTTCAAGGCAGTTCTCCAATACAAGGAAACACTCCAAATCAGTGCCCATCATTCATCTTTATTACTAGAAGAATTAAAGCTGAGGTTCTGGAAGTCCAAGATTATTTGCTCGTAGTCTTTTATTCTTTTGAGTCCCACAGCTAGGTTACTGAGGTTTCTCAAAGACCTCATGCTCTTTTTTTGTACACTTGGAGAGTCCAAACTCAGCTGTTCCAGTCTGGAAAAATTTTTGAACTCTAAAACTAGGTGCTTGAGTTGCTGGTTTCTGGTCTCCAAGGCAGAAATCACACTTTGGGTTGCTTGTTTAAAACCCTCAGGTAGAATTCTGAGATGCTCTGTTAAACTGTCCAGAATAACCTGAGTGTTGGATTTTACGTTTGCAATGAGTTTCTTTTCGGTGTCCTTGAACTTGCAAACCTGGTCAAAAACAGCACCTCTCACACAATGAACCATTTGTTGGAGTTTTTCGAGCTCAGAAAAGTAGTTGTGAACTTTAGGAGTCAGGATTCTGGAAGAGTCCTGGATTTCTAGAAAGTTGCAGTTCTTGTTTTCTAAAATGCACTTTCCACATATAAGACTTTGGCTTTCAATGCAGAACCCCACTATTTCAAGTGAGTGACTTTGGCAGAGGTTTGTGTTCCCAAGGCTTTTAAGAATTGCCTGGCTTACGGGAAGCTTTTTAATACTACTAAAATGGTGCAAGTTGTCCTTAGGGCACACAGTGCTAAATCTGCAGTGCTTAAAGTCCACACAGCAAGTACAGCATAAAAAGTGCCCACAAGGGAGTTCAACTGGAACCTTTTTGTTGTCATTAAATGACTCAGTGCAAGAGGGGCACTTGTGCAAGTCAATCTGCAAACTGGAAACTTGACTTAATACTTCCCTTGCACCTTGTAAGTCTTTCTTAAGAGCAGAAGCAGTCTTTTTAAACAGGTAGTTGATTCTGTTTATTCTAGAACAATTCATGGAGTTTCTGGATTTTCCAGAGTCTTTTTGGTGGAATTCTTCCCCAGAGTCATTTCTGGAGTTCGAGGAAGAAGTAGACTCGTTTTCAGACAAAGAAGCACTTTCTTGATTGTTACGTTTTACCATGGAAAGCAAAATATATGGGCGTATTACTAATTAATAGTGTTTAGTTAAGTTTTATTCCAGGCAGTAATAGCCACTCCGCGTTGGTACCACATACTGGTAGAACCCTTTCCTCCACTGATTTCTACCGAAAATAGTAGTTTGTTCCTCAAACTGTTCAAGTAAAGAGGTACAGATATTAAGTTTTCTCCTTGGACGCTTCCTTTGATCCACCTAAGCACCACTTGAGGAAGAGAACACGAAAGATCAGGAGTTTCCACAAGGCCTTTTTCCCACTTTGCACTTTCTAAGTTGAGTCCTGTCACTATGAACCCGTCGTCGTCTGGGCCTTTAAGTTCACTTCCTATTTCAAGTTCCAAAGACAGCTCGTCAAGTGACCACATGTGGTCTGAGCTCACTGCTTGTCTAGTCGCTGTCATAAAAGCTTCTGGGTAAAAGAACCCTCCTAGCCACACTCCTTTCTTTCCGTAGTCTGAAGAACTAGCTAAGTTCGAGAGTTGGTCTAGTCTCATCTTGAAGTCCACTATCCACTCTGTAACGTTCACTGGCGCCATGGGGTACCTTTGCCACCTTTTGGGCACAAAGTCGTTGTGAAGGTCCTCTCCTATTTGTCTGACCACGTTGGTGAACTTAAGGTTTCCAGCTGTCATTTCTTTAAGTTGGAACAAGTCGTCCCTCACAATATTAAGCAACTCAGACCCTATTTGGATTTCTCTTTCAAGGAACCTAAACAGAGGGTTTGTAATAGACAAGGCTGTTCTTGCCATCATTGGAAGTTCTGTTGGCAGTAGTTCTGAGAGCTGTCCCACTCTTTGGTTGAGTGCAACTAGCCAGGTACTTTTGTCGTCTGAAGTTTTTTCACTGTAAGCTAGTTCTTCATCCCCAGTTCCTTGCAAGCTCACTAGTCTGGAAACAGCACCCTCAGCTTCTTGGCTTTTGAGGAGTTTCTCTGCGTTGTCTGGAAGTCCAGCCCACTCAGGACTTTCCACCTCAGGGAGTTGGTTGACCCACTCTAAGTACTGTTCATAGTTCCTAGCTTCTGGCACAGTTAAGGCGTTTTCTCCTCTGAAAAGTTTGAAGTTGGAACTAAAAGACTCTTCAGTAAAGAGTTCATTCACAAACGAAGAAAGTATTTTGTCGTCAAAGTCGTTATCGACTCTTCCTCCGTACATGGACTTTGAAATAGTGGCTCTTATGGCGTCCCAAGGAATCTTTTCAGGAGGAATGTTGGCTCTTCCTTGTGCAGTGCTGTCTATCCACTGGTCAATCGCGTTCAGGGCACATCTTTGGTCAGCTTCTCCAAATTCGTAAGTCTTAGTCCACCCAATAGGGGTGTAACGGAGCCTCTCTGCAAGCACAGCGTCAAACCAACACAGCAAGAAATGAAGTCTAACTCTTTCAGCAGGTGCTTTGTCAGACCTTTCTTTGGAAAGCACACTCTTGAAAGACCTTTGCATAGAAGCCTTGATTCCTGGAGGGGGTTCAAACACAAAAGTGTGGGAAATCCTTACTAGTGTGCTTGGAACTTTAGGGTGGATTTCCATAGTTAAGAACAGTCTGAAGTTTTCGTTAGGTTGCAGTCTGTGGATTTTCTTTTCAAGTTCAACTAACCACTGAGGAGCCAAGTGGACATTTTTAAGGAGCACCCAAGTTCCTGACTTTGAAGCTGAGTTAATGGCTTTGTCAGCAAGCTCGAATCCCTCTGCAGAACCAATAGCAACAGAAGTGCACCTTTTGTTAAGGTCTTTAACTAGTTTGTCAACCTTCTGTGAAGGGTCGTAGCCTGGAGCTGAGCACAGTAACAAAGGAGACTTAGGCGAGCTTTCGTTTAGAACTACGTTGGCTAAGTCCAAAAGTCCACTTCCTAGCATTTCTTTGCCCAAAACTATTTCTATGAGTTTCTTAGATTCAGGAATCAGTCTGTCAGGCCGAAGAATCCTTAGAATAGTCATTTTGGCTACTATTTCGCCTAACTTAAAAATGTGTTCGTCGTACCGAGGGTTGATGTTGTACCAGCCTTCAGGAATGTGCTGCTCTGCGTAAACAGTGTCCATAAACTTGTTCCACTCGTCTTTGTTGGTTTCAATGCTTTTAGCAACGTTTGAGTACATTTCAATATGCGAAAGTCCAGCAAGTTCTTTGGCAGGTGCGCCTGTGACTTTTCCGTCTAGGTAAGAGTAAGACTGGGTGTCATGGAAGTTTTGGTTTCCTTTCATAAAGATTTCGATTTCTTCCTCTAAGTTGTTTCCTAGTCGGATTTGGAGTAGTCTCAAAGCAAAAACAATCTTGTCTTTTTCAAGGAGTCCCCTGCTAACTTTTTCATAAACGTTGATGAAGAGTTTCCGAGTGATGAACTCAAGTCTTTGAGAGTACTCACTTGAAGGAATTTGTTCAAGCTCTTTGTCTTTGTTAAGCAGTTCAAATATCACTTGCATAAAGAAGTTCAAACTGAAGTGGTACAAAAAGTGAATGTTGTACAGGTTCTCCATAGCAAAGAAAATTCTGCTTGAAGCTATAGCTAAGTCAAGGTACTCGTTGGAAACTTGGTCTACTTCTTTCATGACTTCGTCAGTTTTAGCAGCTTCTCTTGTAACTACTTCAGCCTCAGTTTTAAGGTTTTCCAAAGTACTCATCACGTGGTCGTCGTCTAAAATGTTGCCTCTAACGTCGTTCAGTGCTTGCAGCAAACTGTCTTCAAGTTCTCTGACCTTTACTTTGTACTCGCCTTGCAACTTAAGCAAGTCAGACCTTTTTTGGTCCACGTCAGGCCTTTCGTGCTTGAGGTATATGTTAAGGCACTGATTCTGCAGTGAACTCATAGTAACTGTAAAGTTTACAAAGGTTACTCTTGAGCACAGGTCTGGAGTAAACACTGCACTGGAGTCCCTGGTAACCATAAACATATTGAAGGAAGGCGAAAAGTCAATTTCTAAGTCGCCCACCCTTATCAACACTCTGCCTCCTGTTTTGTAGATTTCTTTGTTAAGAACTGAGTTCAGAACAGGGTCTATTTTTTCTACGTCTTCCACTAGCAAAGGACACCCAAACCTCAAAGCACTTTCTAAGTTCTTCATAAAAGCGTCGTCTGCAAAGCTGATCTTGGAAATCTTTTTGTCAGCGTAGTGAGTCGTTAAGAACTCTATAGCTTGTCCTGAAGGGTCTATTATCAAGGGGTACCTGTTGAACCTTTGCAGGATGATGGCGTTTTGCACACACAAGTCGTCGTCAGGCAAAGAGTGGGCCTTCCAAAGAAGTCTGTCACTGGGCTTGCTGAGGAACTCCACTAGACTCATTTCGTTTCTGTACTTAATGCCTTCTTCTTCAATGAATTCTTTCCAGTTAGTTAACAGGTTCTGTCTGTAGAAGTGGTCAAAGAACCCAATGTAAGCTAAAAAGGCCCCAGCTAAAAGCACGTCTCCAATCATAGTGGACATTTGTCCCTGGAAAGCCAAAGAAGTTTCATCCCACCTTTCTCTTTCAGAGCCCAAGTTAGAAATCAGAGACTTGGACCGTTCAACTTTCTTTTCTACAGACTGCATTTCAGTTTTGATTCTTTGGACCTCAGTGATGAGTTCAGCATAGTCCTTTTTCAGTGTTTCGATGTTTTGTTCGAGTTCCTGAATAGTTTCGAGCAAAGAACTGTACTGTTCTTTCAGTTCGTGTTCGGAAACTTCTAGTTCTTTGACTTCGTTCCTAAGAGGGTCTACTCTTTCCAAAATGTTGGCAAAGTGAACTTGGCTTGAAACCCACTTAGCTAAAGGTCCTGCTGCTTTGGAAGCTCTGTTGATTTTGTCAGTGTCCCATTCTTTGGCCTCCAGGTAATTCTTTGCTACTCTTTTAGACACGTTTTTGTTTAAGTTGTCAGTGTTGAAGTTAATGATGTTTGAAATGAAGTCGTCTTGCCTCATGAGTTTTTTCATTTCAGACCACTCAACAGCTTTGGAAGAGTTGCTGATCAAGCAAAACACTGCTTCTAGAGTCACTTTGACAAGTGCAGGTGGAGAAGCCATGCCTCTTAGTTCGTCAAGGTTCTTTTTCTGGATACCTTTCACAGCTTCTTGGGCTTCTATTAAAGCAGGTTCTGCTTGGGCTAAGTCTTTGTTTACAACTTCTTGTCTTTCTTTGATTTCGGCTTCTTTGACTTCAAGTTCTCTGGTCATTTTAATGGAGGCTTCTCTCTTCTTTTCGGCTTCTTGTTGTTCTTGGACCATCAGTTGGAGTTTCTCGTTGGCTTGTTCTTCTTTGGCTTGGAGTTCTTTAGCCTTGTCAGCCAGTTCCACTTGCAAGTTTTTAACTGACTCTTCAGTTTCTGCAAGTTTTTCAAGACCTATGTTTAGGTGGAGTTGTTGTTCTTCGAGTTCGCTTTTTTTCTCGCCGTAAAGGTTCACGAAGTGCTTTATGAAGTCTAAAAAGTCCCTTGGAGTGATGAAGTTGTACTTTTTGGCTGACTTAGCAAGTTTGGTGTTTGTGCTAACTACTGAGTTGTGGATGTTCACTATGGAGTTTACTATGGCTTCGTGTCTGAGCGTTTGGTCTTCTTGGAGGGCAGCGTGGCTGAAGGAAGAAGGAAGCAAGTCCATGTTGTAAGTGAATTCGTTTGCTACTTGGTACAAAGCTTCTCCTGGCCAAGTTCCAAACCAGTCAATCACGCACCTGTTGAAAAGCGCAGGGGAAGAAGCTGTTCTGTTGGAAAAGTCAGGGTTAGCAGGGTTCATTGTAAACACCACGTGGAGGTTCCTTTGCACGTTGTAGGTAAAGTTTCTGTAGAGTTCTTCTTCAGTGTCCATGAGTTTGCCTTCTTTTTGAGCAGCTTCTTTGCAGCTGTTGATCAAGGACATGTACTCTTCCCCATCAAACAGCCCAGGCACCTCTCCACTGGCTAATAAAGCGTTCATCCTTTCCAAAAAGGCTACTCCTAAAACATTTGACTCGTCAAAGATAAAGCAAATTCTTTCGCCTTTGCACCCAGCTCGTTTCATAACACCTCTTAAGTCATCGTCGAAGTCCTCAACTGTGTAGTTCCTGCCAGCTTTTATCTGGAACACACTTAAGTTGTTCATCCAAGACACAAACCTAGAAAGAGTAGTTTTGCCTGAACCTGAAGCACCTACAAGCAAAAGGTGTCCTAGGGGTTGTCTCAGCACTCTGTCTATTCTGCAGATGTGGTCAAGCACACTGTCGAACACGACCAGAGGCACGTCTAGTTCTTCTTCGTAAAAAGTTTTTAGTCTTGCAAGTATGTGCTTCCTAAGTTCTTCTCTGTCTACTGAAATGTAGTTTTTAGTCAAGTAACAAGAAAACAGAATTGGCCTTTCTAAGGCTGCAGAGTCCACGTTGGGGAAGTGAGCTAGAGCTACTTCGTCTAAGTTCTTGTCGCACCACTCTTTTTCGTGCTGGGCAACCATTCTGTCCTGGAAGAGCCTTAAACCTTCGTGCACAAACAGCCTTACAAGGTCTTCGATGGTTTCTATTCCGTCTAAAGCTTCAAACATTGCGTACTTCCACCTTGTGAGTTCACGTGGACTGTAGATGTAGTGGGGTTGTATATCAGCAGTGTAGGTGTCCTGACAACGCATGTAGAACTCAACCATTGCTTCTGTCAGTGGCCCAGCATTTGACCTTAAAGAAGGCACTCTTTTGAGCATTGCTTTGTTGAAAGTTCCGTAAATTTGGGTTAAACTTTCTCTGCCTGGGAAATCCACGAAAATCAAAGGAGTGTGTCTTAAGAACCTAAGTGAAAGAGGATGCCTTCCAGCGTCAGTTGGGGGGTTGCAGGCTCCTACAAATTGCATTCTTTCTAGAGTCACCCACTGCTTGTCTTGGGGCCTCCAGAACCCGTTTTGCTCAGTAAGCTGTCTTAAGAAAGTAATGATGGCTTGGGTTCCGTACTTGTCTTCGTCAGGCAAGTTGATTTCGTCACAAAACACGACAAGCCACTTGTTGGGTTGGTGAGGTCTTAAAACTACTCCGTTTGGAGTTCGGGAGTACTCACAGTAGTGGTCGAAGGTCTTAAGTATAAGCTCAGGAGTGGTCGAACTAGAAAAGTTCACAAAGATCATTTCAAAGTCAGGAAGTGCTTTTAAAGTAGCCATAAGCGTCATGGTTTTGCCTGAACCAGGTGGGCCGCAAAGCAAGAATGGCCTGTGCTCAGACAGCCAAGAGCAAAGTATTTCTTGGTGTCTAAGGGTGTCGATGGTGGTGATAACAACGTCAGCGTCAATTACTTTGTGAGTTTCGATGTCAACGTTAGGAACTTTCTTTTTCCACATGTGCCAGGCTTGGTCTTCAATCCTTACTTCGTAGTCAAGCAAAGGAACTCCTGAAGAAGGAGGCATGTCGAACTCCGCTAGTTCTTGAATCATGTTTGAAAAAGCTTCTCTTTCCTTAAGGTTCAGGGAGCCTCCGATTCCCCACATCAAGGACATGCTGAGCCACTTAGTCATGTAGTCTTCAATTTGGGACATGCTAAGAGGAAAGTCAGGGTGGGAGTCGTTGTACTCTATAACGTTAGTGATTCCTTTCCTCACCAAAGCAAACATAGCTTCAAGCACTCTTATCCTTGTAAAGTCCATGATGTGGGGTCTGCTTTCTGCGTACTGCAGAGCTTTAGTCACGAAGCAGTCTTCTCCTTTGAAGTACTTAGAAATCGCACTTACGCAGTCTTTGCGCACAGGAGTCAGGCTAGTTTCTTTTTCGTCGTCTTTAACGAGTTCATCAAAGTTTTCTTGAGTAAGTCTGCACAAGTAGTGGTGGTAAACCATGTCTATGCTCACAGTTTCAGCACTGAACCAAACCATTCCACATCTGCTTACAGTGGCTAAAGTTGCGTACTTCAAAGTTTCTACTTCAAACATAATCCTTACGTTGTTGGGAATCAACAGTCTTTCACCGTTGGGCAAAGTAAGCAGTTTGTTGTCGTCCAAAACTGAGTTTAAGTTTTCAGCCCACTCAGGGTCGACGTCTCCGTCAAAGATAATCCAGTGTCTTCTGTTGCTTTCGCCCCTCACGTTGTCTAGGATCCTTCTAAGTACTTGGGTGAACACACCGTCTGTCCACTCAAGTGTAGTTGGGTCTAACTTTCCGTAAAGTTCGTCTTTAGTAATGGCTTTGGGGTCTATTATGTAGGACTCTCCTTTCTTTTCTTCAATAAGACTAGTGGCTTCTAAAAGTAGTCTCCAAGCAGCACTTTTTCCTGCACCAGTGGGTCCAACCATCATGACTCCGTGGTGAATTCTTAGGATTTGGTACAACTGAAGTACTTTTTCTAGAAAAGCTGGCTCAGGAATTAGGTTGTGTTTTTTGCAAAGGTCAACTAGTTTTTCTTTGAGCGACTCTTCTTCGATCTTCATAATGTCTGCACCTGGAAACACTCCTGAAAGCAAAGATGAAAGTAAGGGCACGTCTTCTGCAATGAGTTTAGGAACTATAGTGTCGCACACTGCTCTAAGTAGTATGTTTTGTTCCCATTCTTCTAGAGTCAGGTCTTCTTTGGAGCCTGCTCTTTTCATGTTGCCTGCAGTCACCAGTACACTTTTAAGTGCCCGCAGTCCAAAGTCGTAGTGGGGTTGGTTTGAAAGTTGGTTGCTGCAAAGGTCGAACAATGACACTATTTTTCCAGAAAGTTTTTCAGCACTTGTGAAGCCTTGAGAGTAAAGCATCACTTGAGCAATTAGTTCTTTGTCAGGCTTAACCATAGCAATCTGTCTAAACAGCTGCTTAAGGTTGTCAGGAAGGTTTGACCTTCCAGCGTAACCAGGGTTCATAGTTACAAAAATACCCACTCCTGGCTTCAGTTTTACTTCTTTGCCCAGCAACTCTATTTTGTTTTGGCACTCCATTAAGCCTGACTGAATAACTAAGATTTGCTGCGACACTGCAGAAAGCATCCTTTCTTCAAGTCGGTTGAACTCATCGAAGCAACCCCAAGCACCTACTTGACAAAGACCAACAAAGATTCTTCCCATAGCTTGGAAGTCAAAGGTTTCGTCACAGTTAAACACCAACACGAAAGTTCCAAGTTGAGCTCCTAAAGCTTTAACACTCTCAGTCTTGCCAGTGCCTGCTGGGCCAAAAGGATTCCCTCCAAGTCTCATGTGCAAAGCTTGGGTTAGAGTCAAGTAGCACCTGTCAGTCAGAGGAGTTTGAACTAACTTTTCTCCCACTCCTAAGTACTCAAATCCGTAGTGGAAGTTAGCATTTGACATTTCTATGTTGAGTTTTTTAAGTGGGTCAGTTTCTTTAGGGTACCAGTAAAACCTCATGTGGATCAGCCATTCAAAGTCCTTGATGTTTTGGACACCAAGACTCATAAGACTCCTTGTTACGTCTCTTTGGTGCACTAAGTCAGTAATGAGTTGCTCGTACTTTTTCCTGTTCTGAGGTTCGAGTCCCCTAAGCACTTCGTCAGCTAGTTTCATCAACATTTCAATGGTGTATTCTTCAACTTCACTTAACTTCTGCTCAGGCATTTTGCTTTCTATTCTGTAAGACCAGTCCACCTGCGAAGCAAGTAGCATTATCTGAGCAGGGAACTCTAAAGCGCACTCCAAAAACCCTTCGTTGGCCGAGATTCTGGTGACGCACTCTTCTAGTTTGTGAGCTAAACTGTCTTGCATCTGTTTCTCTACTTTGCCGAGCCAAGCGTGAATAGCAGAGTCTTCAGAAATGACTACAGGGTTTACAAAAGCAACTCTTTCGTCTTCTCTAGAACTCATGGACTTCAAGGTGTCGTTGTCTTCTGACTCCAAAGTAGCTATTCCAGCAAACATCTTGGTAAAGTGCCTTTGCACATTTACTATGTCTTTGGAGTTACCGATGATTTCTAAAAGGTCTTCGTCTCCTACAAAGTAAAACCGTGCAAAGGCCTGTCTTTGCTTTTCTAGGTACTCTCCTAGTGCTTTTTGGATCTTAGCTAACAACTCACTTAGTCTTTCAAGGGTTTTTTGGACTCCTGGAAGAGCCATTACATCTAGTATTAGGGGCTTGCTAGACACTTTGCGCATTAAAGAAGTGAATTCGTTGTCGATGCTTTTGAACTTTGAAAATTCATTGGGGAGTTGCTGTTTGATGTCTGCACTTCCAAAAAAGATTCCTTCTAAGTAAACCCACCTGCGCTGAACGTCTATCCAAATGTCAAAAAGAACTCTGATTTTCTGGAGTTTGTCGTCCCAAGGCTGAACTTCTTCCTCAAAAACTTTGTAGTGAGGAGACATCTTCATAGAGTTTAAGGAGTTTATGTGCTCGTCTAACTTACCGAACAAGTCGTCCCAGCCTTTGATGAGTCGGCACTTGTTTTGGTAGTTAGCTAAGTCAAGTACGTAGTTGAGCCAGTACTCCCTTACACCTTTCAAAAACTCTTCCAGTGCTAGTTCTCCTGAAGCCTGAGTTATAACTTCGTTAATGAACTTTTCGTGCTTAGAAGGTTCGCTGTCCCAAACCTGTCCTAGAGTAAGTTCGCCCATGCCTCTTCTAAGTTTGAGTCTTTGGTTGAGAGTTTTCCAGTGCCTTTCTTTAAGTGCTTCAGACTTTAACTCTGAAATCAGTTTGTTGACTTTCATGAGTTTTTGGATCTTTCCTTTGATTGAGTCAAAAGCTTCGTACTGTCTAAGTCGGTTAGGGAGTGCGTTGAGTTCTTCTAAAGCTTTGTCAAGGGTTTCCCTGATCTTTTTGGTCACTATGGCGCTCCAAGGAGTTTCTCTGAGTCCTTCCACGTAAGACCAAACTCTTGAAAGCTCGGTCCAAACTTCTTTGAGTCCTTGGAGTTCCTCTTCCAAAGGCACAAGTCTTTCAGTGTCAGGAACTTCCATGTCGAGTACTTCTTTGGCTTTGCAGACTTTTGAATACTGTTCACTGACTCTTTTTAACTTGTTTTCAAGAGTTCCTAGTTGTTCAAGGGCCTGGGAAGGAGACTGTTCTCCGCTGTAGGGTTTTGTGTCTTTCCAGGAGTCTTCGAGTTCCTTGATTTTCTCGTTAAGGGCTTTTTCTTCGTTGTTGATTTTTGCTTGCAAAGTTGGAATTTCGCTTTCCATCATTTGGGACTTTCTGGTCAAGATCTGGCGCAGTGAAGACCAGTCACCTTCAAGTTGTTCTATCCACAGCCAGTCACTGGGGAAGTGGAACCTTTGTCTTTCTAAAAGTCTTTGAGCAGTGCGGTATTTGGTCATCTCTTGGTCCCAAGCTTCCATGTTTTTCTTGAGTTCTTGAATTTCGGTTACAAACACCGTTACGTCAGAGGATCCTGTTTCTAAGCTCTGCTTTTCTAACTGGAGTCTTGCAGAGTTTATTGAAGTGTGGAAGGACCTCATAGTCTCTCCTAGTTTCGACCCAAACTTCGTAAGGATTTCTCTGTGCCAACTGTCGTACTTGTTGTTTACTTTTGTTTGGACAGCTTTGTAGTCAATCACTATAGCTCCGAAGTGGATTTCTGTTTCGAAGTTGTCAAAAGTAGCTCTGTTTTGTTTGATCTCGTCCAGCAAAGCCTGCCACCTCTGAATGTCGTCTCCAAGTTCGTTGTAGATGTCGTCTGAGTTGATGTCCCAAAGAGCTTGGTAGCCTAGCCAAGTGTTAACGTAGTCCTTGGTTTCTCCGAGCACTTTGTCCATCACTCCGTAGGCTTGTAAAATCTCGTCTATCAAGTCGTTAAGGATGTTGGAGTAGTCCTTTTGAGTTCTTTGTTCAAGTATTTCGTACTGCGTAGCTTCAATTCTGCTCTGGCCACACACAATGAAAAGCTGTTTGTGAAGAAGGGTGCTCCAAAAAGCCCTGGCTTCTTCGAGAGGAGGGTCTAAGTAAAGGATTTGGTCCTTAAGTTTGATTTCGTGGACAACGTTGCAGTCAATTAACTTGGCTTCTTTTTTGATTTCGTCCCAGTTTTGGAACTCGTTCGCCCAGAGTTTGATGAGTTCAGAGACTTTGTCTTTAAGCACAGTTTCTATTTTCTGGTCAAGTCTTTCTACCCAGTGCTCCAAGTTTGAGTAGTCGTTCAAACTTAAGTCATCAATGATTCTTTGGATCTTGCCCATGTAGTGGTCGAAGTTTTCTTTGGAGATACTGGCTGACTTTAAGTTTTCTATTTCTTGGTCGATTTGGCTAGTTTTGTCAATGATTTCAAGGACTTTTTCTTCGAAGCTGATGACTTTTTCCATGAGTTTCTTCACGTACTTAGAAAGTCTTGCTTCTGAGTTCCACATAAGCGAAGTGCCTTCCATCAGAATTGATTGGATTTCGTTTTTGTTCTCTGCTACGAGTTGTTCAACTTGGTTGCCTACTTTTTTGCAGGTTTGGTTGTAAGTCCTTAAAGCCTCTTGCAAACTAGTGGCGTAGGGGTAGTAAGTTTTGATGTCGTCTGCTTTGATTTTCATAGCAATGAGTCCTTTGAAGCCCAGCCAAGTCAAAGCTCTGACTTCTTTGAAGAGGTTTATAACTTCTTCGTCAAAGTTAACCACCACTTCTAAGGTTTCGTTTCCCTGGAGGTCTCTGCGCACAGCCACGTCAAAGATTCTGTCAGTGAAGTCGAACTTGGAAGAGTAGGACATCATTTCTTCTATCCACTTTTCTACTTGTTTTTGCGTGTTGAGTTTCTTGGCAAAGGCGTCTCCTATTTCTCGGAGCTTCTTTCCTTCAGGGTGTTGTTCCCAGCCTTGGCCTAGCACGTCTTCTACTCGCTTCATGTAAACTTGGAGTCTTCTTTCTATTTGTTTGGCCCAGATTATGGCTCCTGAGACTTCAGGAAAGTCCCTTACTTTGCTTACAAGTGCAGCTTCAGTGTTGCTGTAGTGCTTTTTGAACTTTTCTTGGAGCACTTGTATGTCGTTCCTGACTTGAGTTATCAGCTGGGTTTGGTACTCCTGAATAGCTCCTCTAATCCGGGGCCTGAAAAACAAAGCGTTGAATTTGCCGAAAACTCGGAACATTTCGTTGGCACTTTTGGCACTTCCTAAGCGGTCGCGGAGCTTAGCAGTTATTTGGCTTTCTACTCTGTCGATCTTTTGCTCGTACTGCTTGCGGGCTTGTTCCCACATTTCACTGCCTTCTTTGGTTAAGTCCAAAACGTCAAAGGTGGCAAAGTGGGAGTAAGCGTAGTTGATTTCTTTCAAAGCCTGGACTTCGCCTTCTTGTTTTTCTTCACCAAAAACTTTAGTAACTACTTCGCGGAGTTTTTCGTGGGACTTTCTGAAGTTCAAGAGTTCTGAAATTCGGGCTTCTAAGGGAGAGTGTTCGAAGTTCCTTCTGGGGACTAGTCTTTCCGAGCCTCCTTTTCTTTTGGCTTGGTTTCTGATGATGTCTTTGAAGAGTTTGTACTGTTCTTCCCAAGTGGCAAAAAGACTGTGGCACTGCTTCATAAAAGAGTTAAAGTCCTCCCAGTCCAAACTCATAAGTCTTTCTCTGTGGAGGATCCTCAGCAACTGGTTGCCCATGTCCTTAGATACCAAGTCAACTATTTGCTGGGCCCGAATAAGGGGGTAGGTGTCGTTGTGCTTGAGTTTTTTCATGTGGGTGAAAATAGCTACAATGGCTTCTTGGATTCCTTCAATGGTGTCAGCTGAGAGCAACTTGTTTGCAGGGAAGTCTTTCATAAGGATGTTGTAAGTGCTGCAGTTTTGGAGGGCGTGGTCTAGTCCAGTGTCAGCGTTAAAACTCATCATGGCTTGGACTCTTTTGGCCTGTTTAAGGATGTCCAAGGTAATAGTGACTTCGGGTTGTTTCAGTTGCTGGTCAATGTTAGTAAGGGCTTTAGTTAAGCACTCCCAAAAGTTAACTTCGTGAAGTATGCTAGGAGCTAAGTGGTCCCTGTTGGAGAGTCTAGTTACCTTTCTGATTTCATGAATCCACCTGTCCACACAAGATATAAGGTTCCCCAGGAACTCTTTGTCGTTTACTAAGTCTTCGAAGAGTTCCACAGAAATTTTTCTGTTTTCGTTTTTGGCTTCATTGACTCTTTGCTTGACTTGGGAATCAATGACAAGGTGGACTTCAGGGATTTCAACGTTCTGCTGGCACTGCATTAAAGCCAGCATCATTTCGGAAATTTTTTTCTGCACAGTGGACAGACCCAGTTTGGTGTCGACTTTTCCTTCCTCTTCAGGAGTCATGCCTTTGTAAGAGTTGAAAAGAGGCGCAAAGCACGACTGCAGGTATGTGTGGAGCAGCTCAAAAGGCGTAGAGTCGGGACTTATGTAACTGAGGTTCATGACTTGAATTTGGGGACCTAGAGGAGCGTCTTCTAGGGAGCTCTGGCCCTCTCTTTTAACAAAAGCTACCATTGCGTGGGTTGGGCCTTTGTAAGCTACTTCCGAGGAAAGACTCACTTCGTCTTCGGACTTAGTTACGGAAAGAACTTTGCGTTGGGGGTCCTTGATAAATGAAGAGAGGATGTCTTGGTTCTCGGGAGTGTGGAGCAAGTTGTAAAGGCGGTCGTCTTCTAAGTCCAGCATGACACTGCTTACACGGTTAACGTGCTCACTAAGCTTTTCTACTGATGCAAGGCCTAGTTCGCTTTCACCTTGAAAAGGTTCAACCATTTTTTATTGAGTAGTTGTTTTAGTTTCAAAGAATTTAATCCGACAAAAACCAAACTTTTATTTAGGTTTTTTATTCTAAAAATAAAATGAAACTAGGCTTTGTTGTGCTGCTGGTAGCTTTGGCTACCCAAGCTACTTGTCAAGGAGACTTGCCAGACGACATTGACGACCTTGGCTCGCAGTTTACTGACGTTTTGCAAAAGATTTACGACGAAGCAGACACTTCTGCAGACGAAGATGTTGAAGACGACCTTCGAGAAATCAAACAAAGACTAGAAAGACTAGAAAGAAACCAGTCTGGAGACCTAGACGAACTCAGAGAAAAAGTTTCAGAACTTGAGTCTGAAGTTTCTCGGCTGCAGTCAGCTCTTGATTCAGACGAAAATGGAGGAGTTTTAGATAAGATCCAAGAAGATGGTTTAGAAATTGGAAACAGGTGGGTTATCAGACAAGAAGGCACTGCTCTTGTTTTCAGAGATACTGTTTCGTCTGGTGATACCCGCTATGCTATGCTCAAGGGCAAGAAAGTGAACCTTTAAGTGTAAGTAACTTGTATATAACTAGTGCTAGGTTAAACTTGAGTCATCTCTAAACTTTGACTTGACACGTTGAAACTCAGTATGAAGCCTCTGAAGAACTGAGAAAACACTGTTGGGGCAAGGATGCCTAAGGTGAGTATTGCCCACTCACACAAAGCTTGGATGTTTTCGTTGAACAAAAGTCCTGCTGACACTGAATAGGCATACTTCCACTGGAGCAAGTAAAACACTCCTAAAAAGGCAAGTAAACCCATCATAGCGTTTAGGGCATAATACCACTTTTTTTCACTTGAATTGAGTGTAGGAGACATTTTGCGCAAACTTAAGTACGCCAGCAAACTCCAAGCAACGTTTGAAATTAAAAATATCATACAGAAAAACTTGTTTATAGGTTCCCAAGGAATACTGTGCACAGCATTCACTTCATCAGTAAGTCCAATAACGGGCAAACTCACTGCTGAAATAAATCCAAAAGCTTTAAATCCCAGTTTAAAAGTCTCAGTGGCCACAGACCTAAAATGGAAGTAAGCTCCTACATAAAGCAAAGGAAGCACTAAAGCATAGTAAGTGCAGGCTACTATGAAAAGCCGGTCATGGCCTCTAAAGCACCCCAAGTAAATGAAGGACGGTATGAAAATTCGGCAATTAAAGTTGGTCAGACAGGCCAAAGTTATGTTGGTGTAAACCAAAATCAGCATCATCCCTGAAAGAAAGAACATCAACTTTGGGATGTTTACACTGAAACTTACCTTCCCATCTTTTGTTTGAGAAGAAAAAAGTGACCTTGAAGAAGGGTTTTTGAGTTGTTTGTCGTTGTCTTCCATATTATGAGTGACAGTGAAAACTTAATTAAAGATCAGTTTCAGGCACTGGACAGAGACGGGAACGGGTTTATTGACATTAAAGAACTCGAAACTTTCATCATGCACCAAGGAATGAACATTCCCCAAGAACAAATTCAAGAACTAGTTGAAAAAATTGACACAAACCAAGACGGAAAAATACAGTTTGAAGAGTTTGAAAGGGTGATGCATGAGATGATGGAAACTGACGCAGAAGAAAAAATGCTTAAAGAAATCTTTGACTCTATTGACAGAAACAGAGACGGAGTGATCAAAGTAGAGGAACTCAAGTACGCTCTTTACTGCTTAGGCGAAGACGTGTCTAACGAAGAAGTTAAGTGCTTGCTGCAGTTTGCAAGCAACGGACTGGACTATGTTACTTTTGAAGACTTTAAAAGAATTTCCAAGTTATAGACTGTAAAGCATTCTTAAAAGTGGACCTGAAACATCTAGTCTTCCGTTCGTGTTTTCTAAGTTGGGGTGCTTAAACTCAAAAATAGTTCCGTCAGAACCCACTTGTACTCTGTCCATGGGGTTTCCTTTGTACAGTTTGTCTGCTGATATCTTAAATACGATTAAGTACTCTCTGCGGGGATCAACTACTAAGGGCTTCTCAAAAACAAAGTCTTTAATGATGCTTCCTTCTAAGATTTGGTTTTCTAAAAGTTTCTGAGTGCTGCCACTAGCTGTAATGTTTAAGTACTCTAAGACTCCTCTAGCTCTTAGAGGAGTAGCTATTCCTACTCCAGTAAGTTGTATAGGTCTGTTGACTTCGAACACTACAGCTTCTATTTGATGCTTATTTATCACCCAAGGCTTACCAGTTGATGCTTCACCAGGCAAAACGGTCCTAAACCTGGTGATTGCCTCAAAGCCTTCTGCTTGAGTTTCGGGTATAAAACTTCCTTTTGCTTGGGCAGCTCTTTGAACTACAGGAGCTGGAAGTACCGGTTTTCGAAGCAGCATTTCTAACTTTTGGGAGTTTTTAAGTTTGCTTATAGAGTTCTGACAAGCTCCAGTTCCCAAACACTTAGTAACTAAAAAGTCTTCTAAGTCTTCATTCAAAAAACTAAATAAGTTAAGTTTCCCTTGGGAACATTGGTTGCAGTAGCACTTTAGAGTTTCAGTGTCAAGGTAGAATGCAAGATTAAATGGGTGATTTAAACAACCCAACTGGTTTTTTTCAAAGATGTCACACAAAAACTCTGACTTATGAGATGGACTTTTATGAAAAACCTTGCATAAACAAAGAGCTTTGAACTTCATATTAAAGCATACTTCGCATAAAATCCTTCCGCAAGCAGTAACTAAGGGTAACTTTTTCAACGTGTCCATCCAGTCTCCACAGCCTTGGCATTTAACTGTGTAAGTTTTAGTGTTCCACGGAGTTAACTCCTCTAAACTAAAACTCCTAGAGTCAAGAGGGCACTTAGTCTCAAACTTAGCACAAGCAAGACAAATCATGTGGGTTCCTGGGCAGGCAAGAACCATAGGCAAGTTGTCTCTTGTAAATTCGTTTGAGCAGTTAATGCATACTGCAGACAAAAACTCACTGGAGTCTTTTTTGTCAATACAAAGTAGTTGTTTGAAAAGCTTAACTAAAAACTCAGTTGGGTAGTTATGAACGTTTTTAAGAACAACCTTTTCTTCAGTCGAAAAGTAAGCGTAATGCATCTCATAAGCATAGTTTTGGATTGACCTAGTAAGTTCTTGTTTAGTGGCTTCTTCAAATATACTTAGGTAGCCAGTTGTATTCTCACACATGTCACAACTTAGTTTAGCTTCTTCTGGGTTTAAAAACTGCGCACTTTGGTTTGTGTGAACTTCACACTTAAGCCCAGACACAATTTCATTGAGCTCCTTAAACAACTTAATTTTTTCTTGGTTTGGCTTAGTGTGGATTTCTCTGAACTTTGCCCTGAGCTTTGGAGTAACCTTGTCAGGGTTTTCAATAATTAAGTCAAGACTAGAGTTAGTTAAGTGGGTTCCTAAGTCTATTTCCTCTAAATCCAAATCCTCCCTTTCAGCACAAGTTTCACAGAAGGCAGAAGTCTTTTGTACACTAAAGTGCTTAGCTAGTCGCTCCTTGTGGTTGAAGCATCTGACTTCATAGAACTCAAGAGTTTCAAGAAGGTACCAGTTGTCTTTTAGTTGACTGGTTGAAACCACTTCAGGAAAAGCTTGACAGCACAAAGGACAGCAAAGACCCTGTATTAGATCTTCCAAGCACTCTCTGCAGACTGAATGTCCACAAGGAAGACAAGCTGGTCTTTTATCAACTGAGTTGTACTTCGACAAGCACACCAAACATTCCAGATTATTCATTACTTACAAAGAACTTAACTTAATCTGTCCTTACTTCTAGAACCCTTTAGTTTATAAAAACAGTTACCTGAGCAGCTCCTGCAGTCTTTTTTCAAGTTCACTCTCAAAATTAGCTTCTTCGTACTTAGGAACAATAAACCTGTGCATGATGTCAACGAAACAAAGTTCTCTAGGCACAAAACAAACTATGTCAGAACCTTTAGGGAAGTTCCTCACGTCCTCAAAGCGCCCTACTACTCCTTGACCCCAGGCAAAAACCCTTCCTGATTCAGTTACACATAAAACATGGGTTTCTCCACACACAATATCAAGCACTACTTCGTGCTTAAGTGAGGTCACTAAAGTAGGGCATTCCATTAACTTGACTCGGCTTCCTAAACCTAGTTGTCCCTGTTCTCCGTTGCCCCACACGTAAACTTGGCCTGCACTTGTTAAGCAGCATGAAAAAAGCGAGCCTGCTGAAACTTTAACTACCTTTTGGTGCAGAGGCAGTGGTTTTATTTCAAAGGTCATCATGTTTTGTTTGAGGTCTTCAGGCCGTAACCCGAGTTGTCCGTCTTCTGCCCAGCCAAAGCAGTAAACAGTGCCTTCTGAACTTAAAGCTAATGTATGGGCTTCTCCACAAGCAACACTGCTCAGCCTTATTCTTTTCTTGTGGAAGTAGTCAACTCTTAAAGGCTTCAACGCAACGTGGCCTACTTCGTCTCTGGAAAGTTTGCTCAGTTTAATGCCTAGCTGGTGAACGTCTCCTCTTCCCCAAACAAACAACTCTCCTTCTTCAGTGACTGCTGCGTTATGGTACCCCCCGCACTCTAAGTAAGCCACGTTAGAAATCGAACTAACTTCTGTAGGAAAAGAGTAAGTGTTTGTGTCCCCGTGTCCTAAACAACCTGAAGCTCCATAGCCCCAAGTAAGCACTTTTCCGTTCTGTGTGACAGCAGCGCAGTGCTCAAAGCCACAAGAAATTAGTCTTACACTTAAGCTTTGCAGGTCTTTCAGTATCTTTTCACTCAGCAAGCATGCAAGTGCTTGCTTGGGGTTAGTGTTGATAGTTGCTCTGCTTTTAAAGTCTTCACTCCAAAACTCCAAGCTAGGTGCAGAAGTAAAACCTGAAGTTGGTATTGAATGTACAATGTGCACAGGTTTCACCTGTACTTTGTTTTTGCGGCTTTCAACTAAGTGGGGTTGGGCGTTTTCTTCGAAAATAACTACTTTTTTTACAAGAGGTGAGTTGGGGTCAGGAACATCCACGAACTTAATGCTTTCAAAAGAAGTTTCGGAGTTCTTGACTGGCTTAAAAGGGCTGTCGAGTTTGCTGAACTTAGTTCTGGAAGCTGGTTGTCCATTTAAAAACAAACGATTTGAAATAGAAACGCGTATAGGTCCTTCGTCTTCAGGAGCACTTGTGTCTTCTTCTGCATGGGTGGCTAGTTTGGCTTTTCTCAAAGCTTCTAAACTTTGGTACATGTACTCGCTGTCTTCTTCTTCGTCTTCAGGCAAAAGTTCTACGTTTGCGTCTTGTTTTTCGTAAGTGAGGTTCTGCGAGGTGTTTAAGATCCCCTCTTCACTACTCCCTATTTCTTCTTCTTCTAAAATGGTTCCGCTGTACTCAGTGGGTTTCTTCTTTTCTTCCCAGTCAATTAGGGAGACTTCCTCGTTTCCGGGGTTAAAAATTACTTCGTCCGAGTGAAGTGACGAAATAGAAATGTGTGAGTCTGCTTTGTTGGGTGGCAAGGACACTTCACTGGGACGTTCGGAAAAAATTCCTGACTCAAGAGAAGATGCAGGAGTGATTGAATGCAGGTGTCTTTCATCCTCCCTTTTGGACTGAAACTTTCTGTGGAGGTTAAGTATTGCTTCTTTTGTGTTAACTGAAATGTCAGCTTTTTCAGGAGTGCACCCTTCATGAAAGCTTTCAGAGGAACTAGACTTTGCAGACTCTAGGCTTTCCTTTGCCATTTCTTCAGCTAAGTTAAAAGGAGTTTTTTCGGCGGAATTCCTTGAAATCATAAAACTTGTGTAGGAGTGTTGGGCAAAAGAGTTGTGGGGAGGATCATGTGAAGAAGACTCTACAAAGTTCACAGCATCTTGTGTGTTTCCGCGTCTGAAAGGACTTTGTTCATGGAAGTAAGCTAGTGAATCTTTTAAGCACACAGAGTCTGCCCTTGTAAAGCTAGAAATGTTAAGCCGTGTAGACTCTTGCGGTTTGAATATTTTGTCCACTACGGGGAACTTGTACAACGGGTCAGTCGAAAACTTATCAAATAAACCTTTTTTTCGAGTTGAAAGCAATCCAGGATACTCAGAAGAAGTTTTGACTTTAAGTGAAGTTTGGCTTGAGTTAGTTGAGTCCTCGCGCGACTTATATTTTGATGATAAAGTATTTGACTTGAAACCTTCCATTTATTCTTTCTTAAATTAGAAAACACGGGTAAGAAAACCATTGTAAAGAGACTTAGGTTATTCAGGCTCGTAGTTGGGGTTCTTCCTAAGAATGATAAAGTTGTCTAGGATTTCCATGCAAGGTATGTACTCTTCAGTAGCTAGCTCAGCCCTTTCTCCGTAACTCAAAAGCACAGGAGTAGTGTGTGTCTGGAACCCAGTGATACTACGAGGCTGTCCAGCCTGCCCCACTACGTCAACTGCAGTTCCCACTCTTACTTGAGCTGCCACTCCTTCTAAGTTCTCGTCCACAGTCACCAACATCCTGGGGTAGGTTGCTAAAGCTAAGTAAAGCAGTAAGTAGTGCGAGTGTTCGTGGATAAGGTTGTCTGAATCAAGCATAGTATGGAGCACAGTCATGATGCCTCCTAGAGCTACTGGGGACAACAAGAACCTTTCTGACTGGTAAGGGTCAAGAGTCATCAGCCCTTTGCCAAGGTGGAGAAGTCCCTGTGCTATGCGCACCATAAAGAGTTGCTTGTCTTCCATGGAGTAGAATCCTGCTAGTTGTCTCAGGGTGCCTGCTAGTCGCGAGTTGTTGGTTCCTGCTCCAACCATGCCAAGTGCAAATATAGCGTTGTGGGCAGTTTGGGAGTCTACGTCATGGGAGAGTTTGGACAAAATGTCAATTACGTTCACCTGGGGGTTACTGACGTTCATCAAAGCAATAGCTAGAGGCACTGCTCGTTTAATGTTTTGTTCTCCGTATTGCAGAAGGTGCTCAAACATCCTCAGTACCATTTCGGAACCAATGTTTTCTCCCATAGCTATTAAGGACACTCCCAGCACTGCTACCATTTGGTGCTGCCAGTCTTTTTCTTCTAAGTGTTCAGCGCACTCATGAAGCATTTCTTGGACTTTCAAAACGTTGCCAGAACCTGCGTAAGCGCAACTTTCAATAGTGACTTTGGCGTACTTCTTAATAGGCTCCCCTACTAAGTCTTCTATGATGCTCAAAGTAGTTTGCACTAAGTCTTGTTGGCCTAAAAACACAAGCCCTATTCCTAGTGCGAAGAACCTGGCGTAACAACTTCCTAACTCAGTTTCGCTTCTTTCAGTTAGAGTTTGCAAAATAGCTTGTACAACATCATCGTTGCAAGTGCCTACAAACACCAGTCCAAGAGCAAGGGCTGCAAGTGCAGAGCTCTCAAGAGAAACACTAGTGTCAATTACAAAAGGACTCAAAACTTCCAAAACGTCCTCCCGGGCTGAACCAGCATAGGCCATGGAGAACCCAGCAATAGTTCCAACCAGTACTTTTTCGTTAGCGTTGTCCAGTGCTTCTGTCAAAATTGCCATTGCAGGGTCCATTTCGTTGCGAATTCCTGAGTTGACTATTCCAAAACCCATAAAAGCTCCTCCACGTATAAAGTCTTCTCGTGAGTACTGGTATTTGTCGATTTTGGATATTCCTTCGTCAACGTTCCAAAGCAAAAGCATTCCTAAAGACGCTGCTGCTGTCAACTGACCCCAGTCTTTGTGGTGGAATATCCACTTTTTGTCTTCGTTAAACATAAGGGCGTCGTTGCAGTATCCTACATTTACAAAAGCATTCACAATAGTAGAAGCTAAGTTCTGCTTTGAGGAGTCTATTTGGGAAGTTTGGGGTCGTCTGCCGCGTTCTTCGAGGTGGGACTTGTAAATGTCTTCAGGAGTTTTAGGTTCTAAGGTGTCTAGTTCTGCAGCAAGCTTTACAAAAGCTTCAGTTAAAAACTCGTTAGAGATTATTTTGCTGAGGTTCTCGTCTTCAGTTTCGTAGTTGACTCTTTGTCTAGCGAGCAAATAGCACATTTGCTTAAGAGTAACGGGGTCCTTGCAGGCCTTCATAGCTTCATCTATGACTTCAGGCCTGTTGATTTTCAAAGCAATCCTTAAAGCTTCTGGGTACTTCTCTGCCCTGATGTAGCACTGCATGCAGACTTTGAGCGTTTTGACCATTTCGTCAGTATCTGCAGCATACAAAGCAGTACTAGACACGTACTGACAAATCCTTTTGTAGTTGTCCACTTCTACGAAGCCAATGATTTTTTCTAAGTTGTCCACTTCCCCCAGCAAGTCCACAGCTTCAGTTTCTGAGTGGTGCTTTATGAGGAAAGGCACTACAATGTCCACTAATTCTATCAGCTCAGACCGGTCGGCTTCTTTTTCCATGCGCGCCAAGAACTCGTCCCTGATCTCTCCGCACAAGTTCCTGACGTACTCATGTCCCCACTCAGTGGCAAGTTTACGGTCGCCCTCGAGAAGGAAATTCAAGCACTCCCGCTCTTCTGTTGCCATTGAAAGCGCTAAGACCGACAAGAAGTTGGCAAGTCGCACCTTCAAAGGAGAAGGTTGCATGTTTGAGTACAGAGTTTTGAGTGTGGGGTAGTGTGGCTTGAGGAATTTCAGGGGCTTAGGAATTGAAGTCATTGAAGTTGTGGCGCCGCGGACTTCGTCTTCCAGAAGTTTTAAGGAGTTCTCAGCTGTTTGGCCTTCTTGGAGCCTCTCCACCATAAGGTCCAGCTTTTCTTTTAACTGCTGATCTTCTTCTGAGAGCTCTGCAATGTTTTCCTTTTGCTCAGTCATATTTTTATTAGTTAAGCCTAGCTTCCAAGGTATAGTCAAGTTGCTTTGAGGAGTGAATTATAAATGGGTGAATTCGTGAGTGATTTCCTTAGTTCACTGCCACAACTTCCGAAACTTGAAGAAGAAGAGTTGCTGCAAGGGCTGAGTTTGTCGTGTTTTGCTTTAAAAATAGAAGAAGAAGACGCAAGGGCACTTATGGAAAGAGGACTTAAAGAAACGATAGTAGGAGCTTTGATGCTTGAAGAAATGGGAGTGCTTACTTACGAGGAACTTAACCATTCTGTTCAAAGAGAAGACTACAACTCTTTTTTGCTAGGGATTTGTTTGAGGAACTTCCACAACGAGTTCATAGCTGAGTACACCGAACAAATAGGTGGCATGCAGGAAGACTACAGAAAAACTATACTAAATGTTATTGAAAAAGAGTCCCAAAACCTAGACGAAGAAGTCCTAGTTAAGTTAGTTACCACTCTAGTTGGTGTTTGCAAAAGCTTTAGAGAAAACAAGTACTACAACACAGGAGTCCATGCAGAAATAGACTCTAAAGAGCTTAGTGTGCACCAGTTGAACTTGCCCATCCACAGAACTATTGCTGCTTTGCTTGAAAACATTGAAAGTGCACCTAAAGAACCCTTGGTTGAGTCTGTGATTTCCCAAGTCCTTGACCAGAAAGGAGCTAGTGCTGAGCTTTACCCCTATGCAAACTACCTTAGCTTGAACCAGCTCGAACCTACTCTAAAAGAAGACTTGCTCCACAGCGACTCTTATGTGCGCAAACAGGCTGCTTCTATACTTAAGTTTTTGCAAGTTAAGTCTGGAACTTACTCAGAGAACTGGAGTATTTTTTGGGACCTTTACGAGTGCCTGGACAACTACGGAAGACACTTAGTAGAGGGCGTTTGGCCTAGAATTGAGTGTCTAGAACTTAACTTAGAGTGGCTCAGGGTCCTTTATGCAAGGGCGTCTATGCATGAAAACTCCTCTGTGAAAAAGTACATTGCTAAGCACTTTATGCAAAGCCCCAAGCACTCTGAGTTTTGTGTGAAGGAGTTTGTGAAGTACTTAGGAGACTCTTCTTTATATGGAGACGCCAGAGGTTTGGTGGGCAAGTCAAGTTTTGGAAGTTCAGTTTCTAAGTTCTACACTCAGTTCTTTAGTGAGATGGACTCCCAAACAAAAGAGAGTTTAGGCACTTGCTTTATTTTAGCTGTTAAAGAACACATTACTTACCAGGTTGCTTTTAGGTACTTTTTAGAAGCTATAGCAAACTTACAGATAACTAACGAAGCAGTGTTAGAGTCCTTTATTTTTATGAATAGCAACCAAGTAAAGGCACTTCCTCCTTTCCAGAAGAAAAAAGCCTTTGAAGTCTTCCAAAACAGCCTCCAAGCTGACTTAGGGCTTTCAAACTTGCAAATAAAACTTGCATCTCAACTACCAGAAAAACCCAAGCAACTTGCTTTTGACCCAGAAGAAACATTCCACTTACTTAAGTCTCCAGACTACACTCCTAGAGAACTAGCTATCTTCATAGACTGCTCTATCAAAAACGACAAAGAAAAACTAAGTGAAGTGCTTAGTTCTGTTTTTTCTCAACTTAAGACCCTCTACACCAACCCCTATGTTTCTAAAGCACACATGAGGAACTGGCTGGAGATCTACACCCAGGTCCTGTCTGTTCTTTCAGGAGACTCCAAACAAGTTGAAGACTACATTCAAGTGGAAGTACTAAGTATAGTTCCTACCTTACTTGCAACTTCTTTTACTTACTTAGAAAGCATTGAGGACCTTGAGTACTTGACTAGAGCCATAAGTGCTTCTTTGAAAAGGTTCCCCCTTATTTTCGGAAGGGAGTTGTTGACTCAGTTACAAAAGCTAAGAAACTTAATTCCTAATATGAAGGAGTGGCAAGTAGTAGGTAACTTGAAGTTGAGTAAAACTCTTTTAAAGCAAGTCACCAAAATAAAGGAACTAAAGGCCCCTGTGCTTGACGAAGCTACTTATTGGGTCAACTTGCTGCTAAAGCACGACTACTCTAGTTTAGAACACTCAATTCAATACAAAGTTGCAATAGAAAAGTGGGAAATAGTGTGCTGTTGCTGCAAAGTAATCCAACCAAGTGTTTTTCTCATAGAGTCTGCCAAAAGCATGCTGGACTGCTCCTCAGAAGTAATGGTTCCAACAGTATTTAAAACTCTCAAAAGGTTAACTCCCTACATTTTGTCTCATTCAAGTCAAACCTTTGAAGAAGTTTGTGAAACTATTTGGGACCTGCACTTTAAGTCCAACTTCCCCATTAACTATGTTAAGTTGTTTTTGCCTCTGGCATTCAACAGCTTTAGTATGAAGTCACACCTCAACTCAACCTACTTGCCTAGTCTTTTTGAAAAGGTTTTGAATAAAGGCAAGGAAAAGTGGGCTTTAGTTAGGTGTTTAGTCCACCAGTGTGTTAAGGTTTGGTTTGAAGATTTGGAAACCCTAATTCCTTACAAAGACTACTTTGTGGAGTTAGCTTTGTTTGAAGAGTTTAGAGGAGAAGACTCAGAGTACTTGCTTCCTTGCAGTTTTGCAGTGCTTAACTTGCCCAAACCTCACATTAAAGGAGACAACATAGCAGAAAGAGGTCAGTACGTAAGAGTGCTAGTTTTGAAGTTCCTAAATGCAGTGGCTACCCCTGAAATCACTAGTCACTTAGCTTTGAAAAGCTTCAGTTTGCTTGTTAAAGCTTGCAAACGCAAAGGAGAACTTCCCAACAGTGACTTGTACAAAACCAAAGTTAGACTCTGCCAGTTACTCTGCAGCTTAACTCCTAAGTTTACCGAAGAGCTTGCTAACGAATTGATTCCTTTTGTAACAGAGATCCTTCTGATATCCCACGTAAATGTGATCCGGCAGTACTTAGAACGTATAGCAATTCAGCTGTGTCTTAGGTACACTTACCTAGTAGAAAAGGACTTTTTAAACATCTTGAAAAACTACGACTTAAAGCCTCAAGTCGCAGCTTCAGTGATTCTTATAATTGGAGCCCAAGTAGTGTTTTCTGACTACCCCCCAGAAAAGTGCTTTGAAGCTATTTTGCCTTTTGCACTCAGCAACACTGCCCACATCAGAAGAATAGCCCACTTCGTTCTGTTTAAGGTGTTCGAAAAGTACCCCTTGCTCAAAGAGTCTTCTTCTATCTGCAGTTTTCTGTTTGAAAACAAAGACTGCATCAGAATGCGCAACAAACTTGAACAAGAACTAAACTCTTTTGAGTCTTTGAAGGAATGCAGTCTTGAATTTGTTCTGTCAGGGTCGTTCAACAAGTTTGATGAAATAGTGCACACTTCACTTATACACAGAGTAGAAGAAGTCACTAAGTACCTCCGGGACGAAAGAGACCTAGACGAAGTTGACTTAAACAACTACTGGCTCACAGAAGTCAAAGACCTTCCCCAGAACTCCTCCCTCAACTACCAACGCAAGATGCACGAAACTCAAGCTATACTTGAGTTCAGAACTACAAAAGGAATCCAAAAGCGTCATGAACTGATTTTAGTTGCATCCTTAGTTGATAAGCTGCCTAACATAGCTGGACTTACAAGGACTTCCGAAGTGTTTAATCTGCAAATGATTACAGTGCCCAGCAAAAACATACTCAACGACACAGAGTACAAAGGAATGAGTGTCACAGCGGAAAAGTGGATCCCTATTATGGAAGTAACTCAGCAGAACTTAGAGGCTTTTCTTAAACTGCAAAGGCAAAGTGGCTATACCCTTGTAGGACTAGAACAGACTGCCCACAGTATAAGCATTGACAAGTTTGAGTTCCCCCCTAAAGCTGTTTTGGTTCTTGGCAAAGAAAAAGAAGGCATCCCTTCAGAAGTACTTCAAGTCCTGGACTTCTGCGTAGAGATTCCCCAGTTCGGAATGATTAGGTCTTTAAACGTCCATGTGAGCGGCTCTATTTGCATTTGGGAGTACATCAAGCAAAACATCATTGCTAGTAAGTAATAAAAATGTCAGTTTGGCTGGTTTTATTGCTAGGACAAGCACTTGGACTTAGCTTCAACCGCTACGACGACGTGCTCAAAGGAGTCTACAACAGACCTGTGGTAGGAATACTGTCTTTGCCCACTGACATAATTCCTGGCTACGAGTCTTCTAGGTCCTACATTGCTGCTTCCTATGTGAAGCACATGGAGAGTGCGGGGCTTCGTGTGACTCCTATTCTATTTAACTACACAACAGAAGAAATCGACTTTTTACTTGAACGAGTGAATGGAGTGGTTCTCACAGGCGACGCCCTCAGCTTGCCCTTCCTCAAAGATCCCAGTGAAGACTGGAAGGAATACATAGCTAAGGTAGAGCACATATTCGACAGAGTAGTTGAAATGAACGAACAAGGAAAGTACTTTCCTTTGATGGGGACCAGTTTGGGCTTTGCTGCAGTCCACGTGTCCAAAGGAGGCCAGTACATTGTCAAGGAATCCCAGGGACTTAACTACGCTTCTAACGTGTTCTTCACTGACCACGCACCTAACTCTAAGCTCTTCAAAAACGCTGACCCCAAAATGATATACTTCATGCGTAACTACAACGTGACTTTCCAAAACCACGCTTACGGAGTGCACCCTATGACCTTCCAAAACAACCAACCACTCAAAGACTTATTTAAGGTAATAGGGTTGGCTCTTGACAAAAAAGGCAACCCTTACGTGGCCATAACAGAAGGAATCAAACACCCCCTTTACACAGTAATGTTCCACCCCGAAAAGCCTGCTTACGAGTGGGAAAACTGCATGGACTACCCTCATGATATTTTGGCTATTGAAGTGGGCCAGTACTTTGCAACGTTCTTTGCAACTGAAGCAAGGAAGTCAAGTAACAGCTTTGAAGACTTTAGTGAGTTCTCTGAGTACTCTATTTACAACCACCCACTTATTCACATTCACCAACCCTTTGAACAAGTTTACATCTTTAACTAGGGTCTTCGTTAAACCATAAAAACTTTCTTTCGGAATCCTTTTGATTGCAAATGCACTTAGGAGCTCCGGCTTGGCTGCACTTTCTGTCTTCAGAGTACTTCATGAGGCTTCTTCCAAACAAGTACCTGCCTTTCCCAGGAGCTTTGAACGCATTTAGTGACTCTTTTTCTTCTGTGAGGATTTCTTGTTTGTTGTGGTCGTGGCTCACTCCAAGAAGTGACTCTTTAGCAATCGACTCGTAAGCGTCTTCTTGCCAGGCCCAGGTGTTTTTGTCCTTTAGCACACTTACCACTGAGGGTTTACTGGGGTTTTCTTCATACCTATCCCTGATCAACTCTAGGGGCACTGTTGTAATATTTGCAAGGGGTTCCTGGGATTCTTGAAGTTCTTTCAAGCAGTGCCTTATTTTTTGGGTTATTTCATTAGTAAAACCTCTGTTTTGGCCGCGTCTCCAAAACTTGTCTTTAAGAGTTAAAACACTCTTCATGTGGAACAGGTTCTTTTGACAGTCCCAAACATGCTCAAAGTCTTCTGAGTTGTTTTGGGTGCCTCCGAACTCAGGAAGTGAAGCTAAGTGCCTTATAGTCCAGTAAGTGTCGTAGTGAGTCACTAGTTTTTGTTCGTTTTCAAGCAACTTTTCTCTGAACTGAGGGTACTTCTCAGTGAACCAAGAAGGAAAAGTCATAAAAAGCATAGGAAGTCTTTGTTCAAACTCACCTATTTCTCCAACCATAAAGTAGGGCCCCATGTGTGAGCCGTGGTCTGAAGTTATAACTACCACTGTGTTGTTGAGTTCACCCGAGTCCTTTAGCTCCCTTAAAAAGTTAGTAAAGTCAGTGTCTAGAGTCAGTATAACCTCTCCAGTTCCTTCGTGTCCTTCTTGGAACGCCAAGTGCGACACTTTGCCCCAGTCTTTGTAGTTCTTAAAGTACTCTCTTAAGTAGTTAAAAAAGTACTCGTGGACTCTTCTACCGTTAAGACACCTGGTCTTTATTGAAAACGGCCCTGCAAAGTTCCCAAAAGTCTTTTCAAAAGGGTGGTATTCTGGGTGACACCAGGGCAAAAACACAGTGTGGTCTGCCAAACTCTGCTCTTTCCTAAGGAACTTGTACTCCCAGTCTTCGCAAAACCCGTTCAAGTAAAGGGCAACGTTCCCTTGCGACTTAAAAAGGTCCCAGTAAGGCCTTCCACTTCTGTTTTGCATCAAAAGCGACCCACTGTACATTGCACGGGTGTTGTAGTCTGTACTGAAGCCGTTTGTTAGCACACGGAAGAACTGAAACACTTCGTAGTCACTAGAACTGTTGAGTTCTTCGAGGAACCCTGAAAGTTGTTTCATCTTTCTGAAGAACTGAGCCCTAGACACTGTGTCCAGCATAAAAAGCATAAAGTTCACAGGCTTAGTTGGCCTTTTCACGGAGTTTAAGCGGTTCACTACTTGGGGTTTTTTAACGTTCTGCACATAGTAGTTTTCAGCCCCTTTGCAAAATACCTGGAACCACTCTGAGTAGATGTAAAACTTCGACCTAAGTTTTGGTTACTTTCCAGGAACTTTATAGGACTTTTGGAGTTGCTTGGTTTTGTAGGTCCAAGCTTCCATGCCTGTTTCCTCCAAAACAAAAGTGTCGTTTCTCATAGACACAAAATCAGGCCTTTCAACTACCAAAGCATCTTCAGGGCAGTTTATTTCTAACAAGTGGTTTTTAAGTTCCGAAAACTTGTAAACCGAAGAACAAGAACTTGGACCGGCTAAGTAAAGTTTACTGAAAAAGTTAAGTGCTCGATTGGGCAGCAAAGCTATCCAAGGAGACCCTGGAACGTAAATGTTGCACTTGTTCCACTCCTTTTCAAGGCTTTTGCCGCCAAGTCCTTTGTACCAGTTCATAGTGGCTACTTCTAAACCCACTGAAACATAAAGCACACTCAAAGCCACCAAAACCAGCACTCCAATCCAAAACCCTAGTTAACTCTTACGTTTTGTTGCTCACAAAGGACTTGATGAACTTACTGAGTTTGTAAACAACAACTCCTAAAACAATAGGAAGCCAAAACAAAAAGTACATTACTAAGTTGAATTGGCCGTGGTTCTGCAAGTCAGTTCCTAAGTCCCAAGTAAAGGTTACTGCACAAGCTATTCCAATTAGCAAAAAGTTAGCAATTCTGACCCCAAACCTCAAAAAGTTCACTAGGAAGTATGCTATACTTATGATTATTCCTATGTTGGCATAAAGGAGACATCCGAAGTAAGGCGCCTTTTCTTTAAGCTGGTCCACATCGCCTCCTTCCAAAGTAAGTAAGTAAAGGTAGCAAGCCACTGCATTGAGCCCCTGCAAACACACACTTACCAGTGCTTCTTTCCAAGTCAGGGTTCTGTAAAAAGTTCTGAGTTTTGAGTAGTTCTTTTTGCCCATTTATATATGCAAAAAAAGAACTTCGGAGTAGGCAAAGCAGGCAACTGCCTGTGCTTTTGGTTCCAAAAAAAGATTGTTTTGAACATAGGACCTGACTGGCCTTTTAACCTTTGCATGCTCACTTTGATCGTCGGAGCGTTTTGTGGGTTCTTGTTCTACATGGCACCTAGAGTTAACCCAGGAATGCAGTATTTAGGGTGCTCAGTACTTTCTTTGCTGTTTGTTTCTTACTGCACTACAGCACTGAAGAACCCTGGAATCCAACTAGACAGTGCAGAGGTGGACTTAGAACACGGAAAACCTAGTTTGTGCCAAACTTGCAGAATTTACAAACACAAAGACACTGAGCACTGCGATGACTGTGACTTGTGCATAACTGAACTGGACCACCACTGCCCCTTTACTGGAAAGTGCATTGGAAAAGACAACTTAGCTTTTTTTTACACTTTTCTTTTCAGCATATTTGCTACTTTTGCTTACTTTTTTGTGTGGCTTATAGCACTTAAAGCTCGTTTGAATAAATAATTTAACTTAGATCCATGTCTTTAAGATCAGAAGCCACCCGGAAGCGGCAAGGAGTATCTCTTTTGATATCTTCCAAAGAAACCCCAGGGGCCTTTTCTGTAAGGGTCATTCCACCTTCTCGTTTGAACTCAAACACTGCTTTTTCAGTAATCACAGTATCTACACACTTCTTCCCAGTTAAGGGGTAGGAACACTCTTTTTTGAGTTTGGGTTTTCCTTTGTAACTGTGCTGCGTCAAAACTACTATTTTGCTTTCTTTGCTTGCAATTGCGTCCATAGTAGACCCTATTCCTCTAGTCCAGACTCCAGGAACTGTCCAGTTAGATAAGTCTCCGTTCTGGGACACTTCCAAAGCACCTGACATCACTAAGTCTAGGTGCCCAGCTCGGATCATGTCCATAGAGGTGTTTGCTGAGAAACAAGCTGAACCTGGAGCTAGTTTGATGTTTTCATGGTTGCTGTCTATGATGTCAGGGTCAAGGCTGTCCCCTTCTGCTTTAGTCCACATTCCAAGTACTCCTGGAGTTGAGTGGAAGAAAATAGTTTTTCCTTCAGGCACGTAATTGCTTACTAAGTAAGGCATTCCTAGTCCGAGATGAACATACATTCCATCTTCAAGTTCTTTGCTGGCTCTTTTGGCAATTAAGCACTTAGACTTGTAAGTTGGGTTGTTGGGGTCTTCGTTTTCGCCAAATGGCACTATAGGCTTTTGGTAGCTTTCGCCTTTAATTAACCTCTTCACAAATATAGAAGGAGTGTCTATTTCGTCAGGGTCTAACTCTCCTTCAGGAACTATTTCTTCGACTTCAGCAATAGTTACTCTTGCACTGGTAGCAATGTCTGGGTTAATGTTTTTGGCAGTTCTTTTGTAAATCAAGTTGCCTGCAGTGTCGGCTTTCCAAGCTTTCACAAACGCGAACTCGGGCAAAATGGACTCTTCAAACAAGCAGTCAACGTCTTCAAAGCGTCTTTTTTCTTTCCCTGTAGAGTAGATCTCTACTCTTTTGCCTCCTGGCAAGTACTTCAAAGGGTAGTTCCCTTCTTCTACAACAGTGTCTACACCTGTCCTTATGTAAAACCCAGGAATTCCAGCACCTCCTGACCTTACTTTGGACGTAAGAGTGCCGTCTGGCAGCATTTCTAGTTCAAGCTCCCCTGACATGTAGAGCGAGTTCAGTAGTTTGTTGTGCCCAATGTGCGAAGTGCTCAGTTTCTTAACTTGTCTGTTCTTGAGAAGCAAATTGACTCCGAAGTCAGGAATCGCAGCACTCAAAGAGTACACATGGAGGTCGTAGCTGCCTAGTTCCGACAAGGCTTTTACTAAGTTCTCAGGAACTCCACAGGCTCCGTAACCTCCTATGCAAATAGAAGAACGGTGCCTAATGTCTTCTACTGCGTCCTGGGCATGTTCGTATATTTTGCATGAAAATTTTCTTCTGAGGGACCTTAAAGCCATCATTATTTCAGGAATATTGAGTCAATCCCATAATTTTTAAATAGTTACTAATGAAAGCCCGAACCTCTAGAAGTCCGCCCAACAGAGTCATGGTCGAAAAGTCGTTTGAAGAGGATAAACACCAAGTTGGTATCATCGGCTCCAGTAAAAACAGTGTAAAGTACCCTGAACTTACTCCAGCCCACCCTGCAACTCGTCAAAACTCCGAGCAAAAAAAGAGCAATAGACATCAACATGAAGTGGGCTCAGTATACAGACAAGCTACAAGGTTTGTTCCTGACTACTCTTCTTCTACAAATATTTCAGGTTCACTTGGAGGCTCTGTTGAAGTCATTGTAAGTGAACTTGAGAACCCCAGAGAAGAAACCAAAACTGAAAGCGAAATATCTGAGATAGAAGCTAAGTCCAGAGCTTCCCTTAAAAAAGAACCCACTGAGTACGGCGACCAAGCTTTAAAAGAGTGCATGAAAGAAATAATGCTTTCAGAAAAAAACAAACAACAGGACAAAGAAGAAAAGAACTTAAAAATTAGACTACAGCTTTTAGAACTACTTAAACAAGAAAATGGCTACACTGAAGAAGAAGCCCAGGAAATAGTGAACAAGTCTTTGAGCGATTCTGCCCACTTCGAATCTATCCAGTCACAAGAAACGATTGAGGATGAACGTTCTAAGTCCATTCACTTATTTTTGAACAACCACACTTCGCTAAATGAGGTTTTGAACCACCCATCAATAAAGCAAAACTTTAAAGAAGCTGCTCTGAAAACTCTGAGTTCTAGTAAACCTCAGTATGCCTGCATAGTGCTTCTGGAAACTAAAAGTGGACCCTTTCCTGTAGGCCTCTATGAAATGAACTTAAGTTCTAAAACGCTCATTAAACTAATAGGGAGCAAAGTTCCTAAAGTAATATACGAGAACCAGATCCAGCGCTGCCTTGGATGGAATGGACTCAGCTTTGTTCCCTTGTTTACAATGAAGCTATCACTTGAAGTTTTAGCAGTGGTTGTTAAGCAACCCAAAGGTTCTATTTAATTACATTTAACTTAAATGGGAACGCTGGACTCAGACAGGTTAGGCTCAGCTAGAACTTACCTATACCGCCACGAGTACAACGGAGTCCTTGTGTACGACTCCCACGCAAGGCTGTCCAGCGAAGAAATCCAAGAAACCAGGCCTATTGAAAGACTTGTAAGTTGCCAAGCCAAAAGGGACATAAGTTCTGCTAGCGAGTACGACAGACTGCAGTTCTCTCGAATGAAAAACTACACTTGTTTTAAGTCTAAAAGTTGTGACTACACGCTTGTTGCTCCTGAAGAAGAAACCCTAAGATTCAACTCGAGTTTTGAAGGAGGAAACCTTAGAAAAGCAGTTAAAGTATCTGAAGACGAGTATAATTTAGTTTTGGAATTCGACACAGAAACTGAAGGCTACACCCAGTGGTTTTACTTTTGTGTGGAAAACTACAAAGCCCCACACAACGTTAGGTTCAACATAGTGAACTTGATGAAAAACGACTCACTTTACACCAAAGGAATGAAACCTTTAACCAAGTCTTTGGCTGCTGGAGGACTCTGGACGCGCTCTGGAAACTGCGTAGCTTACTACCTCAACTCCTACGAAAGACCTCTTTCGAGTTCTAAATCCCCACGTTACTACTACACGCTTACTTTCACTTACACCTTTGAAGCTCCTAACGACAAAGTTTACTTTGCACACTGTTACCCCTACACCTACTCAGACCTGTACGATTTCCTAAGCACTTTAGGGAACCACTCAAGCATCCATAGAATTAACCCTTTGTGCAAAACCCTTTCAGGGAATACTTGCCCGGTTATTTCAATTACTCAGAACATCCAAACCTACAACTCCTGGGAAGAAGAACACTCCTTAATTCAAAAAAGTGCAGCAGGACGCCGACTCTTAAGACAGAAGCAAGCAAAGCAAAAAGCCCAAATCAAACTAATGGAACGCATAAAGAACAAGAAAATACTAGAGTCAGACAACACACATAAAAACAAAAAAGCAGTTGTTGTAACAGCAAGAGTGCACCCTGGAGAAACTAATTCTTCTTTTGTGGTTCAGGGACTCATCAGCTTCTTAATGGGGGAGTCTAAAGAAGCCAAAGCCCTTAGAAAAAAGTTCATTTTTAAAATAGTGCCAATGCTTAACCCAGACGGAGTTGTTTGGGGAAACAACCGAGCTTCTTTACTAGGAGTGGACTTAAACAGAAGGTGGAAGAACCCCAACAAGTACTTGCACCCCACTGTGTTTTGGACCAAACGACTCATTAGTACGCTCAGCGAAGAGAACGAAGTTGTTCTGTACTGTGACTTCCACGGACACTCTATCAAAAAGAATGCTTTTATGTACGGGTGCTTTCGAAGAGGCGAGGATGTTGAGGACAAAAGACTTAACATTTTGATTAAGCTACTTCCTTTTATGTTCCAAGAAACCAACAAGTCTTTTAGTTTCAAAGACTCCAAGTTCAGACTTGAAAAGTCCAAAGAAGCTACTTCTAGAGTAGTTGTGTTTAAAGAACTAGAAATTCACAACTCCTTCACCCTAGAAACCTCTTTGTTCGGACCTGAGAGTTTAGCAGCTCTGGAAAACCGAACTCAGGAACCCGGAGAACTAAAGTTCCCAGTTCACTTTGAAAAACAGCACTTAGAAAAACTAGGAAGTGACTTTTGTAAGATACTAACTATTTACGCCAACTCTAAAACTTTTAAAAAGAAACTTCAGCATTTGTCTAATGTGCTTTTCCACAAAAAAAAGTTTACTGAGACTAGGGAAAAAGCTACTGGTTGCGAAGAAAGCTCTACTGATGAAGAGTTTGGAATTGCTAATGCAATAAGTAACATTGACGAAGTAGAGTTCAGCCAACTAGTTTGTGGAGAGGACCCTGATAGTGGAGGGTCTGACTCTGAAGGCTCAGACAACGATGACCGGAAGCAGTGCTTTTTACAAAGCAGGGCCAGAAGAAGAGCTAAAACACCTGCTAAGAAACCCATTGAACCAGAAGTCCCAGAAAAGAAACTCACTAAGTCCGCGCAAGGACGCAGCTCTGTGAAACCCACCACTTCTGTGGCTACGAAACAGCAAAAGGTTCATTCTCTCCTAAAACAACCAGTCAACTTTCTAAGACTCACTTATAAAATAAGTCCTCCCGGACTAGACTCACAAGTTAAACCATACTACGACATTCCTACGCTTGAAGGACCTATACTTCCCCAAGTAAGAGTCTCTGCAACGGCAGGTGGGTTTAGGACCTCTCCCCACGTTAAGAAGTACCAGGGGGAGTCTCCCATACAGACGCAATCTGTCAAGCACTGCAGAAGACCCTCTAAAAACAACCAAAGAATAAAAACTAAAAAATGCATTTACCCTATCTAAACTTGTTTTTGTAGTACTCCTTAGCTATCTGTGCTCCTACTCTGGCATTGTTCTTGATGAGAGCAATGTTGGCTCTGAGGCTGTCCCCCCCAATAAGTTCGTTTACTCTTTTAAGTAAAAAAGGAGTAACTCTGAACCCAGTTATGTTCAACTGGTTTGCCTCCTCAAGAGCCCTATGTATTG
Organism: Fabrea salina; assembly: GCA_022984795.1. Classification (NCBI taxonomy): domain Eukaryota; phylum Ciliophora; class Heterotrichea; order Heterotrichida; family Fabreidae; genus Fabrea; species Fabrea salina. The sequence continues at coordinate 204,930 of JALIHJ010000017.1, read as the reverse complement.
CTTCTTCAGCGTCGTTAGCTACTTCTTCGTCTGCCAAAGGCACTCCTATTAGAACTGCACTTTCGTTACCAAGTTCTTCGTTTACCTTTATCATTTCAGCGCACTCAGAAGGAGTGTCTAGTCTGCACATAACTTCTTGTCCTGAACTAGGCGAGAAAAAAGCTGGGAAGTAGTCTGTCTGGTAGCCCACTACCGCTACATTTTGAGTTTCTAGGTACTCAAGAGTTTTAGGAATGTCCAGGATGCTTTTGGCCCCTGCACTCACCACTGTTATAGGAGTCCTTCCCATTTCTATTAAGTCCGCACTTACGTCCCAGGTTTCTTCAGCGCCTCTGTGGACGCCTCCAATGCCTCCTGTCACAAATATTTTGAGTCCAGCTTTGTGGGCTAGAAACATAGTTGCAGCCACTGTAGTGGACCCGTGAAGGCCTTTACTAATTACGTAGGCTAAGTTGCGTCGCGAACACTTAACGCATTTTTCGCCAGCTTGTGCAATTTCTTCCATAGCTTCTTGAGAAAGTCCTACGTGGACTCTTCCGTGGAGAACAGCTATAGTGGCAGGAACTGCACCTTGTTCCCTTATTAATTCTTCAACTTGTTGAGCTGTTGCTAGATTTGAGGGGTAGGGCATTCCGTGACTTATAATAGTGCTTTCTAAGGCAATTACTGGGCTTCCGTCCGAAAGGGCTTTTTTTACTTCTTGGGAGTAAATGAATTCTCTTGCCATTATATTGGATATTTTTCTTAGCATATTTAGTTATAATTCAGAGGTTGATGTACCCGTTTAGGGCTTCAATCGATAGTTGACGCAGTGCTTCGTATATAAATTCCTTTTCTTGGGCTGAGTTTTCCTGTTCAACTGGTGTGCTTTTTAAGGCTTCTAAGTAGTTATATTGGTCTTTTTGGATCTGAAGTGTAAGCTCCTTGGAGTAGGTACTCCATTTAGTCCAGGACTTCTCTAGTCGGAGTACTTTGAGGTTTTCAAAGATGTTGTTTAAGTTGAATACTAAGCACCTTTGGTAGTTCTTGAAGTTGCTCAGCTGAAGTCTTATTTTTGCTTTAGAGGAGTTTTGGGCTTCTTTTGAGTAGTTAACCCAAACTTTAAAAGCCTTTTTAACTTTAAAAGCCTTTGAAGTGGCTACTCTGGTTCTAAGCAAACAGAGTTTTTGTTTAAAAAGGTTTAAGTTTCTGTGTTTGGTGGTTGAGTACACTTCAATAGACTTGAATCCCCAATACTTGTGCTTAAACACTGCGTTGGACAGTTTCAGAATTCCCCAGTTGTAGTGTTCTCTTAGAATCCACTCAGAGAAAGTATAGACTTTTAAAAAGCCCAACTTTAAGTGCTTTGTTACCTTTCTGTCTAAACTATCTAAAAAGATTTCAAATGTTTGGTTTTTGCAGGGGTCAAAGCTAATCAAGGAGTCGGAAGGCAAAGGCAGGTTATAGTCCTGCAAAATACTGAAAGTCTGACGCAGAGTCACTAGGTAAAAGTTGTTTATAGTTGAAAAAAAGCAAATGGCAGCTTCGTCTTCTTGAGACTCAAAACTCGAGTTTTGGTTGATTGAGCCTATGAGGTTGGAGTAGCTGTTAGTTGAGTTAGCTTGTGAATGAATAATTCTGGTGTCTTTTCGGAAGTGCTCGTGTATTATAGACCTTATGCTTTCAACTGAAGACTTTTCCATTTACTTATTCATAGTACTTCTTTGTGACTCCTTTTAAGTACCAAAAAGGGCTTAGTTCCATCGAGAACACACTTACTCTTTCGTCCCTTATTGTGTACTCTGAGTGGTGCACTCCGCTGTGGTCTTCTAAAGCTCCTAACACTTCGTTGCTGAACCTAGACTTAGACTTTCCTTTCAAAAGGGTGACATGTGGGTTTTTAGTGTTTAATTTAACTCCTTGGTCCCTAACTATTGCCTTGGCACACATGATTTTTTCGGGCACGTAAACAATGTGAGTCAAAAAACAGTTTACACTAATTTCTTCTGGAAAGTCCCCGTAAGGCCTGAGTTTTTTGCCTATATAAAAAGTGGTGAGGTGCAGGTTTGAGGTAAAGGACCACTTTTCCGAAACCATAGAGGACTCTGAAAAAGCCCTTGGCGAAGTGTTTGTAAGCTGGGAAAGGTCGTTTGACACTGCAGGGTTTTCAGGAAACAGTTGATTTAACTGGTACAAACAAGAAACTACTAGGGGGAACACTGAAGTTCCAAAGTAGTCCTTAAAGTCAATTCCTAAGTAAAGTGGGTTTTTTCTGTGGCTTTTTGAATTTTTAGGAATAACTTCTGTTAACTTTTGTGCTAAGTAAGGAAGTTGCTCAGTAGGTGTTGGAGTGTTGGGGTCTTTCTGTATGAACCTAGCTATAGCCTTTACGTTCGTTGCTCCTTTTAAGTTTCTATGCAGAAGTTCTACAAACTCTTGACTGGGAGTTACTGTTTCGTCAGTGAAAGGAAACTTAATGACTCTGTAAAAGCCTAAACTGATGCAAGACTCAAAACTAAAGTTCTTGTAGAAACTCAGTATAATGAGGAACACTTTAAGTTTGTCTTCAAGCGACCCGTCTAGTGTGGGGTGGTTTACTCTGTTTTTAAGTCTTAGCATACACTGGTAAATTAAGGACTCAGAGAGTTCCAAGTAACTTGAAGTTAGTTCTATGAAGTTTCTGCACTCTGGAACTAAAGCTATCATTTTAAGGTTTGTTTCTTTGCACAGTGACCTGTTTAGGGTCTCCCTTAGTCCGTAAATAGCATTTGGAGGGTGGTTTTTGTCTAGGTAAATTAAGTGCTTGTCAAGCTTTTGAGCCAAGAGGTTGCTTAGAGTTTGTTCAAAAAGCTTTTTGGACTTTTTGTAGCTTTTTTGGAAAAGCAGCTTTTTTTCAAGTTTAGGGTTTGTGGATTTATGCTCAGACATGACCTCTTCAGTGATTAAGTCAGACGAAATAGAGCTGAAGTGCCAGCCAGAGTCCTCAGAAATGGTTTTTATGCAAGGACAGATGTGTGACTTTCCAATGCCTGGAATGCCCATGGGAACTACAAGCACCACTTCGTTAGTTGGCTCTTGGACAGAAACTTCTGCTGTGAGTTTGATCTTGTGTATGATTTCAGCCAAGCTAAGGTCCTGGAGGTCAACTAAGTTCTCTTCTACACACTTGAAGCTTTTAAGCTGTGAAATTCCATTGAACTGGTTTGTGAGTTTGGACTCAAGGTTGGGGACTCTTTGCCAGTGACTTATATGGGAAGGCAAGGTTCGATTTTGAATCATTTCTTTAAGGTTGTTTAAACTAATGGACTTGCCAGTTTCAGTGTACCCCGCAACTACTAGTAAACAACTTTTGTCGAATTTAGAGGTGACTCTAGGCAAGTTGTTAACTACGTATAGTTCTAAACCACTTTCAAGTTTGTATTTGTTTTCTTCCCAATTGTAGTCTAAGAGTCTAGATTTCAGTTGACTATACATGTAATTGATTTCTGAGTCTGTTAAGTAGCCTGGTGGACAAATTACTGCTACTTGCTTGAAGAGTGAAGTTGTTTTTGGAGCAGAGAGTTCTTTAACAAAGTCCAGAAAGTTGTTTTTAATGGTTTCTAGTTGTCTAGGGTTGTTTTTAACTTCTTGAATAGCTACTTTGGCTAAGTCGTGGTAGTAAGACAGAGGTTTGATAACACCAGCTTCTTCAACAACAGATTTGCTGTACCTAACAAATGAATCAAAGGGGTTGTGCTGTTTCTTTCCTTTAGCAATAAGTTCGCACTTGTCTCTGATCTTCCTGAGTAACTTGTACTCAACAGTTTTAACTTTGCACATAGAAACTACTTGTTGTCTTGAAAACTCAGTTTTAAAGTAAGTGTTTGAACAGTCCTCGTTAGTATGCAGCAGCTTGTTCTCTAGTTCAAAGGTTTTTTTGGGCTCAGAATTCTTTACGAAGTACAAAACTACTCCTTCTCCAGTGGTTTCTAAAGACCCTTCAGAAACTTCTTTGAATAAGCAGCTTAAGTCAAAGTAAAGTTGGTGCAACTCAGAGTAACTTCCTAGTTTTTCAAACTTAACGTGGTCAAGATTGTACTTCTTGAACAAAGTCAAAGCACCCAATGGAGGCATGCAGACCTCACTTGAAGAGTTCTCAACCACTGCAAAAAACTGTATTGACACCTTTTTGTACCTTAAAAGGTGCTGGCAGTTAGGGTTACCTGTATAGTCTCCTATAAGAGTAAGTCCTTTAACTTCGTTTTTGAATTTGTTCAACTTAGACTCAGGCCACTCTGATATAACTCTAAACCACTCTTCAGCTATGAGCTCTGCAACTTCTGAACTAGGCACGTCAAAGTTCTTAAGGTCTTCTAAGCTTCTTGCTACAATACTGAAGGTCCTTGAAGCTATTATCCAAGCGTCCAAAACCCAAAAGTAAGAAATCTGGGCGTTCTCTCCGTTAGCTTTTTGGGTTTTGACCACATCAACTGTTGAGTGCTCGATTGACTTTTCCAAAGGGTCAAAAATTTGTTTCCGAATTGCTTCAGAAATACTTGTTAGTTCGGTTTCTTTCAGGTGGCCCAAACTTAGTTCAAAGAACTTCTGGAACCCCTTTCTAGCCCAGTAAGTTTCTTTCATTTCGCAGTCTTTGCCTTTGTGCTTGATTACTAAGTCAGGATTAACCCTTCTTCCGTTCAAAGGTGCGTACTTAACTATGATGCTTAAACCTCTTCTGATGTTAGTGCGCAACAAAGTGTCTAAAGCGTAAGTTTGGTCTTGCTTGTGAGACTCAACATCAGCTTTCACGTCATAGATAAAGTAATCAGGACAAAAAGGGACAGCCACTTCGTAGTACTTAACCTCACCAGAGATAGTTTTCAAGTATGCCCATCTGAAAACATCCACTACACAGAGTTCTTGGGTCTCTGTGGATTCCTTTTTGCGCCATTCCATGTTTATACCAGGAATTAGTCCTGTTTATAAGAGTCTTTAATAATTACCAAATGGAATTGTCTAAAAGTTTGTTCTCTGTTAACAAATCAACCAAGCTAGAAAAGCTCCCAGAGTCAGGCCCTCTTTGGAAATCCTTCACTGCATCAAAGTCCCAAGCGTCCTTCGAAAGCTTAATCCAAGTCCTCCAAAGAGAACTTTCTCAGATGGAGCTGGACTCGTGCGATTTCCCCAAGCGCTTTTGGTCAGCACTTCAGTCCCACATTAAAGAAAAACTGGCCTTTGCTAGCTCTGACTTGAAGAATTCTTTTGAGTTTGCTGAGTACTGCAAGTCAGCTTTGGAGTCTTTGGTAGTAGACCTTTCTTTGTTCCAGTACTGCATTTCTTCTCAGAACTCCCAAAAACTAGACAGTTCTTTTGAGTCTTTAATGGGCGATTACATCAGTTCTTTTTTCAACAGACTCACTGCAGAAAGAGTCGCTCACCAAGAACAAGTGCTGAGACTGGCCTTTTTGGTACAACAGACTTTGTTTAGTTTAGTTATTTATGAACTCAACAAAAGACTCCAGTTCCCTTTTATGGAAAAGTACCTGGAGCTCATTGAAGCTATGAACACCCAAGAAAACTTTGTGAAATGGGCTTCGGTTCCTTTTATGAGCATTCCACTTAACTTCACAAACAGAAAGAACTGCCCAATGCTTCCTACAGACCTCCAGCTATTCGCTCTTTGGGGAGTAAAAAAGTTTCTGAAAAAAACAAACAGACAAACAGAAACTTTACTTAAACAGATTTTGCCCTGTGTGTTTATTTCAGTATTTAAGTACTCTGAAAAAGTCAACACCAAAAATACTGATTACTACAAAATCACTCTGCGGAAGTCCTTGGAAACACTCAAAATTCTTAAGTTGGGTTCTAGTTCCAAGGACTTGGGGTTGGAGTTTATAGAGGAACACAGTGAAAAGATTAAAAACTTGTTTTACAAAGGCATCATGCTGTTTTGTAGCTGGGAGTACCAAATGATAGCTGAAGACTACAAAGAAGACAAAACCATACTGGGGTCTTTTTACAGAGTCCTTTTCGATATTGCTTCAGTAGCCCTTGGAACAGACCACGAAAGACTGCCAGTGCTCACTTTTTACTTACTGCAGCAACCTGAAATGCTTTTAGCTCTCCAAAACAAACCTCCTTTGGTGCAACTCTACACTCTTCAGTTTCTGAACTCTTACTTGAAGCAACTCACTCTTAGTTCTTCCAAAGCTTCTAAGTTCACTTACATGATTGACGTAGGGATCATTAACTTGTTGTTTACTGAACCCTTGTTTTTTGAGACTTACGAAGAAGACAGCTTTGGACTAGTTAGCAAACTCAAAGAAACCTGGTTGAGTGTTTGGAACTACTTAACTCAGGAACCCCAAGACATTCAGTGGATTTCTAATTGCTTGGTTTCTTTGCTACAGTTCTACGAAGAAGACGTAGGCTTCAACTTGCAATTAAGCAAGTGGATCAACCAACAGGTTGAAAACTGTCCACTTTTAATTCAGTATTGCATAAAAGAAGGCTTTTTGGAGCACTTACTTAAACTCATACGCCACCTTAAACTAAAAAGACTCCACTCTGAACAGATTCCAAACTTGTTTTTGATGGTGCGCAGTGCTTTAGTATACGAAAACTTACTTGTGCATGCCAACGTAGCCAAAGTAGTAGAGTTGCTTTTGAACGAACAGTTTCTACAAGACGAGAACTTAATAGACTTCTGTACAAGCAGCATTTCAGCTGTTCTAAGTAACTTCGACGACCCAGAACCTTTCAAAGTGTTTACTCAAAAACTAAGAACAATCCCCAACACTAAGACTGCAGCAGTTTTGTGTAACGTTATGCAAGAAACCCTTTTTCGCTCTAATAAAAAACAGCAGGTTCAAAGGTACTTTGTAGTAGAAGCTAAAGCACTTGAGTACCTCACTGACAAACTAGTTGCTGGGCCTAGCATTTGGGGGATTGTTTTTGAAAACATGCGGTTTTTAGTTGAACAAAACCCTTTTTGCAAAAACTACCTTTCAAAGAACATAGACTTTTTCCAAGTTGCTAAAAAGCTGCAGAGTCCCCAGTTTGTCCACAGAGACTCTATTGAAAACTTAATGTTTATTCTATGCGGAACCAAGCACTTAGAAGGTTCTTTACAAGTAACCACTCCTGAAGTAGTTCCTTTGCTGCTCAAACTTTTACTGCAAGAAAGCTTTTCTGAAGACCTGAACTACTTCAGAAGTGTACTTGTAACTATTGTAGACGACGAAGTCAACGCTGCTCATTTTGCTTGTAACGGGGCAATCGAAGTTCTACTTAGAGCTTTGGAAGGCAACTTTTCGGAGGAACTAGAAAGGTTCATTCAAGACGTGCTGTCTTTGTCAATTCCTCACCACATCTCGCCTCAAGAACTCAGAAAACTCCTTAGTTTGTCTGAAAGTAGGTCTTTTTTACTGCCTACTTTGTTGAACGCAATAGAGTACTGCATGCGAATTAGGTTCTCGGCAGACGTGGGACTTGAAAAAAACATAGAAGTAAGTCACAGCCACCCTACGTCTTACTTCTGTTTCCGGAAAGAAAACAGTTTCCTCAGACTTAGTTCAGAACTGCTTCCTAAAAAAGAATTTAGTTTCTTCATGTGGTTTTACCCACTAGTTACTCGTCAACAAGTGCTTGTGGAGTTTTCTAACCTCACTGGCCACTACTTGCGTCTTATGATTGCTAGAGGCAAACTTGCACTTAAGTACAGAGGTGCTAAAACTAAGTACTTTGCTGAAACCCAAGGCAAAATAGACCTTGAAGAGTGGAACTTAGTAGGAATGACTATGCGGTACAAAAAGAAACTTATGAAGCAAAAAGAAGAAATATACCTTTTCTTGAACGGGTTCAAACTGAAACTAAAAGTCACTGAAGGGTCCTTATGCATTCCTAAAGAAAGGATGAGCATTTTAACCTTAGCTAACGACTTTAAACTCAAGCTGCCTTTCAAAGGCAAAGTCCACAAGTTTTACCTGTCTAACTTGTCTTACCAAGAGTACCACTTTGCCCAGATCTTCCATATCCCTCCTGAATTTGACTTTTCTTTTTCAGACAAAGCTGAGTCGTCTTTTACTAAAAGAGACTTCAACAGCACTGCTGAGATTTCTAAAGGAGTCTTTTTAGAGTGGAACACCAACTACCAGTTCCCAATCACTAGCCTTACTGACTTTACTGTCGAAGAAAGCACTGAAAGAATCAACGGAGTCAACGTTGTACAAGCTATTTCGGCCATTGGTGGACTCAAGATGTTTTTGCCCACTATGAAGAACCAAGACATGGTTATTTTAGAGTGCATTAAATGGCTGTGCAACACAGAAGCAATTGAAAGAATAGCTGAAAAGGACTTTTTCGAGATACTGGAAATCCACATTTCAAAGGTGTTTGGAGTGCCTACTCTGAGTTTGCTGAATGTAGTCAGAGGAATCATCGACGCAGTGGAATGGGACTACTCTCTACAAAAAAAGGTTTTTCACTCACTAGTTTTAAGCGAAAAGATTTGGAAAAAAGTTCCACTAGACTTAGAAAAGGACTTTTTGGAGGTTCTGGAAGTTTACGTGCCAAGAATTCTGTACAGAAACGACTTACCTATGCTTTACATGTTTTTGAAAGGAGTCGAAGTGTCTGACTCGAAAACTAAGAAAGAAAGTTTTTACAGAATTCTAGAAGGCTCTTTTCTAAAGCCAAGCGAAGACACTTTTAAGGACGAAAAAGCTGTGCTTAACTTGCTAGTTCTTTTGCTCAAAGATAAAAGCGAAATCTTATCTGAAGTGCTTTGCCTTGTTTACGAGAAAAAAGCTTCTTTGGAATCTGAGAAACTTAGAGTGATCATGCAGCACATCCTTAAAGAACGCAAAAAAGACCCCCAAATTCAGAACCAAGTAGTGCTGATTCTGGCACCTGAAGAGGAAGTGCCCCTTAGTTCAAGAACTTCTAGATCGTCTGTTGACTTCTCACTAGAAACCTCCAGAAAAAAGCTCCAAGCCCAAAAAATATTTAGTGAACTCGACAGAAACCTAGGTGAAGAAATATTTCCTGTAACTGTTGAAACCATTCTAGACATAGTGCTTCAAAAAACTCAGTACTTCGGAGAAGCCAAAAAGACTTATGAAGACTTTGTGAACTTAATAACCAAAAGGATTCCTAAAAACAAGTCAGCTTCCAAAGTACTAGAAGTGCTTTCAGAAAAGTGCAAACACTCAGAAGAACTGTACTCAGTTTTGGTTTACAGGGACAACTTTCCCAACTGGGTAGTGGGACTTTATGGAATCAGCGAGTTAGTAGACATCCAACTCAACTCCTTTGGTCTTTTGGTGTTTTCTAAAACTGACTTGTTTAAGAACTACAACAAACTCAGAATCTTCTTGATTTCGCTCATAAGGTCGCACAAAGGGTTTAATGAAGCACTTAAGTTCTACAACGACTTGTTGAGCATAATCGACTCAGAAGGGTTCACTAAAAGAGAAGTATTTCTAGACTTCATTGCTGTTTTGGAAGACTTATTTGATCCCCAGTACAACTTAGAGAACCAAGAAATAAACAATAACTTGTTTTGCTGCATCTTAAAACAGATAGTGGACGTTGGCTTTAGAAACAACTTGTTGTTTTGCACGCACCCTAACTTGCCTTGGATCACTTTTCAGGATTACCTTAACTTGCTTCGAGAAAGACCATTTTGCAAGACAGTGAACTTCCAAGAAGTCTGGCTGAGAGAAGGAGGCTTCTTAAGAGTGATTTTAAAGTTGATACTTATAGGACTCAACATAGAAGTGTCTGAAGAGTTAGTTGACGAACTTAAAAAAGTACTTAAGCTAGGGTCAGTAAGGGGGTCTTATTTGACTTTGACTTCTTCACTCAAGCTCCAGTGGGAAAAGCTTTTGAAAGAAACTCAGTTCCAAAAGTACACTTATAGTTACAAGTGCTTCCAGGGCAAGCAAGAAGACATGCTTTACACACAAGAGTTCTTGATTCCTTATGTAATCACTGAGTGCACAGAAATCATTTACAAGACTTGCCAGAACTACCAGTACAACGAACCCATAGTTAAGTTTTTGAAAGAATTCATAAAAGACACTGACTCAGCTGCAAGGATACAGGCGTCACTCAACGCTTTGAATCCCGAAGAACTTAAGCACTTCTACGTAATCATGTCCGACTACATAGAAAACTTCTACACTACCTGCAGAAGTTACCTGCCTTCTAAGTCGCGGTGCATGTTTCCGCATATGTGCAAACTTGAGTTTGACGACTCCCCCGTAAAGAGGTCTGATGAAGACCAAGAAAACTTAGTTCCTGCCTTAAGTGACTTAAAGTCTAAAGTAAGGGAACTCTGTGGCCTGCTTAACTCAGCTGTAGACTCTGAAGACGACTCCTTAATTCTAAAACTGCTCGCAGGCGACACTAAAGGGGACTCAGTTACTGGACTCTGGATCAGGAAAGTGCACTTGTTTTTGATGGCCCAAACTTCAATGAAGCTGAACTTTGTTTGGGAAGTAGTTCGTCAGTTTTCACTGCCAGCTGAAACTAGCCTTTCGTTGTCCCAAGAGTTTGAGGAATTCAAAGTGCAGTTCGAAGATATTCTAGAGCAGCTGAAACTGGACACGCAAAGAAAAGACAAAAGAGAACTTACTGCCCAAAAAAGTTACCAAAGCTTTTTAAAGCACTACAAAAACCTCCAAACTCAAAACGAACCCCCTAAGTTCATCAAGCTCAAAAACAGAATAGACGCTTTAGGCAGAACTCCTTACACAGAAGCTATTGAAAAACTCCAAGGGCCCAAGTCAGTGCTTTCAGTACCCCCTGTTCCTTCTGAGCCTTTGAGTTCTGCAATAGTGCATTCAGACTACCAACAAGAAGACCTTCTAATAGAGGAGTTTAGTTCAGAGTCCGAAGAAGAAAATATCGAGCCTTTAATTAAAGGCATGCCTGTTATGCACTTGCTTTGCATGGACTGTGAACGAATCAAAGTAGAGTGCTCGCACTTTGGAGAACTAATCATTGACGACAACTCAGTTTACTTTTGCAGCAAAGGCGAACTGAAGCCTGAGACTGAGGAGTACATAGGAAGTGCTTTGCCTTACACAGGAGAAGTTAAGGAGTACAAGTTGATATTTTACAAAGACCAAATCAAAGAAGTCTTTGCTAGGAAGTTTATGCAACAGCACACTGCTTTAGAGATATTTCTTAACAAAGGAAAGTCTGTGTTACTGAACGTGTTTAAAAAGCACTTAAGGGACCAGGTGCTTAGCAGGATGAAGGACTGGAGGGCCTTTTCTGTAGTTACTGACCTGTCTTACAAGTCAATTCGCAAATTCACCAAAAAGTGGAAAGAAGGCAAAATGAGCAACTTTGAGTACTTGATGATTCTTAACAAGTACTCAAGCAGGTCCTTCAACGACATCACTCAGTACCCTGTATTTCCTTGGGTTATCAGTGACTACCAGTCAGAAACACTCAACTTAAAAGATCCTAGCACCTTCAGGAACTTAGTTTACCCTATAGGAGCCCAGACACTTGAAGCTTGCAGAGAATGCGACCAAAAGTTCCAAATGTGGAAAGAAGAAGAACTAGAAGCCTTCCATCACGGGTCTCACTACTCCTCAACAGGCATAGTTTCTCACTACTTAGTGAGACTGCCGCCCTTCACAGGCCAAGCAATAGCTCTCCAAGGAGGACGCTTTGACGTAGCAGACAGATTGTTTTTGTCCTTCAAGTCTTCCTGGGAAAGCTGCGTGAGTCCAAGTGGCGACGTTAAAGAAATGATTCCTGAAATGTTTTATCTGCCTGAAGCTCTTATGAACAAGAACCACGAAGACCTTGGCATCACTCAAACTGGAAAAACAGTGAACGATGTGGAGTTGCCTCCCTGGGCTAGTTCTTCTTACGACTTCGTGAGGAAGCACCGACAAGCACTAGAGTGCAGTTTTGTGTCTGAAAACTTAAGTCACTGGATTGACTTAGTTTTTGGCTACAAACAAAGAGGTCCGCTTGCAGAGAAGTTTTACAACGTGTTTTACTCAATTACCTACGAAGAGTCAGTACAGTCTATTTTGGCAAACAGCAGCAAAAAAGACACCAAAGCCTTTTTCGAGCAAATAGCTCATTACGGGCAAACTCCAGTGAGGCTGTTTAACTCTCCCCACCCTAAAAAGGCCCCTAAAAAAGAAATAGAGGACTTCTTTTCTAAGATTGAGGACCCCAACTACGAAATAGACAGCAGAAGTTTAAAAGAGTTCAGAGTCAAGCACACAAACATCCACTGTGTGTTTGCAACTGACCAAACTTTAGTGGCAGTTAGTTCTACCCACAAGTTGCAGATCTATGTGTGGAAGTGGAAGTACATAGACAAGCAAGTTCAGCCACACCTCTACGACTTAAAAGTTTACGATCTTGCTGAAACTGTCAATTTAAATACTGAAAACTGGTGTGAGTCTCAGCAGTGGAAGTACCTTTCATCAGAGCCCTTGTCTCGGGTTCTCGAAAAAGGACCTTATTCTTACTGTTTGTTTAAAAACAAGTTTTTGGTTTCAGGTCTCCACCCTGACAACTCGTGCAAAATTCACAAACTCGACGGAACCCTTCACAAGTCGATTTACCACCACGCAGGACTAGTGATTTGTGTAGCTTGCACCAAAGACTTAGTTTTCACAGGAAGTCTCGATACCTCTATTGCTGCTTGGAACCTGGACCAAATCCACAAAGGAATCTTGCAACCATACAGCACTTTTCTGGGGCACTCAGCTCCTGTTAAACAAGTTTCGGTTTCTCATAGTTATCAACTCTTAGCTTCTCTGAGTAACTCTGGGTCAATTCTGCTTCACGACATCAGAACTACTGAGTGCTTTAGAAAGTTGTCAAGTGGAAACATTCTGCCTGACCAAGTGGCCTTTAGTGAGTTTGGAATAGTAATAGCCGACAAACTAGGAGTCATAGAAGTGTTTAGTGTAAACGGGGACTTAATTCGTCAAGAAAAAAGGTTTAGTGGGTTTGAAATGACTTGTATGCACTTTGACAAAAGTCAAGAAAAACTTGTTATTGGCGGAGACAGGGGCTTTGTTTGCACAAAGATCTTCCAAGAAGAAGAGCCTTTTTATTTAGAAACAGGAGTCACTGTGAAGGATATTGTGGCTTCTCCTAACGAAGAGTTCTTAGTTGCTCCAGTTGACTCCCAAAAAGTCTTACTTATAGAGTTCCTAAGCAGAGCCCAGAAAGAAACAATAGCATCCTACATAGACTTTATGAAATAGTTAATTAAACTTCTTGTTGAGTTTGCTTTATTAGTTTGTGAACTTGCTTTTCTAGTTCAGGGGTTAGTTGGTGCACTTCTGCAAAGTCCTTAGCTAACTTTTTAGGACAGTCGTTTTCCCTTACAGGTATTTCAGCTAGTTTGTTTCCAAGGTCAACTTTAATTTTGTAGAGTACCTTATTGGGTAAAACTATTTGTGAACAGTACTCGTTTACTTTTTGCTGGATTAACTCTGCAAGTTCTTCAGTGTCTTCAAAGTGCCCTAGAACTTTCGAAGCTACTTCGTAAGCATTGGAGTCCTTTACTAAGTTAACTGTTTGAATTGTGCCGTTTAAGTTGATTTCCAGCACCATAAGTACAGGTGCGTTGGGAAGTTTTTCTTTCCAAGTAGGACTGTCTGGAAAACTCAACTCGTAAGGTTCAGAACTGAACTCTAAGTCCAGGTTTCTAGGAGTTACTTCCTGATCAGCGTAAAAAAGTTCATCTTCTTCAAAGCTAGACATGTTTGCGAAGCTTAAGTTAGGGTCTTCGTAGTTAACTAAGTAGCTAGACTTCTCAGTGTTGTTTAAAGGTAGGTCGCACCTAGTTGTTTTAGGCTCACTAAATTCAAAGGTTTCTTCTTCAGAAGAGTTGCAAGATTTTTTTACCTTAGGACTTGAAAAGTTAACTATGTCTGCTTCAGTTGACTCATACAAAAACTGCTTTTTAACCATGTAAGACGCACGGCTTCTCATGAGTTTTTTGACAAGTTCTATATTACTTTTGGTTTTAGCCGAAACTTCCACATGCAAAGCTCCATTTTCTGCTGATAAGTCATCTGCTTCGTCTGTACAAACAGTTCGGTTAATGGGAAGGTCACTGTGAGTTCCTATAATCATTACAAAACTTTTGCTGAAGTTCATACTTTGGTAGAGTTTGGGCAACCATACTTCTTTAACGGCCTGAAAAGAACTGTAGTCACAAACGGAATAAGTAAGCATCGCACAAGTGTAACTAAAGAACTCTGGAAGGCTAGTTAGTTCTTCAAACCTAAAAATAAAAGACTTTTCTGAATTAGGGTCAGTTAAGCAGGCTTCAGCTGAACTGGATAAGCACCTCAAAAAACTAGTTTTTCCAGTGTTGGGGTTACCTAGAATTCCTGCATTAAAGTAAACTGATTGCATTTAAATTATTCTGTTAAAAATGAACCTTGATCAAGTCCAGGTCTACCTAAGACTAAGGCCAGTCCTCAGTAGTGAAAGCTCCACTAAAGTTGTGGAGGTTGAAAGTTCCAAAAACATCAGAGTGAGCAAAGGATTTTATCGCTACAAAATGAAATTCCAAAGCGTAATTGAAGCATCCGAAACTCAAGAAACTACTTTTGAACAAGTAAAGCCAGCTATTGACTATTTTCTTTCAGGGAAAAACACTACAGTCCTAGCTTACGGCCAAACAAGTGCAGGGAAAACCCACACAATCATAGGCCAAGAAGACCCAGGAATCATTCCTAGAGCCCTATCTTACATTTACTCCCAACTTAAGGGTAGTTTCAGTACTTTTGAGTCCTTTTTAGAAATATACCAAGACAGAGTTTACGACCTTTTTGGAAAGCCCAACAAAGAACTTAACGTTGGAGAAGACGAAACTGGGAGGGTAGTTGTCAAAGACCTTACTCAACTCAGAGTCACTAGCGAGTCCCAAGCCTTAGAACACTTCACAGAAGGTCTCAAACAGCGCAGAGTCAGAGCTACGCAGTGGAACATGCAGAGTTCTAGGTCCCACTGTGTGTTCCAGGTTTACTTGCTCAAAAACGACGTGTTAAGCAAACTAAGCATAGTGGACTTAGCTGGTTCTGAAAAATTCAAACCAAGCAAAGAAGCAGACCACAAACAAGCCTTGAACGAAATGAAAGCCATCAACAAGTCACTGTCTGTTTTAGGACAGTGCATTTCTATGATGAACAAAAAGAAAAAAGGGTTTGTTCCTTTCAGAAACAGCAAACTCACAAGGGTCCTAAAAGACTCGCTCTACGGGAACTCGCAAGTGGTTTTGTTCGGATGTGTGTCTCCTTCAGTTTCTTGTGTGGAAGAAACCATTTCAACTCTCCAGTTCTTAGAAAGGGCAAAGAAACTAGTTTATGTGGACAACCAGTCCAAAAGCCAAAAGTACTTAAAAGAAAAAGAACAAATCGCCCACTTGGACTTAGAAACCAAAGTCAAAGAGTACGAAAAAGAGATTTTTGCACTCAAAAACGAAAACAAAAAACTCAAAAAAGAGGTAAAGAAGAAAAATAACTTAGAAAACTTACTGAACGACGAGAACTTTTTACTAGACTACGTGAAGAGTCCCTTCGAGGTGAGTGAACACTCAGTTGAAGAAGGGAAACTGAGCAGAGAAAACTCTAAGTCCTCTTATGCTATAGTAAAACAAATCATGGAAAAACTAGGCACTAAAACAAAGTCTAGTAAAGACATCACCCACAAGTACTGGGATGAGTATGTAAAAACCTCTAATTTACATTAACTAGTTACTTAGTTTTTGCTTCTTTAAAAGGCCTTCGCAAGTTTTTCTTGCCTTAACTACAAAGTTCTCAATAACTAAAGGTTTAACTTTTTGGCAAGTTTTGCAAGTGATTGCTAAGTAAAGGGATCCCTTTTTATAGTGAGAAGTCACTTCTTTTACTACTACTTTGTTAAAGTGGACTGTGTGCTTAGCTTCCACTTCAACGTTCCCTCTGAGAATTCTGTCTCCAGAGTTACTTAAACTTAAAAGTTGGGGCGGGTTTTCTTTTGTGAATAGCAAGATTTTGAATATTTGGGGTGACTCCAATATGGCAGAAGCTCCGCTGTTGTCCACAATCTCAGCTGTTATTGAAAAAGCTTTTTCTTTGTAGGCAGGACAAGGAACTTCTCCTTTCAGTTCAAGGCTGAAATTGTAGTTAGTTGAGTTACTAGACAAAAGACTGAGTAATTGACCTGAAAAGTTATCTGGAACAAGAGGTCTCTTTAAGGGGATAGTTAACTTTGAACTAAGTACCTCTAGTTTCTGCAAGATTTCTGCTGACTGGTTTGTGATTGTTTTCATTAGTTCTGACTGACGTTGGAACTGACCAAGGAGATGTTGTGAATTTTCTGGAAACTTGCTGTTAATGTCCGAGCGACTATTGATGGGAGAATTTGAGTTCCGGCAAAGCTTAAACGCACTTTTGGAGTATTTTTTGGAACAAAGACAATTTTCACCTTTGCCCTGGCAGAACTTACTGAACTTGCACATTTTTATAGTGCTAAGTGTAGTAATAAATGGGTAAGTCGGTAAATTTTTGTGTAAACTCTAAGTAGTTATCAAGTAGTGAAGCTGTGTGTGGAGTGTATTTGTAAGCCATAAGCAGGAGTATACACATTCTAGAGTGGGCGGTGTTTCCTTTTATCTTTTACAAGTCAAAGTTAATACAAAGGCAAGACAGGGAAGAAATTCTGGCCAACTACACCTTTAACCATATGATTAAACTTGTGAACTCGATGCTAGTAGCAGGTATTTACTTCTGCATGTTGTTTTGGGACTTGCTTTGTGAGGAAGAAATTGGAATTTCAATGCTGATCCAAAGCTTCTCGAACGGAACTATTTGGGTGCTGGCTTCTTACTTGCTGAGACAAGAGTATTTGAACTTAGGCTTTACTACTCTGCACTTGAGGCTTTGGTGGGTTATAGCCCTGTGCACACAAGTGCTTGAAATTACCCTTGTAGCTATATTTGACACCAAGGTAGACTTTTTCTTAGACATCAGACCTGAGTACGTGATGCTTTTGTTTTTGCTAGGAGGAATAGTTATTATAGGCTACATACGCTCGGGCGACATGCCTTTAGACAGGCGCAACACTATGGAAGCTTACTACGAATTCATGCTGAGTGCTTACAAAAAGCAACAAGAACCCAATGAACTCCAAGAAAGGGAACTCTGGGACAGATTCTCGCAAGTGAACTACTTAGAGAAGCAAGAAAAGATCCAAAAAAGACAGGAAGAAGCAAAACTCCAACAGAAAATTAAGAAAATAGAAGTGCCTGAGTACGAAGTAGTGGACGAAGAAGAAGACTCGGTAGTTTACTACATTATAAAAATATACAAAGGCAGAACAGGGAACATACTCAGAGAAACTCGCAGGAGGTACAGGGAGTTTGCCTCTTTGTACACTGAGTTGAGAGCACAGTTCCCTAAAGAAGTTATTCCTAGCTTCCCTCCTAGAATGAACACTAAGTAAACTCCATTTAGAAACCAAGTCACTGAACAAGTCATGGAAGAACGCAAAGAAGCCTTTAACGACCTCCTCAACTTTATAGTCCAAGAAGAGCTTCCTTTTGAAAACTTAGACAAGTTTCTGCAACCCCAGTCCCTAGTTCATTTTTACGGCAAAAGAAAGGCTGGCACTGGGTTCCTTACTTCTTCGTTCGTTATGCAAACTCCAGAGGAAGCCCCTAAAACTCTAGAAGAGATTGCTCGGCAAGAAATCACTCCACAAGAAGTACCTTCTGAAGAAATCACTCCACAAGAAGTACCCTTTGAAGAAATCACTCCAGCAAGTACCACTGAAGATACCCTTTGCGTAACTGTGATTTCTAACTACGAAGCAGGCTCTGGGTACACTAAACATACTATGTACGAAATCTCTGTTAAAAAAGGCGACCAGCAAAAACTAGTTGCTCATAGATTCAAAGAGTTTAAAAAGCTAAGCGACAAACTTTCCAAAAAGTACCCTAAAGCCTGGGAATTCCCTGCCCACGGCATCGGAGTTTCTTCAGTTGACCCTAAAGTTGTGCAAGAAAGGATGACCAAACTAGACCAGTTCTTAAAGTTCATCACTGAGAACTCCCAAATCTCCCAAGAACAAGAATTAATTGATTTTCTTAACTTAAACCAGAATTAAAAGAGCAGTCATTAAGCAGGCTTGCTTGGACAAGAAACTATGCAAAACACTTGTTGACTGCTCCATTTGGTCTTTAGAAGGCTTGCCATTCGCGTTAGTAGCGTCCACCAAAGGGTCAATCATAGCAAACCAAGTTTTAGGAAACAGCGCAGCAATCACACAAACGGCGTAACCACAGGGCAGGCATGGACTTTCGGCGTAGGAACTTAGAATTTGGTAAGGTTTAAAAGAGTAAGCGTGGTGGTCAGAGTGTCTTTGTAGCTTGAGCAAAAACAAGTTCTGGACATACTGAGGAGCGTTCCAAGAATGCTTGATAGTCACCTTTTCGTAAACTCCAGGTTCAGTTTCCTTTCTAGCCAAGCCGTAGTGTCTGATATAGTTGATAGTCTCTAAAAGGAACACAGACAACAAAGCCTGCACCACAAACACCAAAAAGGACCTTAAGCCTAGAACTGCCAGAATCAACAAAGTAAATCCAACTTCTACGCTTAGGCACATTATCAGTCTGTTTTGAAGGCTCCACTCTGACTTCCCTTCTTTACGCAAACTGGCAACTTGTCTTTCCCAAGTGTGCAAAAAGCTTGCTCTTATAGCATTAGGAATGAAATTATACAAAGATTGGCCCTTTTTAGCAGTGGCAGGGTCTTCGGGAGTAGCTACGTACTTATGATGCCCGTACAAGTGTTCATCGTAAAAGTGCATGTACAAGCTTTTGAGCATGTCTAGGGTTCCCACTAGCTTTCCAAGCCAGTCTCTTTTATGGAAGAGTTCGTGTGCTATAAGGAACCCTATTGCACTTGTGTGAGCTACAAAAAGAATCATAACCACAGTGTCGATCAATCCCAACTCCTCCCTGTTGACCAAATGCATCGCCCAAAAGACCGCAAACCACTCTGAAAACACATACGCAAAAATAGGGAATTTCCACCTTAACTGGTTCTTAAGAACCTTTTCTTCTTCAGGGGTGGGATTGACGTCGTCCCATGCAATGACTTGGTCTATTACTGGTATCACTGCATAAACTAACCAGAACCCCACTATTGGTTTATGAAAGAGTTCAGTTGCAAGGATGAAAACCCAAACCAAACAAGAATTCGTGTAGTAAGGCCAGCATCTGTCCAAACTAGGTCTAACCATTTATTATCCAGGCTAAGCAATTCAGTATTATATTAAGAAGCTCTGGACTTCCACCTTGGAGGAGTAGCAGGGCGTCTTTTAAGGGTGTCTTCAGTGTCTATCCAGCCACTTGGGTCATTCAAAGAGTATATGGGCTTAGGAATCATTTCTAAGTTCCGCTTAACTACAAGAAAAGCTCCTGAGTTTTTGTACTTGCCACAGTAGTCAGTTGCTGAAAAGATAGTAATCAACTCCCCAGAAGCCGAACGGTCGTAGCCCTCTATAACGCACTCGTGCGACCTAATCAGCACACTTAACCGGTTGTCGGTTAAAAACTTCTGGAGCCTGTCTACTCCGAACTTAACAATGTTTCCATTGCCGGCTGAGTCCCTGAAAGTGTTGAGTTTAAAGCCAGTTTCCCTTTCGTTTTCACAAGGATCTGAAAAAAGCGCGTCAACTGCTACTTGCTGAGAGTGCTCTGTAGAGTCATGGTTGATTTCAATAGGCTTTGCAAGGACGTCTAAGTCGTCAATGCTTCTTAGTGCATGACCAATTCCTCCGTGCAGGCACAGTATTTTGTCCTCGACAATTGCTGCCAAAGACAAGTACTCAAAGAACTCGTTAAGCTTCACAAACACTGAGTTAGGGTCAGTAATGTCTTCGTTAAGTCTGCTTGCGCACTCTTCACCCAAGCCGTAGAACTGGTTAATTGACTTTTCTTCGTGGTGTCCTCTCAGAAGCACAACTTGGTCGGGGTACTTGGACTTGAGAGCCATTAAAAGGCAGATAGTTTCAAGGGAATGAGTCCCCCTATCCACGTAGTCTCCCAAAAATACATAGTCGAAGCACTCGATGTCTCCAACTCCGTGTTTGTCACTAGGCTCTCCCCAGGTTTCGAAAAATCTCATTAGGTCTTTGTACTGCCCGTTTAAGTTTCCAAATATTTTTACAGGAGCTCGCAGGCGCATTACGGTTGGTTCATTTTTCACAATCTTCAAGCACTCCTCAATTAGGGATAAGACCATGTCTTTGCCAAACCTGAACTTTGCGTCAGTAAGGTTGCTCCAGTCCCTAGGTTTCAAAAGTTGCGCGAAAAAAATAGAAGAAACGGTGTTAACTGGGGCTGGGTTCTTGGAGATTCCGGGGGGCAAAGCTTTGACTCCAAGTCTTTTCCCTTCTTCTTGGAGTCTGTCTATAGACACGTTCCTCACTAGTTCTCCTTTGTCTTCTCCCATCTCGCCTTCCCAACTCACGAACACCTGAGAAGCCAAACGAATTTCTGGAGTTTTGTTGTTGTTCCGAGGAACTTTAGGCAGGGGTCTAGGGTGTTCTGGGGCGTTTTGCCTAGTAATGGTTCGCACTTGTGGCTCTGCTAGGTGCTTCGGAAGTAACTGGGCAAACTTCCCGAACAGTTTGAGGCAGTCAACTCTAAGGATGGAGTCAGTTGGAATGTTAGGAGTTTCGTGCTCAAACCCTCCATGAACGTAAACGTCTGCCTCAAGACTCCAAGAAGAGTGTCTGAAGCGCTGCACTGCCGGGAACTTAAACCACTCAGAGTTCTCAGTGTCGTAAGCTTCCATAGGCACCGTTTCTCCTACAAGGTTGGTTCTGCCACCAATCACAAGCATAGTTGCACCCATAAACAAAGCACTGTGCTGGTAACGAGCTACAGGCTGCTCTCCCGAAGGCTTGTAAGGGGCTCTGACCCAGTCCCACCTTCCGTCCCTGTGCCTTCTAAGTCCCCAAGTATCGTTGAGTGCCGACTGGTCACTAGTTCTTCCTCCGTATATAACCATCATTCCCATTGCTGAGCCAGTCTGACAAAGACACGCAGAATGGTAAACTCGCACTCTAGGCACTTCGCCAGTGATTTCGAGTTTCTGCCAAGAAAAAGGCGCTCTTTCAACATTCAAACACCAAACGTCGTTGACAGCCTCGCTTCCTGTGTTTCCTCCGAAAACCAGTAGGTGAGGCTTGATAAATACTAGTGAGTGCCCGTAACGCCTGCCAGGAGTCGAGCCTACAACTGGAACAATCATCCAAGAAGCTTGGTCTTCTCCCGAACGCATGTCAAGTAAGTACAAGTCGTCTGAAGCAAGTGACCCGCCTCCTGTAGCACCTCCGTAGACAACCATCTGCAGCACTTCAACTGAAGAGGACGCATGTGCAGCTCTGGGAGAAGGAGCTATTCCAGATATGTTTTCGAGTCGGCTCCAAGTCCTTGTTCCCATGTCGTAGCTGTAAGTGTCGCCTGTAATCGAGTATCTTCCAGTGTCTCCTGTTGCTCCTCCAAATAAAATTACTTTGGTCTTACTAATTGGTGTCATTGTGTGACCGAACCGCGGCAGTGGGTTGTCGCCCGATACTTCTATTTTTGGAAAGTCTCTAATGGAAGATGTTTTCGAACGCATTTTTGTTAATATTTAAATCTATATAAGTTGTTAGTTTGAAGTTGTTAAAGGGTTTCATAACTATTTAAATTTCAGTTATTAGTTAAATAGTTAAGATTGCTTCTTTGACTTCTTAGGTCTGAAGGTCCTTGAGTCCCTCATGGTTTCGTAGAGTCGGTCTTTAGGAAGTAGTTTTTCTATTTTGTTGATGTCTTCGATCATTTCTGAAGCTGTTAGTTCTTTGGGGTTCTTGTCATTCAAGTTTGTGATCAGGTCCTGGAACACGCTTTTCCTTTCGTCCATTATGCCTGACCCAAATGTTTTTTTCTGGCCTATTTTCTGGAGCTTTTTCTGGAACCTAGTTACTTCTTGTTTCTTTTTGCTTTGGGTGCTTTCACTTATTTGGAAGCTCCACTCAGAGTTAACTCTGCTGCCCTGCTTAAGTGTTCCTAGGAGTTGTCCTTCGAAAGACCACAAGTAAGCCATTTTGTCGAGGCCTGTTGAAAACAAAGCTAGGTTTTCTAGTTCTTGAACTACAGCAATGTACTTGATTGAGTCTGAGTGGGCTTTCCACTGGACTTTTTGTTTCACGTAAAAGTCTTCTTTCAAGGGTTTAGATTCAAACTCAACTTCGTTAGAGGACTTGGGCTCACCTGAGTTGATAGAACTTAGGGAGTTCCTGCGGTCGTGAGTGTGCTTAGTAGTTATTTCTGCCATGTCTACGTCTACTAACCGAGTGGGGTTTCTGTGTTCAGCGTTGCGAGGAGTGCTTGCTTCAATAGTTAACTCTAGTTCCAGCACTAGTTCAGTTAAGTCTAACACCCTGACAGTTCCTTTTTCGTCACCCAAAACGAGTTGGAGAGTGTCTTTTTGGTAAACGTAAGAAGCAGAGGTGATTGTAGCTGTTTTTTCAAGAGTGTGCATGTTTTTCCACTTCACTAAGCACTGAAACTTAGCTAAACCCCTGCAATTCACACCCCAAATGCTTAGGTTGCCACTTTGGTCACTCAAAAGCAGCAAAGGAAAAGGCCGCAGAAACTTAGCCACTAAAATATCAGACTTGTGGCCTAGCAAAACTCCTTCTAGCTTGCAAGTTTCGTAGTCCCAAACCTTTGCAGAGCAGTCACTAGACCCAGTTACAAACATGTCCAGTTCCCCAGAGTAGTCCACACAAATGATGTCTGAAGTGTGTGCATTTGCTACTGTTCTAACGACTCCGCTTCTCTTTTCTTCTTTGCCTTCTTTAAGGTTGTCGTTGTGGATGAGCACTTTTTTGTCCCAGGAACAAGAAATCAAGGTCCTGTCTTTTTCTACGTAGATCAAGCCTGTAACTTCTGCATTGTGGCTGCAGAACTCCTTCAGCACTACTCCTGTAAGTGAGTCTATCATAAGAATCCTTCCGCTGTGGTCACCCACTACTATTTTACGTTCAGTTTCGTCAAGGATCATACAAGTTATTTCACTCGAAAAAATGTCTGCTATAAACTTCATGGGACGCCCGGTAAGTGCGTTCCAAACCTTTATAGAGTGCTGGCCAGCTATGAAGACTTGGAACTGCTGCGGACTGTACCTAGCACAAAATATAGGCGAGTCGTCACTTAACTCCGGCACAAAGGGTTTGTCATACTCGTAAACCTGGAGTCTTCTCGAAGCTGCTAAGAGCTTTCTGTGCTTAGGAATGCATTTAATAGCTTTTAGGTGCACAAAGTTAGACACGTAAAAAGTTTGCAGCAAAGAGTAGTCTTTTATATTCCAAACCTTTACGATTCCTTTTGAGTCTGCCGTTATGATAGTTGGATTGGCTTCTGGGCACTCTATTCCACACAGGGGTGCTTCGTGGCCTTTTAACTGGCAAATAGGAATAGACACATAAGGGTTCCAAACCAAAGCGTCGAACTCAAACCCACAAGAAACCAACAAGTTATACCTTTGGGAGTAAGCCAAGTACCTCACAGCTTTAGTGTGCCCGCATAAAACCTTTTTGGGTTTTCTGTTACCCTCCCACTTTATGTCCCAAAGTCTTATCTTTTGGTCAGCACTGGCTGCTGCAATTTGCTCCATACCCGTGAGTTCCACGATGTAAAATATACACTCAGTTCTTTCAGACCAAGGCATGCCTTTAGCAAGTACTTCTGAGTAGGGTACTTCTTGTTCTTTGTAATTTAAAAGTTTCTGAATGAGCCATCCGTAAATCTTGCCATCCATCCCTGCTGAAAACAAAACTTGGTGCGAGTGGGACCAGTGCATGGTGTGCTGAGACTCAGGAGTAACTATCCTTTTTTCGAGAGCAAAAGAACCCAAGTCGAACACCAGCATAGACTTGTCTGAAGAAGTTAAGATGAGCTTTTCATACTCAGGAATATATTCAGAAGCTATTGCAATTCCGTTCTTAACGAACAAGCAGTTCTCGAGTTTAAGCGTACTGGGGTTGTAGATTTTGAGTGCACGCATGTTTTGTTCCATAACTCCTAGTTTGTCAATAGCAGGGTAGTAAAACATCTTGTCAATGTAGTTGTCGTGGCGTGAGTTGTCAGTTAATTCACTAGGTTTGTAGAGAAGTGCCCTTTCGTTGCCCATTTCAGCCATGATTTCTTGTTCTATCAAAAAGGAACTGAACATGTCGAAGTTAATCTTCCCAGTGCCGTGGATGTCGATTCTGTGGAACTGGTCCACGAGGTCCGAAATAAGGACTTCTTCGTCTATTTGAATCTTTCCGTTGATGCATTCTTTCATCACTATGATGAAGTCCTCCAGTCCGAGTTCTTGGTCAGGGAACTTTTCCATGTCTAGTTTGAGTCTCATGAGTCTGCCTGAGTTTATGATTTGGTTTAAGTCTAACTTTTGGAGACTAGACTGCATTTGCATTTCAATGGTTTCTTCTTCTTCAGGAGTTTCTGGTTTGTACACGTTTTGCTTGATTTTTTTGGCAAATGCACTGTTGGAAACGAAACTGGAAGGCTGCAGAGGTTCTTTTTGGAAGTATTCAGGCTGGTCAATGTCTTCTAAGTCATCTTCGTCGTTTTGAGATAGCAGTGAGAGGTGGTTAGAAGCTTTTAAGGCAGACTTATTAGAGAACAGTTTAGCGAACTTAGAGAAAATATCTGACTCGTTCACTCCGTAGGAGTCCCCGATCCTTTCAAACGACTTTTCCATATTAGTTTGAATTAGATGAGAGAAATTAAGTTGCATTCACTAGAGAACCCAACTAAGGTTGACTTGGTAAAGTTGATCTTTCACTATAGAGGAACTCCTTTTAGTGACCAGACTTACCCAGACAAAGCTGCTTCAGGTGTGGAGTTGCCTTTTCTGGAGATGGACGCACGCAAGCTTTCTAAAAGAACTGCAATTGCTCGTTACGTTTGTGACAGGTTCGAGTACTCAGCAATTGACCCATTGGAAGTGTACTTAGTTGAGAGTGTGTGTGACTTGAAAGCTGACTTAGAACTGTTGCTGGAGCACTTTCCTAAAGACCAATTAACTCCCCAAATTCTTGCAAAACTTAAAATGATTGAAAGCAGACTGACTCAAAACAAACAAGGCACAGAGTGGTTTGTGGGGAACTGCTTGACGAGGGCGGACTTTGAAGTTTTTGAGTTGCTTTACAACCACTTTGTTTCGGACTCAGAGACCTTGGAGCAGTTCCCCAAACTGCTTGGATTTGTTCACCGCTTCATTGAGTCTTCTCCAACACTAGACAAGTACTTAAAGTCACTCAGCTAATAAATATGCAAAGTCTGGAATTTCCCTGTTTATAATTACTCACAAAAAGGAATTCTAGGCTATTTGGTTGTAAGGTGACTAATAAATATGATTGTGGTATTGCTAGGATTGTGTCAAGCTGTGAGTGTGAGTGAAATAGCCACTCCCAACAAGGGAACTACTAACCCTCAAGGCTTCTATGGGTTGAGTAGCCTTTACTTGTTTGGAGAGTTTTGGGATGACTTGGATTCCAGTAACTACCAAGTGCAACTAAGTGGAAGGGACTGCAAAATACTGTCTGTGGAGGCAGATGAGATTGAGTGTCTCATTCCTCCTTGGGATGAGGATGATTCAAGTAACCCTAACCTACAAGTACTGCACAACTCTGTGCAAATACACTTACAGAACAGTGTGCTTGAATGGGAGTGGTCCCGTCCCATAATGAGTTTAGTGCCCAGTGAAGGAGTTGCTGGGGACACTATTGGTCTGCATTTTCTTGCTTGGAAAACCCATAAAGAAGGAATCAACCACTTGAAGATAGAGGAACTAGAAGTGGAATTTGGAAGCAAATATGTCGAAGATTCCAGACCTTACATTCTGAATGGAGTAGTAGGCAGCAACATCCATGGAGACCAGACTGTGGAGTACAAGCTATGGGACAGAATAAGAGGACTCCACTGGACAGGAGCCTACACACTAGAGGGAGAACAATACTGGTTCAGAACTCTAGGTGCTGTGGAGTCTGTCTCACTTAACTCAGGCAACGGAATACAAGCTACAGTCACTGGCAAGTCCTTCCCCAGCGACACTTCCAGAATCAGGCTAGAAGTGGATGGGTCCCAGTGCCAAGTCACAAGGGCAAGCTTCAACACCATCAAGTGCAGTAGTGAAGCTTACTTCGACTTGGAGAACAGAGACTACTACCAAGGGAGTGCAGGACTGGTGAGAGAAACCTACAGTCCAGGCAACATTAGACTTGAGAGTGAGTTAATCCAGAAAACAGTCATTCCTTCAGCAACTATCCCTACAACTATGGATGACTACGATTCACTCATCTACGGACTCTTCAAGCCACCCAGAACAGGAAACTATGTATTCTACACTTCTTTCAGAGGAAGTGTTAGAGTCTACCTAAGCACTGACTCCAATCCTCTCAATAAGCAAGAGATAATCAACTCAAGTCAGGAGTCAGACGAACACAGCTACTTCATATGGGGAGAGAACAAGTCTGGGGCAGTATCATTGACAGCAGGAGAGTCCTACTACTTAGAAGCAGAGCACTACAGCTCAGGAGGGCGTAATTCCTTTTCTCTGGGGGTTGAAATGCCTGGGAACAGACAGAGAAACGGGTTCCCAATGATCAAAAGATTGGACTTGAACTTGAATAGCCTTAAAACTAACTATTCCTTCGTTTGGGACCAAGAAAACAAGAAAATAAGTGAAGGTAGATTCAACCCTGAAGATTGCGCTTCAAACAACTACGTTTATCAATCCGAAATAAGTAGAAACTACTTCAACTTGTACGTCTACTGCCACAAAAACTACCTCTATGCTCTTCTTCCAAGCTACATGAATCCCAATCCCTCTGACCTCAAGTTCAAACTGGAGAATGGCACTGAAGTAGAAGGAGAAACCCTACGAAAAGCCTCCACAAACTCCCAGTTTTGGTTTGTGATCCCCTCTGACTTTCTCAGGACCTACGAAACCAAGCCCCAACTCAGAGTCTGGATCGACAACAGACTCACTACGTGCAGAGGAGACTGCCAGGTTTCTCTTTCTTGCTCCCCAACCTGCTTGGCCTGTTATTCTGAATTCAGTTGTGCAGAGTGCAGAAGTGGCTACTACTTACTTCGAGGAGTGTGCATTAGTTTGTGTCCTACTGGTTACCCTTGTCTGAGATTCCACCTGCAACTAAACAACACCCTTCAAGACACAGTTACTGACTCAGCAAGTTCAGTTCCAGTACTCACAGGCACCAACAACCAGTTCTGCCCCTTCTTTGACCAAACTGACCCTTACCCCACCAGAGACAGAGGTTACTACTTTAGGGGCACTTCACTTATGCAGCTGCCTCCCTACAACAACGTTTCAGAGCCTTTACTTGTGCTGGCTTCTGAGTTCACAGTGAGTATGTGGATTCGGTTACTCTCCTCCTCAGGGACTCTCCTCTCCAAACAATATGCCAACCACACCAGTATTCTGGAGATTGGACTGTCAGACTACAGTCTCTATGTGGAGATAAGTCAGACTTTCCAATCCCCAAACAAGGTAAACAACTTCTGGGGTCTAGTGACGGTTAAAACTTCTTTTGACCAAGACCAACTCAAGTTAGAGGGTTACTACAACTCAACTCAAGTGCTGTCGAGGAGTCTAGGAAGTAACCGGTTCAAAGACTCAGAGACTGACTTCTACTTCACAATTGGGGCCAAGCACTCTTCCAGCACTTTCAGCAACTTCTTCACTGGCTTCATTTGGGAAGTCAGAATCTACAACTTAGTAGTGAGTCTGCAGGTCCTACTACAAGACTCTGGGTGCCAAGGCTGCAGCTTCTGTCCGGCAAACAACTCAAACAAGTGCTTGCCGGTATGTGATATGGACCAGTTCTGGGATGGAGAACAATGCGAAGACTGCTTAGCTAACTGTGAGTTTGGGTGTATTAACAACTCTACTTGCAGTTTGTGCGGAAATGATCTATGCACTGAGTGTGAGTTTGAAGAATGTAGTAGTTGTGTAGACAATGCATCAGTTAATAATAGCACTTGTAAATGCAACCGAGGCTACATTGAAGACCAAGGGTTCTGCACCAGAGGAACATTCTATGCCAATCTAAACAACAAACACAATACTCTCACACTGGAATTCTCAGAGAATCTCAACCAAACTCTAAAACTGAGTGACTTCGACCTTTACACTCAGAACAACTCCATTGGGTTTGAGTTCACCATGAATACTCTAAACACTGCTAAGTATGAACTCAACCTAGACTTGAACTCATACGTGACAGAGGGAGAAGTCATACTTCTGGAATTTAGGTCCCAACTACTGAGTGAGTCTAGCTTCCTGCTTGAGTCCCAAACTCTGCAAACTCAACTCAGTTTCTTCAACCCAGACGACCAAACCACTCAACAAGCTCAAGATACTGCAAAAACTACAACTTCTATAACCACAGGAATTTCAGGAGGAGCTGGACTACTGAGTTTCAACCCTTCAGGAGTTTGGCAAGTAGCTAACACTGTCCAAATCCTCACCTACATTCCCATCAGCAGCAACCCACTGACTCCTACTCTCAGAGGACACTTTAAAGGACTGAGTCTTTCAGAAAGGATTCCTAGAGTCATCAACTACAGTTCAGACAGCACCAGCCCAAATAATCACTACTACTCAAGAGAATACGGATTTGACTCCAACCTATTTGTGCTGAATGCAGGTGGAAGTATTACTATTCTACTAGGGCTGCTTGGATCATGGGTCTTAGTTTGGGTCATTTCTAAGGTCAGAGTTAGATGCATTCAAACAGGTTCCAACTTTGTTCTGAGTAAGTTCAAATTCAGCATACTTATTAGGTTCTGGATTCAAACTTACCTTGACTTGGTTATTCCTTGTCTCATCCAATTCATTTCACTGCCCCAAGTCAAGATAGAAATAGTTTCAAGCTTCTTAGTTGGGTGTTTGTTCTTGATTCTCTTGGCAGTTACTCCACTAACTCTAGCTATCTTTCTTAACTCCAACAAAGACCAAGTGCAGTCAAACTCAACTGACTCTGAGTTCTACAAAACTTGGGGAAGCTTATTTTACGAGTTCAAGTGTGACACAACTATGAGGACCCTCACCTACCCAGTCTTCACTCTCAAAAGACTCCTGTTTGCAGCTAGCCTCATACTGCTAAGTGAGTTTCCACTAGTTCAGGGAGTAGTTAACTTACTACTGATGCTGGGGTTTGTGGTATTCTTAGTAGTTGTTAGACCCTACAAAGACAAGGTTACTCAGGCAATATCCTTCATTGTAGAAACTGGAGTAACTCTGATCTTTGGACTAGTACTTTACTACCTACAAGAAGACTTAGAGGGCTGGGGGAGCACTCTAGAAACAGCCATACTATGGATTTCAAACAGCCTCATGATCATACAGTGCCTAGGAGCTGTAGCAGGGCTGATTGCAAAACTCTACTCCTGCTGCAGAAAGACAACTCCAGTAGAAGACATAAGCACCCAGCAAGAAACAACAGTAGTTCAACAAAGCAGTCCAAAGTCCACACCAGAAGCATGTGACTCCCAAAACCCTAATATTGATAACTAATACTCTGAAGGATTTGGAATCCAACACCAGACAACTCTGAGCTAATAAATATGGAACTTTTAACTAAAAGCGCAATTCCGGAAATAGCCCGCGGAAAGTCTTACTTCGACTTGCAGCCCACTCTCCAAGTAATTGGCATCAAACCCATGAAGGACGGGCACCGAGTAGTTTTGTCAGACGGAGAGTACTTCGACCAGTTCGTAGTTAGTTCCCAGAACCCCAGTCTGAACCCCGAAACAAGACTTAAGGTAAACCAACTTGTGTTGGTGCAGAAGTACGAGTGGGTTGACTACGGAGACAAAAAAGCAAAGTTCATAGACGCTTACAGTCCTGGAGCAGAGTTTGGCGAGAGAGTAGGCAACCCAACATCCATTGACAAAGTGGATTTGGAGTCCATTCAGCGCTCTGCCCAAAGGGACTCTGCAAACTACGTTCCCATCAGAGGACTCACCACAAGTACCTTTGACCTAGCCATGAAACTCAGAGTCACCAAGAAGTCAGACATAAGGCACTGGAACAACGACAGAGGCTCTGGGAAGTTGTTTAACGCCAACCTGCTGGACTCTTCAGGTGACGAAATCCAAGCCTCGTTCTTCAACGAAGCAGCAGACATGTTTTACAACACTCTTGAAGAAGACAAAGTTTACGTGTTCAAAGGCGGAAGGGTCAAAATGGCCAACCAAAGGTTCCAAGTGGTCAAATGCGACTACGCTCTTACCTTCGACCAGCACTCTTCAATCACACAAGCTGAAGACTCAGGAGAGATCGAGAAGGAAAAGTTCAGTTTCGTGAAGATCAAAGACCTGCCCGAGAAGATCAGAAGTGTTGTGGACGTTTGCGGAGTAGTTACCTCTGCAGGAGAAGTGGCTGAGATTACCTCTAGAAAAGGAGACCAACTCAAAAAAAGGAACCTCGCTCTGACTGACGACAGCCTAAGGTCAATTGAACTCACTCTTTGGAACAAAGACGCCGAAAACGAAATGCTAGATGCTTCAGTGGGAAGTGTAATGGTTGCCAAGGGAGTTAGGGTAAGTGACTACCAGTCTTGCTCACTAAGCAGTATGAAGGACACCACCAAGATCATGTTCAACTTAGCTATTCCAGAAGTTATGGCTCTGTGCAACTGGTACCACAACTGCTACAAGTCAGAGTCAGCACTCAAAATCACCGAAAAGCAAAGCTACGGAGACAGGTTCGCTTACAAGTCGTTCCAGGAAATCCGGGACGCCTACGAAGACGGTCCTGACCAAGAAGAACAAGTGAGAGTTTCAGGGTTCATAGGCTACATCAAGAAAGAAGAACCCTCAAACATCTGGTACACCGCTTGCAAGAACTCAGAAACCTGCAAACGCAAAGTAGTTAAAGAAGCTGACGGGTACTACAAGTGCGAAAAGTGCAAGGACAGCTTTGCAGAGTGTTCTTACTGCTACATGGCTTCTCTGAAACTCCAAGACCACTCAGGGGCCTTTTTCGTTACGTGTTTCGACAACACAGCCGAAAAGATCATAGGCCACTCAGCCTCTTACATGCAGCACCTTTCCGAAACTGACATGGAGTCCTTCAACAACATACTAACAGCCCCCATTGGCAGAGAAATAGAAGGAGTCCTGAAAGTGCAAGCCAAAGACGGCAAAGCCAGAGGCAACCTCATAGCCATTCTGGAAAGCGAGCCCAAAAAGTCCCTGGAGGGCTACTTGGAAGAACTCGAAAAGTTGTTTTAGTATGTTATCCATAAATTAAGTGTCTCTGATAAAGGATAATAAATGTCAGGCATAGATGATGGAATGAAGTTGAGTCTAGACACGGGATCTTAAGCTCTGTTAGCACTCTCGAGGCTATAAATTTGCAAGAAGCAGAAACACCACCATTTAACTTAATAAAATGAACTGCGAAGTTCTTTTAAAGCACTCTTTACTCCAAATGCTATCTAGAAACGACCTACACTCCTACAAACAATTACTAGAAAGAGGAATAAGTGTAAACCAAGAGCTGCATGGAAGTTACGCAGTGCACGAAGTCTGCAGATATGGGTACACTGAATTCCTAGAATACCTAATTGCAAAAAAAGCAAACTTAAACTTACAAGACGGACTTGACAGAACTGCTTTCATGATAGCAGTAGAGTATGGAAACACTGGGTGTCTCAAAGTACTACTAGAAGCTGAAGCTTCTTGGGGTGACTTTTTCGAAGCATTCAAAGACTTCAAAGGCGACAACGAGCTAGAAGTTAAGGAGTTTTTAAAGGATTATATTATACCTAAACACAACTGGGAGCAAAGAAAAGCCTTTACTCTAGTTTGTAAAAAGCTTAAACTTCCTAGAACCCTACTGAGGGAGTTAATTAAGTTCATTAGTTAGCTTCTGTTTAAGTTTGTCTAAAAACTCAGGAAAGTCATCAATTCCTTTAAAAATATCGTAGGTGAACAGTTTGTTTTTCTCTTCAAAAAAGCCTTCTAAAGGTTCTGTTTTAACTCTGAACTCAAAAAGTCGTTTTTTAAACACGCGCTTAGTGTCATCGTTTCTAGTAACTAACTTCCCTCCACAGTCGTCGCAAATGCCTTTCTTTTTAGGAAACTTAGTTGGGAACTTGTATCCCTCTACTTCGATTTGAGCTAAGTTAAAACTAGCCCCGCACTGCGAACAAGACCTTCTCTTCAGTACAAGTTCTTCGAGCACCTCTTCTTTTTGCCTTAGACTTATCATGAGGTCATAGGGGAACCCCATCAAATCCATGATTTCAGCCTCTTCTAAGGTTCTGGGGTACCCGTCTATAAGGAATCCCTGTGATGTGTCTACTGTAAGCATCTTCCTAGCAAGAATTGCCCAGGCAAGTCCGTCGTTTATAAGAGCCCCCTTGCCTACTAGATGAGCAATGTCTTCGTAAACTGGGTTTACTTTTTCCTGAGAAGCTATTTGGCGGATCTCATCCCCAAGAACTACTAAAGGTATCTTGAGTTCCTTCGAAAGTCTGAATGGAACTTACAGTCTTGCGTAGGTGCCCTTTCCTACGCCCGGAGGACCCATCATAAGCAACCTAGTAAACTTCATCTAAAAGTTTCCATTTCAGTAGCTGCCAATAATTATGAGCAGAAATACAGGGACCCCTTTAACACTAACTATGCCTTCACCAAGCAAGTTGCCCGAAATCAGAAACAGACTCACTCCTTACAAAGAAAGTTCCAGTGAATTGAGTCAGTTAGAAAAAATCGGATGCATTTTGTCACTCCCAATCAGAGAAAGAACTATCAGTCTGCTTAGCTCTGTCTATAGCTACACTAAAGACTTAAAGTTCTTTAAAAGCCTTGAAGAAGAAACAAGCGAAGACTTCCATTCAGAATGCCTAAAGTTTTTCTTCTACGAATTCTACCCTCCCGGGCCTATTTTGATTCCTCAAAAACAACTGTCCGAAAGGAAGTACGTAGTTTTAAGTGGCCAAGTAACAGTATACAAAAAAAGCTTTAAAAAACCCAACCAAGTAATTACAACGTTCGAAACTGGTGACTGCATTGACGAAAAAGCTTTAAAGACTTACATGACTCAAGATTCAACTTTAAAGTGTCTAAACGAGTGCCACATAGCCTATATAAGGAACCAGGACTACTTAGAAGCTTACGATGAATTTTTCCAAACCAAGTTTAAAACCATAGCTACTTTCCTTAAAAGCTTTTCAGTTAACAAAAACCCCACAAACAACCAAGTTCGGAACCTATCTTTTTACTTTAAAACTAAAAAATACCCCAGAAAATCTTACGTATTCAAAGAAGGAGACCTTGCTGACTGCATTTACATAATCCAAGAAGGCGAGTTCCAGTTGTGGCAGTCTGTAAAGCTTAACTCAACAATTTCATCCCCTCACTCAATCAAGTCAAGGAGCTTTTCTAAAAAGTACCCCATTGCAACCTTAGTAACTAACGAACTCATTGGAGACGAAGATATCATCATGGGAAATATTTCAAGGATTTACTCGTGCCAGTGCATATCTGAAACTGGAGTGCTTCTAGTCACTTCTAAAGAAAACTTTAAAAACCAGGTTTTAAAAACTGAAGAAGCAAAAGAATTCATTCAAAACCGCATTATGAGTAAAATTGACTACAGAAGAGCAACTTTCAACAAACAAAAGCAACTCCAAGAACTCACAACGCCATCTTCAAAAAGTCCACTGAGCCTAGAAATTCTTAGTGCAAAGCCCAACTCAAGTTTATCACCTCCAAAGCAAAAAAGCTTCAATTTCTCAGTTACAAGGTCTCCGAAGTCCAACTACACTGCTAAGCGCAAAACTTCTTTGTCCACTCCTATTAGTTCCAAAATTTCTAACCAAAGACTCAAGTTGCTCATTGGCTTAGTCAAGAAAAAACCTAAAGTCCGCACCCAAAAACAACCCTTTGTGAATATCCACGTACGCGGCATGAAAGAGTCCGGCAACCAAACTCATAAAATCGGGAACTTAGATTTTTACCGTTCCAAGCACAAAAAGTCTTTTACGCAGTTCAATTTTCCTGCGAAGTCTAAACAAGCTCCTAATTAAATAAATTAAAATATGAGGCAATTTGGCTTGCATGGGGACTTTTTGGTGTCTATTGAGTTGTGGGTGTCTTTGTTTTTTATTGTGAAGCTTCTTTTGGCAGTTTCATCCATGCACAGAGGCCCTAAGTAGTTGCCTTCAAAAACGCTGTTAGAAATAAGTCCTCTGGCTTTAGAAATCACTGCTCCGTAGCCAGAGTTGTTTCTTAGAAAACAGTTTTTAAAGTGCAGACAAGCCTTTTCACAGTCTGTAATGTACACTCCGTTGCCAGTGTTACGGTTAATTTGAGTTTTGGAAACCTTTACAGAGCCTTGAGTGAAGTTTAAGATACTTAAAGCGTTTTCGCGGTTGTTTTGCAAACTAGATTTCGTTAGAGTTACTTGGTTGGAGGAACTAGTTTTGCTACCTACTACCATGACCCCTCCCAAAGCGTTTCGGTAACTCTCTAAGTATGATATGTTTGCTGATACATCATACAAAAACACTCCATAACCTTTTTGAGACTCATGGGTTTGATTTTGGGTTAATTTTACTCGGCAGTTCACCTTTTGCAACCAGCACCCCGATTTAAGGTTTTGCTTAAAAGTGCTACCTTGAATGCTTACACTTGTAGTGTTCAGGTGCTTTATTGCTAAGCCTTCCTTTTTGCTGTTAAAAAACTCGCAAGAGTCAAGCTTTATTTCGCAAGGAAAGTAGGTTTTATAATCCCCATGCATATAAACTCCATAAGCTCCACTAGACTTGAAGTTGCAGTTTTCTAAGGTGACTTGGTTTGAGTTTTGGTGGAAAGTAGAGTCGGATGAATTAGAACAGGAATTAGACTTGCCTTCAGAATTGGAACTCTTAACTAACTTAAGTTCAATTGAAGTGCCTCCGCATCTACTGAAATTAGAGAAGCTGCACAGAAAGTTTTTGGGACTCTCAACAAAAAAAGCACTGCTTTTAAGGTCTTGGAAGTGCGACCTTTCAACCCTAATGCTAGAGTTAGGTCCAGCAATTAAGCCTTTGAAGAAGTTAGAAACTCTGCAGGAGTCTAAGTAAAGGGTTGAATGTTCCTGTTTAAGCCAGAAACACACATCTTGGATCTCGCAGTGTTGGTTGGGATTAAAAGAGTTGTTTTGGCTTTTGATTTGGCAGTCCCTGACTTCCAGTACGTCTTTTTGGCCTTGGAAGTTAAATAAAGCAGTGCTTTCAGGAAGACCACTAGAAGTGAACACAACGTTTGTTTCGCAAATAACTACTCTTTGCTTTTTGTGGTTGTGGCCCAAGTTTATGTTTATCGACCCATTTCGGATCTCTAGTAAGGTGCCTGGGAATCCTTTTAGTGTAATTGGTCTGTTTAGGTTAAGTCTTTCAAGTACTACATGGGAAGCTGGGAGTTCAATTACTGAATTTTCTGAAGCACTGTGAATTAAACTCATGATGGAAAAAGAAGTGTCGCTTGCACAGTTGTACACCAAGTTCTCGGAAAACTCTTTGGAAGTAAACGAGTGCTCTGAAGCTCCTTCACCCGTTAAAAACGATAACCTTACTGAGTCTTGGCTTTCGTTAGTATTTGAAGTTAGGAAAAGCGCAAAGTTAGAGTTGGCCACAAAGGTTTTGTTTTTGATTTTCTTTTCAATGTTTGTCAAAGAACTACGCGGTTTAGCTTGAGACATTTATATAACTTGATAGGTCATTATTTATCACTACCTAAAAGGTCGGCCAATAACCTTGCTGGTATGGAGGGTTTTGCCTACTTGCAAAAAAATTCTGCGCAGCCACTGCTCCTAAGGGCTGGAACTGTTGAGTTGGAGGCTGCTGCATAAACTGTTGGGGCTGATTGTACATAGCCATGACTTGTTGGATCTTTTTTTGGCGTTCGTCCTCTTGCTTAACTTCTGGTTGGGTGTTGATAGGAGGAAAGTCTACTGCTGGGGGTTGGGGTGGACTGACGAACTGGGGGTTAGTGAACTGTGGACTGGTGAATTGAGGAGGGCTAGTTAACTGAGAAGTGTTACTGGTAGAGTTAGAACTAGCAAAGGCAAGTGAAGGAGCCTCAAAGTCCATGTCTAGTAAGTTAACTTCTGGAGCTTTAGGCTCTACTTTTTTAACAGGCGGGGAGGGCTTAGGTTCGGTTTCACCCTTCAAAATCTTTTGGACGGGGTCAGTGACTCCTTGGGGCGCCCAGCTTTTCCTTTCGTACTTCTCTCTAAGGAACCTTTCTATTGAGTACGAAGGAGTGCTTTCAGATGGCTTTTGCACATTAGAGGGTTTTTTCGACTCCCAGTAAGCGTTGGCTTTTTCGTTGTCAAGTTTATCAAAGATGTTTAGCATCTCAGGAGTCCACTTGTCAAGGGTTACTGACTTGATCTTAGAAATGTGGACACCTAAGTTGCGGTGGTGGCCAGAGCACCGGATGCAAATAAACACTCCAAGATTGATGCTTGCCCATCTTGGATTCCTAGTATCGCAGTCAGCACAAACGCGGTTACCCGGTTTATTGAGTATTTCATTCAATTTCTTTTGAGCGTCCATCTTTCTAAAAGTTTATAAGTTACTTAGACTGAACAAATAAGTAATTAACTAACAAAATGGAACAGCGCAAACCTGCTGTTAGAGTAAGGCCATTCACTCCTAAGCACATAGAGCAAATGCGACGAGAAAACGAAGAAGAAAACTATTCTCCACGCTTAATTCTAACCAAGTTAACAGGACAAATAGAGTCAAGTCTTGAAAGACTCCAGAAGTTAGAACTCACGGTAGACTGCGAAGAAATCCCGCTTCACAAATTCGGAGACTTATGCCCTTGTGTAAAGGAACTTAAACTCAACGGAAGCCATCTAGAAACCTTCAGGGACCTAGGCACTGGCTGGCAGCGTGTAGAAATAATCTGGGTTGCTAGATGTGGGTTGACCAGTTTCGAAGGCATCTCTTCTTTTCCTTCAATCAAAGAAATTTACGCAGCTTTTAACTCAGTTAAAGGACTTTACGACTTGATGTTTAATGAAACTCTAGAAGTGCTGGACCTAGAAGGCAACGAAATCGAAAACTTAGAAGAAATTGACAACCTAAGGTCGTGCGACAACCTTTGGTCTTTAACTCTAGAAGGAAACCCAATTGCAAGAAACCAAAACTACAGAGACAACTGCTTAAACCTACTCAAACAAATCGAAATATTCGACGAAACTCCAAGGTCCTCTCCACAACAAGACTCATTCCAGCTGCCAGAACTGGTTGAACCAGACGAACTCGAAATAGTCAACACCAGCGTCAGGGACTCAGTCCGCTCCAAAAGGAAAAGTTTTGACAAAAGACCCCAGAGTGCCTCCTTAGACAACTCTTACAGTCAGTTGACAGAACAAGTCTTTTCGGGTAACCCTATAAGAGCTATGAAGTACAATAGGAAACGCAAAGCCCAAGAAGGCGGTGTCAAAGATATCTTATCGCTTATTAATGACTTTAAGACCGAAAGCAATAATTTGTACTTGAGGAAGAATCAGGTTCCCAACCTGTTTAATTCTCGAAGGATCGCAGTTAAAAGACAGCTTAACGCTGATTACTCAGAAACTAAATAGATGCATAATAAGTTTCTAATTTAAACTAAACACTAATCAGTTCTATCAGCTTCGGCTCATGTAAAGCCTTAATACATGCTTCATCACATCCGCTCATTTTTATATTACCATTTACATAGCTTAAGTCCTTTAAGACTTGCAAGGTTTTTTTTCCCAGCCAACTCTTGCAGCTGAGTTAAAAGTTCTCTTTTTTCTTGTTCAACTATTCCTAGTTTGAACTTGGTTTGCTTAAGTTCGCTTAGAATGACTTTTTCAGAATGCTTAGCAACGCACCTTTCTTCATCCACCCTGCAAATCTTATCGAGCAGCTCTTCGTTTTCAGCTTGTAAGTTTTTGAGCTTAGAAGAACAGTTGAGGTTTCTGCACAACAAAGAGTCTTCAAAAGAAGTTTCTAGAAAGCTGACACTTTTCCGAGAACTGCAGATGTTAGAGGAGTCCGTGGTGGGGGTGAATATTTTTATTTTGCTTTCTGTTGAGATATCAAGGTTCTCTGGCTTCACTAAGTTCTTGTAGTAGTCAATGTCTTTTTGCTTAGCTTGGAGTGCTTCTTTTAAGTTGTTTATTTCCTTTACAAGAGTTCTGAGTTTTTCTTTAGTAAGCCCAGCAACTTCTAGCATCCTTCTGTCTCTTCTAACGCGTTCTATTTTCCTGTCACTGCAAAACAGGTGGTTTTTTAAGTTTTCAAATTCTGTTTTTAGTTTGGTGATTTTGTCTTCAACCTGGAACTCGTAGTCTGGGATTGGAAGTTGGGTGTCTAGTAGTGACTTTAGGTACTCAACCTCTTCTTTGTGGATTCTTTTGAGTTCTTCAATAGTTGACTCAGTTTGGTTCCTGATTTCACTTACTTGGGAGTCCCAGTCTTCTTTTATGCTTTCAATTCTGTCTTTTAAACCTTGGTTTTTTTGTTTGAGTTTTCTGATTTGGGAGTCTTTTTTGTGTCTGATTAAATCTTACAGAATTTCGGTGTCGTAAAACTTAATTTTGTCTTCCAGCAAAGCTACTTTTTCTTTTAGGGTTTTAATCTTTTGTTTGTTTTTTGAAACTTCAAACTCAGAGTAAAGGTCTTGTTCTTTCAGGCGTAGTTTAGCTTCTTCACTGGAACTTTTGAACTCGTTTAGTTGGTTCTTGAGTTCTTTGAGTTGGGTTTCGTAGACTTCTCTAGCTTTGTCAAAGCTTGTTTGGAACTGAACTTTAAGGTCATCTAGGGACTGCCTAGTTTGCAATTACAAAAAACTGTTCTGAGGACTGGTTCTCAAGGTACTTGATTAGGTTTTGGAAGAGGTATCTAGATACTTCTTCTTTCGACTTAGCAACTTCTAGTTGGTTTTCAAGCTTTTCTAAGTAAGACTCTTCCATATTAAATGGCTGAAAGTCCGCTTGGCTTCCAAAATGAAATTCTAATAGACCCAGAAGGAGTCTCTTACGCCCTCAATGACGTTTTAAGCATGAAAGCTGTTATGCATCTAGAGTACCCCTCTAGTCTGACTTTTTCTCTCAAAAAGAAGCAAGAAAACACCAACGTGTACTACAAATTCGCTTACTTCTTTGTTGTAGTTTGTTTAGGAGTTCCTTTAGGGCTTTACGTAGCCCAGTACTCTATTTTGCTTTTTTTGTTAGAAGCTTACATGTTCTTCAAGTACTTAGTGCCTAAATACTGGCAACTTTATAAAACCACCTATCAGAAAGGAGTCAAAGTTTACTACTTTTCAGACCCAGTGGCTTTTGTAACTCTGCAGCAGCAAGTGTTCAACTCAGCTAGAGGCAAAAAACTCCTCAAAAGGGGCTTTGTAGTAAATGTTTACTTTGAACAGTTGCTTTACGCATTCACTCCTCCACAAGTCTACAACAGTCACAAACTAAGAAACGCTTTGAGGTTTATGGACCAGATCCTTTACCCCGTAGTTGTTATACTAGTTCCAATGGTGTTTGCCACTTCTTTGTTTGCAGGCAAAGCTGTGAAAACAGTTATTGGAGTTGTTCAGAAAGACTTGTTTTTGAGGTACGTGATTTGGAACACCTTTGAAACTCTAGATATTATAGACGGGTATGTCACTGGTATCAGACCTTTGGCCTTTATAGTCCACACTGTGGAGTACTCGTTGTTTTTAGTAGAGAGTCTTTGGAACTGGCTGAGGACAGAGGTTGTCTTGATTCTTATGCAGATTGAATACTTCAGCGAAAGGTATGCAAAAGTAGCTAAGTACTTAGTGAAGCTAAGTGACAGTTTAATTCAGTTTGTTGAAAAAAGCTCCATGAAAGCTTACTTAGGTCCCCTTATCAACGGGTTTAACAAGATTATGAAGTCACTTAACCCAGAGCTGTTTCTTAAAACCAGCAAAGGAGGAATGAAGATGCTCAACAAAATGAACGCTTTGAAGTCCAACATCGAAAACATCGAAGATGACGAAGACGACGAAGACCAGAAAAAAGATAAATAATTCGTTTCATTATAAATGGACTCTGAGGAAATCAAACAAGAAGCTCAAAAAGAAAACCTAGAAGAGACAGACTCAATGTCTTTTGGAGAGGTAGTTCGGTTTCTGTTGTTTGGGCTTACTTTTGTAGTCGCGGTGCTAAATCAACTTCAAGTTGAAAAAACCTTCTACATCACTGAAGGAATCACCTTGGCAGTCTCAGGAGACAACTTTGACGAAATAACTAACAAAGACCAAACAGTTGAGTGGATACTAGAGGACTTCATACCTGTTATGACTGACAAGCAGTACTACTCAGAGTACAAGTCTCTGCCTGAAGACCACCAGAAACTAGCTTTTTTCAACAAAGTCATTTCTCCTATTCGTTTTTTCCAAAAGCGAATAGAAACTGAGGAAAACCCCTTTGAACGAGCTAAAAAAGTGTTTCCTGAAAGGTGGGCAGAAAAAGGCTTAGACTTGTACAAAGCAAACCAAAAAGGAGAAAGCAAAAAAAGCTATGGACCTAGCTCAGAAAATCCTGAAAGGAACTACATGTTTGTTTACAATGAACAGGCAGGCATAAACGGAGTTGGAGGATTTCAGCTAGTTATTGGAAGGGCTGTAGACGCTAAAATCGCATCAGAAAGAGTGTTTAAAAACAACTCTTGGGTAGACGAGTACACTGCTGCTATGGAAATAGACTTTGTGAGTTACAACGGACACTACGACATGCTTAGTTATGTTTCAGTAGTTTTTGAGTTTTTGGAAAGTGGAATTGTTAACCCAGACATTAAAATCAGAAGCATTAGAGCAGAATTCTACAGAGAAACTATTGACTTTGTGCGGCTTTTGTTTGAAATCGCTTATTTCCTCCTAATCATTTTTTACTCTTTCATAGAGTTTTTTGAGCTGAAAACTGACTTTGGGTACGGGCTAGACGAGTTGAGAAGGAGTGAAGTCAATAGGTACCTAATACTACCGCTTACTCTGTACATGGGGCTTAAAAAGCACTTTAGTGACTTTTGGAACATACTAGATGGGTTGTCTTTAGGGGTTTCGTACGTGTGTGTGATACTTTGGTTCATTGTAGCTTTTGACATTATTGAGGAGTCTGAGTTTGACTTGGAAACAATGGACCGGCTGCAAGGAATCATTAATCAACTGAACACTTACATTTTTTTGACCTCGCTGAACTTTCTTCTGATCTTCTTCAGAATGATTAAGTACTTAGGCCGGTTTGAAAGAGTGCGCTTGCTGCAGAAAACCTTCCAAAACGCCCAAAGTGAAATATTTTACTTCTCCATACTACTGATTAGCATCTTTTTTGCTTTTGTAATACACGGACACTTGGCTTTTGGAAGTTTCAGTGAGGAGTTTGCCTCAGTGTCGAGTGCAGTGTCTTCATGCTTCATAGTGTTGTTGGCTGACTTAGGGATTATTCTAGAGCTACTCAGTTTAAGCTTTTTGAAAGCAGCTGTGTTTTTGATACTGTTTACCTTGTTCATTAACTTTATACTTGCGAACATGTTTATTGCCATTATAGGAAGTGCTTACGGTCAAGAACTGGAAAACTTAGAAGAAACAAAAGAACAACTTAAAGGTTTGAACTCCAAAATCCAAAAGCACATAACCTATAGAGTCCTTGACTCAGTAAAAGGCACCTGGCACAAACTTAGAAGTGTTTTCAGCAAAAAGAAAGCTATTATTTCTAAGTACAAACACCGTGAAATCGAAAGTGCAGTGGTGGTGGACGACGAAATCAAAAAAGTAGAAAACCATGATATCGAGTACCAGCAAGTAAAACGCTGGGGCGGGAAAATTGACACTGAAGTGCTTACAGACAAGGAAAAGTACCTTAAACTCACACAGTCCACAACAGACCTTTCTAAAAGGCTGTGGTCAGCCATTATCTTTTTAGTCTTTGCCACTGTTTATGTGTGCGTGATTGTTTTTCAACAGGAAATCGAAACTAAGTACTCACTTAGCAGAACCATGAAAAACGCCATTGGAGGGAGCCTTTATGAAAATAAGTATACTCTAGATGACGTAAACAGCTTTTCAGGGATTGAAAAGTGGATGAAAGAAGCTGTTCCAGGGTTCATAGAGAGCTCTCCTTACCACCAAATTTCAATGAACTACTTGGTAGGTCAGGATTTAGACTCCCAAACTGAGTGCTCTAAAGAAGGGCCTTTAAGGATGACTATCAGAAAGCTTGACTATAGAGTTAATCCTAATGAGCACTTTGAGGACGTTATTTACTACTCTAGGAAAGAAAACTTTTCTCCATTTGATGGGCAAGAAAAAGACTACAAAGCTTCTTACAACTTAAGTTGCGAGTGGACTTACCAAGACCAAGGTGGGTTTATGGACAAAGGAGGCTACGTCTTTTACTTATCTAGCAACCAAAAAGAGTATGAAAATCAAATCAATACGCTTTTCCAAGACAAGTTTTTAAACGAAAGCATTAACTCTATGGTTTTCGACTTTGTAGTGTACCAACCAGACATTAACTACTTCACTTACGTAGCGCTTCTGACTGAGTTTGCTTCAGGTGGGAACATTGGAGTTTCCTACTACATATACCCAATGAAGTTTAAACTGTACCACGAAGTTTCAGACATAATAAGAGCAGTTTTTGAGTTTGTGTTTATTGTGCTTTTGGCTTACCACATGGCAATTACTTTCAAGCAAATATACCTAGAGTACAGAGGGTATGAAACTTGGAAGTCAAGGTTTTTTGAGATCCTAACTAAGTCCCAGAAACAAAAACGACTGCTGACTAAGCCAGAGTGGCTCAGAAAAATGTCTAACATCTTTACTGTGACTATTCTTATAGAACTGGCACTGTACTTGTGCTCAATAGTCTGCATTGCTTACTGGATAAGTTACTTAACTAACGAAGTTACTGGGTTAGAGCTAAAAGTAAGAGAAAAGAACTTCCAAACTTTGTTTTCGACTCAAGCAAGTACCTCTGAAGCCTATATGCTTTGGTCAAGCATTAACATTTTGTTGATGTTTATTCGGTTAATTGGGCACTTGACAATTAACAAAGAGCTGAGTTTCCTACAAGACACTTTGAGAGTGTCAGTGGAGGATATTGCTTACTTTTTGCTGATGTTGTTGGTGCTTTTGTTTGGGTTTACTTTTATGGCTTACTTGTCGTTTGGGCACACTCTAGACCACTACAAAACTATAGGGAACTCACTGACTACGTGTTTCAACATGATAATTGGTGAGTTTGACTACGAAGAAATAGGAGAAGCTGACAAGGTGATGCGTATTATCTTTTTCTTCACATTCATGGTGTTTTTCACGTTCATTTTGCTGAACATATTTATTGCTATTCTAGAAAGGGCCTACACCAAGGTAAAGGAAACCATGGGGGACCAGATGGAGCGCAAAAACTACTTAGAAGCTTTGTTTGTGTTTTTAGTTAAGAAAATCCAAGGAATTTCTAAGGACGAAAACAGCTTTGAAGAAGAAGACAAAAAAGAAACAGCCCAAGCTGTGTTCAACCGACTAGAAGTTGGGACCCAAGAAGGCGACGACCCTAAAACTTGGGGACTGAGAGTTTCTGAGGAGGTGCTGCTTGAAAGGTCGAAAAGGAACATACTTAAGAACCAATTAGACTCTGTTTTTAAAAGAAGAATGCAAAAAGAAATCGAAAGAGGAGTGCCGAGCACTGAAAGCCCTAAAAAGCTGATTAAAGAGTTTAAAGCACGTCTGGACTACTGGGACTACCTTAGGCTTGCCAACTTGACTTACAAGTCCCACGAGCAAAAGATCAAGCGTAAAACTGAGCAGGTAGTGCAGCAGAACTTTAAAACCTATGAAGAATTCAAAGTTCTTGAACAAACCAAAGACCAAAAACTCTATGAAGTCGCACCTTTAGAACAAGAACTTGAGTTCCTCAAAAGCCAAAACCAAGAACTCCTTGCTCATGTTAAGAAACTCGAAGATGATTTAAGTAATTAGGTTATTTTAAGTTTACTTTTCCTGTGAAAAGCTTATTCATTGATAAGATGATTACAGCTCCGTAAGCAAACATCGAAATAACTAGGAATATGCTGAATATGGACGAGCTTCTTAGTTCAAAATTATATTCTGCTGCATCCATGTACATCCTTGATTCACCGAAGGCCGAAAAAAAAACAATCATGCCTAAAGAGTAAAAAGCACCAGGGAGTAGGTAAAGGAACTGCACAAACCTAACGTAGATTCCGTTTTTACAGTAAGCAACAATCAAAAGTATACTTCCCAGGAACAACAAACAAGCTGAAGCATACCCAAAAACCAGCATAACCTGGCTTCCCGTGTAGAGTATACTAATACTGTTAGTACAGTCTGAGAATCCACTTTTACAAAAGTCGGCACTAGAAAAGGCATTTTTGAACTCGCAGTACTTGTAATCCATATCACAGTAGTAAGTATGAACCAAGGACAGAAATGTTCCTCGGTTGTCAAGGTTGCCGTAAGTAACCCAGAATGGGGCATAAAAATTGATAATAGTTACTCCGCCTATAAAGATCCCTAGTTCTATCAAAAGAACTAACAGAATCTTACTTACTTGAGGTCCTTTTGGCTCGATTTCCCGGTAGAACTCCATTTCTTTGCAATTATAAATGGATACCATTAATGTATTTAACTGGTTAATTGATATAAGCTTTGGGAATTAAGGTTATTTTAAGTTTACTTTACCCCTGAAGAGTTTATTTGCCGACAGGACAATTAAAACTCCATAGCCAAACATCAAGGCAGCTAAGAATATGCTGAAGATGCCTGAACTTCTTAGCTTGAAATTATCTTCTGCGTCACTAGGAACTTTTTTCCTCATTTCA
Organism: Fabrea salina; assembly: GCA_022984795.1. Classification (NCBI taxonomy): domain Eukaryota; phylum Ciliophora; class Heterotrichea; order Heterotrichida; family Fabreidae; genus Fabrea; species Fabrea salina. The sequence continues at coordinate 159,987 of JALIHJ010000017.1, read as the reverse complement.
CCAAAGGCCGAAAGGAAAACAATCATGCTAAAGAGTAAAAAGCACCAGGGAGTAGGTAAAGGAACTGCACAAACCTAACGTAGATTCCGTTTTTACAGTAAGCAACAATCAAAAGTATACTTCCCAGGAACAACAAACAAGCTGAAGCATACCCAAAAACCCAGCATAACCTGGCTTCCCGTGTAGAATATATCAAGAATATTCCAATCCGAAAAACCATGTTTACACAGCTTCGCATCAGAAAAGGTATTGTAGCCACTACGATATTCCGAGACATAATAACTATGAACTAGTGAATACATAGTTAAATCATGCCAAAATTCGCCTTGGGCAATCCAGAGTGGAAGATAGAAGTTGAAAATGGCCACTGCCCCTAAAAAATCCTAGTTCTATCAAAAGAACCAAATTTACCTTCTTTACCTGAGATCCTTGTTCAATTTCTTCGTAATATTCCATTTTCTCTCCAAGTATAAATGGATAACCCTAACAACTGCTTAACTAACTACTTACTCTATAACTTCCGATTAAAATCCATAATATTTATGAGAAAAGCACATTCACGAAACGAATCACCAGAATGCTTCTCAAAAATGCTTCCGACTCCAAGTACTGCTTATTCCCCAGGGAACTCAATATATGTATCGCCAGTAAAATCCAGGAGTAAATCCTGCATTCAAATCTACGAGTCCCAAATAATGCTGCTTCACAAGAACCTAGACTCCAAAGTCTCCCAAGTTAACCTCAGGTGTGAAAAGTTCTTAAGTCAAGCTTACGACTTAGAAAAGAGAAAAGCCCAAGCTTACAAACACCTCCGACAAACCATCAAAAAACTAGAACAACTCGAAAAATCAAGATCTCGTTACTCAGAAGACCAGAGATACCTAGAAATCCAAGAAACTAAAATCTTCCAAAAAGAACTAGAAGTCCAGAAACTAAAAAGAGACTTATCCAACAAAAGAACTGAAGTAGAAAAACTCAAAGAACTCATTGCCAACGATAAGTCCTCAAAAGACGAGATAAAGAAAAGAACTGAAATCCAATTTAAAGAACTCAAGCTACACAAGCAACTCAAAGAACTCACCCAAGAACACAAAGAGTTCCTTAAAGTTAAAGAAAACTTGCAGCTCAAACTTAAGCACCTTAACTTTGACATTGAAAACTCAAAACACTCCAAATTCAAGCACAACTATGGACGGTACCAAGAATTGTTAGAAAAACAACGTAAGAAAAACAACACTGCAAAGCAAAGAATAAAAGAACTCCAGAAACAGTACTCTTCTGACGAAGAAAGAGTTGCCCTTGCCCAGAATGAAGTTGCTTTGCTTTCTAAGCAGCTAAAAGCCGTCCGAAAAAACATTGAAACCTTGGAAACTCGCCAGGGTAATCTCTTTGACTTTCCTGACTCCGAAAAAAGCATTATTCCTGATAACCAACAATCCACTAAGTTCACTTTAGAAGACGAAATTGGCTCGTATGAGGAAAGAGTCAAAACTACTGAAATGTCTCTTGACGAAAAAGCAGACTTGATGGCTAAGTACTTATTTGACACTTTCACTGAAGAGGAAGATTATCCCAAAGCTTCCTTTTATGACTTAGCACACCACGAAATGTCTCGAAAAAGGAACGAACTGCTTTCGCTCTCGCCTACAAAGTTACCTTTACCTAAAGCTAATAATCGGAGTTCTAAACACTAGTCAAAGTAAATTAAGGTTATAACTAAAATTAGTTCCTAAACTTCCTTGCCAAACGGTATAAACTTAGGTATGAAAGCATATGCACTCCAACTGCCAAACAAGCTAGTATTAGAATGTTAGTCCACATGCCTATGGTGATGTTGTAGAAGTCAATAGGGTCGCAGTAAGGTGATGGAGTACTTTCTGAGCATTCTGACTGGTCCCAAGTGTCGAATTCGTTTTGCATAGCTGCAGACCAAGAGTACTTAAAGATCGAAAGGTGCTCTAGCCAAATTAAGTACACTGGGATCTTATCAAAGTTCACGAAGAACCCTGCAAACAACAACTGCACAATCAAAAAGAAAGGAGCTGCAGCAATGGCAGCCTGCAAGTTAGGAATTGTAATGATCAAGAAGTTACCCCATCCACGTGCTGAAAAGTTCACTACCATAGTGATCAGAATGAATATAAAGATTTGGTCAGAGTTTTCGAAACTAAGACCTGCTCCTGCGTAGACCAGCACAGCCACTATAGCTGAAACCAGTAAGTCTATAGGTAACTCAAAAACTATTTTGCTGAGGTAGTAAGCTAAAGGACTGTAAGTTTTGCTGGCTTGTTCTCGAATGAACATTAGTTTTTCTTCTGCGTAAGCCCCTGAAGCGTTGACTGCCAAGAATGCAATGTACACAAACACAAAGAAAATGACCCCTGCTCTGTCTGTAACTGACGTTGAATCTGTGTCATCGCCAATTTGCCAAAAGGCCATGTAAACTACCAATACAAAGCAAATATTTGCAGCTAGTTTAGCTAAAAACAAGATTTTGTTGCGAATAAAATTGGTCAAAGACCTTTTTCCGAGTTGCTTGAACTCTAAAAAGAACCCTGCTTCTTTGGGCTTGATGGTTTCGGGGAGGGGTTTTTGCTCTATACTTGTTTGTTCTTTGGGAGCAGCATTTTTCAGAACCTCTATTCTTTCTAAGAACTTGTTGTCAGTTGGACTCATGATTTTCAAAAAGTGTTCTGCAGGGTTGCTGAATTGGGGGTTGGGGTAACCCACGTTTGCGAAGTGGTCCAGGGCGTCGTGTGCATCTCCGTGGAAAAGTATAGTTTGCCCAGCTAGTAGAATCAACTTATCGAATTGACTGAAGATAAAAGAGTTGGGTTGATGAATTGTTGCAATTACAGTGACACCGTTATTCTGGGCGAGTTCCTTGAGTTTTGCTACAAGGAGTTCTGCGTTGTAGGAGTCGAGTCCTGTTGTTGGCTCGTCAAGAAACAGTACAGTGGGGTCAGTAAGCAACTCAATGGCTATGGAAACTCTTTTTTTTTCGCCGCCTGAAATGCCTTTCCTGAAGACTCCTCCTACGTAGCTGTTTTCGCAGTTATGGAGTTCAAGGTCAGAAATGACTTGTTTGACTCTGGACTCCCACTTGTCTTCAGGGAGTCTGAGTTTGGCAGTAAACTCAAGAGCTTCCCTTACTGTGAAACTTTCTAGAATCACGTCATCTTGCATCACGTACCCAGTAATGCTGTTGAAGTCTACTTCGGAACGAGGAGTTCCGTTGATATAGATGCTGCCTGAAACTTCTAAGCTCTTCATGTAAAAGGTTCTGTTGGACAAGAAATTCAAAAAAGTAGTTTTTCCACTTCCAGAAGGTCCAAGGATCGAAGTAAAAGTTCCTGCTTTGAACCCTCCAGAAGTGGGTTCAAGGATGACTTTGGGGTCTAGACTTTGTCCTACTTTTCTCCTTTCTTTTTTTTCAGTTTTCGAAAGAGGTGCCAGAACTTTTAAGTCCTTCCAGATTAAATCCACTCCATGACTAGCCATCTTAGTAATTATAAAATGTCCAAAAGTAGAGTGAACTTGTTCACAGGTGACAGAAGCTTTGTTCAGCATAGACTGCTTTTTTACTTAGACAGAATAACAGAGCTTAAGTATCAAAAGGAGTCTTTTAGGTTTCACCAAACTTCTTTGAGTCTTTATTACTTGCTGATTCTTTTAGTGGGTTCGGCTTACTTGGTGCTTGAGAAGAACCAGTACGTTGTAGCTTCTGTAGTGATTCCTAGCATTATCATTTTGCTGATTTTTAGAGACAGAAGCCAACACCTGCAGCGAATTTTAGCAGAAGTCAGTTTGAACATTTTCATTCTGACAAACTTAGAAGAAGGCAACTTACTTGAGTGCTTTGGAGCCTGCTTCCCAGGATTTGTGCTGAACTTTTTCCTTTCACAAAGCTGGATTATTTACTTCGTCAGTGGAACTGTAGAGGTCTTGTGTATGTACTTTTTGTGTGACTTAGAACTAACAGGCATAATTCTGGCAGTTCTTACTTACACTGTGCTTTCGGCATGCTTTGAAAAGGATTACAGGGACCTGTGGCAACTGTACTACTCCTTTAAGAAATCAGACTCTTTGTACAAAAACCTATTTACTAACTCTTTGGATGCTATATTCATCGTTAGCCCTGACCACAGAATCTTGCACTACAACAAACAAGCTAGAAACTTAGTGCTGACTCTCAAGTCCTCAGCTGAGCTCCTTAATCAAGGAAAGTTCGAAGAGCTTTTTGAAGAAACCCATAGAAACTTACTGACCTCTTTGATTTCAAATGCTATGAAAGGCATCAAAGGCGAAGAAGAAATATTCTTTAAAAAGCCACCACTTACACTGCTTCCAGAAGAAACTTCTAACTTAGGGTGCTTGCTAAATGCTCAGATCTGCAATTGGATGGGCAAGCACTGTGTAAAGTGCACTTGCATGGATGTAAGTAACTTTATTTCAAGACTGCTTTTGGTAACTGACCAGTACAAAAAACAACTTGAAACAGTGCATGGAATAAGCAGACAGTACTCACAACTCTTTGAGTACAAACAACCAATGGAGCCCGAACACATAATGAGTTTCGAGTTTATGTTTCACAGAATGCTAAGTATTCTTCTTCTGCAGTCTCACTTTTTAAGCAGGTTTGAGTTGAGGAAGAATTACTTCGACATCAACCTTGAAGTCCAGAACGTAATAGACATTTGGTTTGTCAAGTCAAGTGTAAAACATATAGGAATCAACTACACCCGGGACCAAGGAATCCCTAAATCAGTAGAGAGCGACAAAGCCCTGCACAACCACGTTGTGCACACCTTAGTGGGCTTTGCTGTAAACAACGCCAAAAAAGAAACTGAGATTTCTTTGGTAGTCGAAGTAAACTCAGCTGTAGACAAAGAACTCAACATCCTGTACAAAATCAGTTTCACTACTTACAGAGTCAGTCAAGGCATGCTAGACACTCTGTTCCAAATCCGCAAAAACAACTCTAAAAGAAGAGACTTGCACCAAATCATGCAAATCACTGACAAGTACGGAATAGAACTTGCAGTGTTCGACACTACTTTGTGTCTTTTGAAAGGGTTCATTTCAGACATATACGCCCCCACCTCAGGCGAGGGGAAGGTTCTTATTGTAGTGTCTCTTCCTGTCACAAGGGCTGAAAAGCAATCTAAGTCCAAACTCATCAAACTTAACCACGAATGCATCAACGAAACACCTTTAAGTATCAAATGGAAGCCAGCCTTAGTAGACGACTTAAGGCCCCAGAAAAAAGTTCCTGTTCCACAGCCCAAAACTCTTTCAGTTGAAAACGTTTTTTCCCAAAAGGTCAGTCCAGTTAGGTCTCTTATGAACGGACTGGTGCGTCCAGTGTTTGTAGACAAAAGGAACCTTTTAAGTTCTGAGAGTGTAAGTATTTGCTCTTCAGACGAGGAATTCATAAATGAGCTTGAAACTGAGTCGCCTACAAACTTGAATTCGCTCTCAGAACTCCTCATCCACTCCCTCACAGTTCAAATAAAAGAAAACCCACGCTCTGTTAAAAACAAGTTTTTCAAAAACCTAAAAAGACCTCCAAGCAGCAAAAATAACCCTTGCCAAAATATTGACTACTCAGCTACAGACTCTAAAAGAACCAAAGTCTTCAAACACTCCCCAAAAGAAAACGGAATTTTGAGCTTTGAACTAAACACTTTTAAGGTTCTGATTGTTGACGACGTTGCCATGCAAAGAGAAGCCCTAAAAGCTATTTTAGACAACACCAAACCTTCAAATGCTGACTACGCCAAGGATGGGTTTGGAGCTATCAAGATATTTGAAGAGTACGCCAAACAAGGCTACAAGTACAGAGTGATCTTTATGGACATAATGATGCCTCGACTAGACGGACTTAAAGCCACAAAAAGAATAAGGCAAATTGAAAAGGACAAAAACTACCCTAGAACTTTTATATGCGGACTTTCAGGCGACGAAAATGCAGCTTCTAAATGCGAAGAAGCAGGCATGGACCACTTCATCCTCAAACCTGTTACAGACGACTCCATTCAAAGCTTTTTAGAACATTAAGTTATTAATTGGAAAATTACTGCAGTTATAGTTAGTAAGAGAAAAGATCTGCAATTCCTTCTTGGTTTTTAGAAGCTTCTTTGTTTCTGAAAGCTTTTAGTTCTTCAGCAACGCTAGAACTAAGTCTGGCAGTGTTAGTGCTCAGTATTTTTTCTTCAGTCTTTTCACTCGAGACCACGTAAACTAGGATTTCCCCATTTTGGGACTGTAGGAAAATTTGGTACTTTTCTTTTTCGTCAGGTGCACAAGTTTCAGGGTCAACTACTTCTAAGCTCGTCCCTAGGGGAGCTCTTATGACCAGTAGAGTTTCGTTTTCAGTTTCGTTTAAATTAGGCAAACTGGAAATGTCTTCCTGGGTAACGTAGGCGAACTCTGAGTAACTAGGGTCCTTGGTTAACTGGTTAAGGGATTCTTGGATTTGATTAGTCCACTTGTCTATTTTCTCTTCTTCTTGAGACAGTGACTCTAGTTCCCTTGTAATCGAGTAGGACTCTTGCATGCTGGAGTTTTCGTTGTTCTCGCAACCCCCTATCCACTGGATTTTATTTTTATGCCTTTTCTGTATGAGTCCAATTCCTTCTAGCACATTTGTGATGTCATAAATGCGACGCTTCTGAACTTGGAGGTTCTAAGTAAGAGTTACTTTTACAGCTTCGTTGAGGTCAATGCACTTGTTTTGGGAAGACTGAATCAGTTCTATGAATCTTTTGGTCAGGACGCCCAAACTGTTGTCCTGCCTAGAAGCTTTTGAATCAGTAGAGCTTAAGTTCCCTCTGCGAGGACGGTCCCTTGTAGGAGTCTCAAATTCTTCTGACTCCTCTTCGCTTAATTGTGGCCTGGGCTTTCTGGGACGAGTAGAGTAAGTTTTCATTTTCTATTTGTGGTTGCCTCGCGCGGTATATTAAGAAATTTGCAGAACACTCCAGCCTAGTACTTATTAACTTAAAAAGAAACAACTTAGTTACTTACACAAGCAGTTAAGACACTTAAATTATTCTGGAAACTGGTGGAGTTAAGGCAATCAACTCATTGCTGGCCTTTCAGTTATTTAAATATGAAGTCAAGCGTAGTGTCTCGAAGCGGCGCTGTCATCAAAAAGCCCCCTTCCAAACTCGTTGAAGACCAACTAACAGGACGGTCTCTTTCCGACATCCATCGCAACCCTGAAATAATCCAGTTTTTGCGCATATCAGACTACTCGACTTACCCCGAGACAGACGTGCCCCTTGAAGAGCCGCTATTCCGCCCCGAGCCCACAGTAATCCAGTTCTTTGACTACGAGCCTCTAGACACCAAAGAGGCGGTGCTACGCCTCAGGAACAAAGACAAAGTTCCAAGGCGAGTCAAGCTGATTCCTCCCGATTCCCGCCTTTTCAGCATTATCCGGACAAACGCCCAAGCTCCAGTTGAAACAGGCACTAAAGTTGCGCCTGGAATGGTCATAGACTTCGTAATTCAGTTCACTCCTGAAGCCAAAATTGACTATTCCTACGACTTAGTTGTAGTGACTGAAAGAGAAAAGTTCTTGGTCCCCATTAGGTGCTTAGGGCTGCGGGCTATGATATCTTTCCCTGACATTGTGAACTTTGGAAACTGTCCTGTCAAGCACGAAACTGAAAAACCTTTAGTAATTCGCAACGTGGGAGAAAAAGCTTCTAAGTGGGTTTTGAAGCTACCCAAACCTTTTGGAGCTAACAAAACTGAAGGGTTCTTAGAAGTAGGGGAAGTAGACCAGGTAGTACTTACTTTTAACCCCCAAGAAAGCAAGTCTTACGAAGAAGAAGTAGTTTTATCCTACGACGCCCTTGAAGCTTACGTCAAAGTAGTAGCTGAAGCTAGGAACGACCCCAACGTTTACCTAAGCAAAACCTTCATGGACCTCAGAAAAGCCTACATCAGTCTTAGTTCACAAGAAACCCTTAAAATCATCAACAAAAGTGAAGTGCCCATAGAGTTCCAGTGGCGCGCAGCCAAAACTGAAAAAGAAGAACTAGAAAACAAAACCAAACTCAGACTCAGACTTGACCAAGAAGAAGCTGAAGAAAAGATGCTAGCTGAAGAAAACGTAGAAGAAGAAGACGAAGTTGAGTCCTTGGACAGCGACGACTCCTACGACCACTCAGAACTCCAAAACTTAAAAGAACGCAAACTCCAAAGAGCAATTGCTGCCATTGAAAGGAAGTACGCCAGCATCAGAAAAGCCATTGAAGACGACTCTATGCTTTTTGAAGACGAAAGGTTTAAAATCGAACCTATTGAAGGAAAGATCTGGCCTAACAGTGAAATGGAGATAACTGTGACTTTTTGTCCCAAACACGCTTTGCACTATGCGTGCACTGCTTACTGCAGCGTGACTTGTTCAGAAGAAAGACTGCCGCTTACTTTAGAAGCAGAAGGAATAGGTCCTGAAGCTTCTTTGTCCACCACTGAGTACGATATTGGAGACGTGTTCGTCAACGATGAAAAAAGCGTTCCGCATATTTACATAGAAAACCAAGGTGAAATTGAGTGCAACTACAACATCTTGCCTTCCACTACGCCTTTTGGGTCTAAGTTTAGGTTTGAGCAGTATCAAGGAAAACTTGGAACTACGGAGTTCACTAAAAAACAACCCCTTAAAATCAAGTTTTGCAGTGACTTAATGGGAGAGTTTTCAGAAACCTTTTACATAGAACTAGAAGGGTCCCAAGACCAACTAAGTCTTACTCTTAAAGGACACGTAATGCCTCCTTCTTTTGAGTTCCTCGACAAAAAAGAAATTGACTTCGGAAGAGTGTCTTACCAGTTCCCTGTAAACGAAATAGTAAGGATCCAAAACACTTCGCGCGTAGCTTTCAAGTACCAAATCAGGATCCCAGGCGACAGTTCTCCGCTTAAAAAAGAATTCGAAATCATTCCTACTGAAGGAGTTTTAAACCCCAAAGAAGTCCAGAACATAGAAATCCACTTTGTCCCTATGACAGTTAAGAAGTACGACTTAGTTTTGGTAGTGGACATTGAAGGAGTAGGCAAAGACATGCACACTCTTCCTATAAAAGCTGAGTGCTTTGTCCCTAAAGTAGACATTATTCCTTCAGAGTCCATTGACTTTGGGTCTGTGTTTCTGAGGCACCCTTACGAAAAAGAACTCATCCTCAAAAACAGAAGTGAACTCCAAGCTAAGTTCGAAATCATCCCTCAAGACGAGCAAAGCACTATAGTGGCTGAGTTCATCCCTGACAAAGAAGAAGGCCTCATTGAGAAAAAAGACATGACCAGAATTCTGATCCAACTAGTGCCTCAAAAAGCAGGGTACATCAGGATCCCTATGTACGTGAAAGTGCTTGGGGAAAATTCCCAACCCAGCATGATTACTTTAGTAGCTAACAGCACTGGACCTATTGTAGAGGTACTTACTCCAGAACTCGACTTCGGAAAAGTCAAAGTGTTGGAAAAGAACTCTTTGCAAGTAACGCTGCACAACAAGTCGGACATTGACGCTGAGTACACTGCTTTCACTAAAAACCGCAACTCCATTTTTAAAGTCCTAGAAAAAGCAGGAACTCTGCAGCCTGGTGAAGTAAGAGATATCACTGTGGTATGCTGTGCTGACGAGTGCATAAGTTTCACAGAAATGCTGCACATCGTAGTTAAAGAAGGTGAAGACGTAGACGTGGTGCTTAAAGCCAGAGGAACAGGGTCCACTGCTTACTGCGAAGCCGACATCAAACTTATTGACTTCGGGGCTGCTTACACTTCTAGAAACCACGTTAAAAAGTTCACTATTCAAAACAGAGGCAGGAAACCCCAAAAGCTTAAGTGGAACAGACTCAACCAAAAAGGACTTCCTACACCTCTTGTTGAAGGTAAACCTAGAGGCCAAACTGCCAACACAACCATGAGCTCTAAAGAAAAGGCAACAGAAAGCTTTGTTTTTAGTGTAAGCCCAGTAATGCAGTTACTCCAGCCTAAGACTCAAATGACTTTTGAGTTCACTGCTAACTCAGGTGTGGCAGGGGACATTACTGAAAAACTCATATGCACCACTCTTGTTGGAAACGAAAGACAAGAAAAAACCATTTACGAGTGCGACCTCCACGGGCTGTTCATCGACCCCTCAGTGAAGTTTTCAGATGAAAAACTCTACTTCAAGTACGTTTGGGAAAAGAATGTACCCATCGAACCCCTTTCTAAAGAACTAGAAATCACTTGTATCTCAATGCTGTCTACTAACTTCATGCTTAAGTGCTCTCCTCCTTTTTCAATTAACAAAGAAAGAATTGAACTAGAACCTAACCAGTCTGAAAAGATCAAAGTAGACTTTGACCCTGGCCACAAACTTGACAGAGTCTCTGGACAAGCCATCCAAAAACTCCAACTTGTGTACCAAGACCATCCTCAAAAAGACTTTGTTGACTTGGTGGGGGAAGTTTGCTTCCCCAACTTGAAGTTCTCTACTACGGTTGTGGACTTTGGGTGCATTCTCAATGACACCTCTAAAAAGATATATGTTCAGATGACTAACACAAGCATTTTAGACGTGAACTACGAGTGGTCTTTTGTAGAAGAAGTCTTTGTAGACGAACACTCTCCTAGAGAATTCGACCGCCCAGAAACCCCTGCAACAAACATTAACCAGTTCTTTGACATCTTGCCTGTGTCGGGCCACCTTGCCCCAGGGGAGTCCGAAACAGTGGAGTTTATCTACCACTCTCAGTCACGCCAAAAACACACTGCTTTGGCAGTATGCTCAGTAGAAGGAGGTCCTGAGTATGAAATAAGTTTGGTGGGAGAAAGCTCCAACGTGAACTTTACTTTGTCTAAGTACTCGATCGACTTTTCAGAAGTTGCTTTTAACGAAACCCAACCTCAAGAATTCCACATTGAAAACAACGGAAAGGTTCCTTATGAGTTCAACATAAGCCTTGAAAAACTCACTCGGCCAGGAGTCATAGAAGTAGTTCCAGCCAAAGGAAAAGTAGGAGCTGGTGAAAAGGCTAAAGTGACTGTTAAAGTTATTCCAGGGATACCTGAAACGATTTCTGAAAGCATCCTTGTAGAAGTAGCCCACTTCGAACCCATTATATTCCCAGTGAAGGCCCAAGGCATATACCCTGCTTTGCTTTTCCACTTGCCGCGTCCCCAAAGACCTAGACACACAGAACTCATTGAAACTCTTAAAACCAGAAAAAACATACTGACTTCTTTTGAGTCTTACCAAAACTCCAAAAACGAAAGCAAGCTGGGAAGAGCTGTGAAAATGGGCACAGAGTTGGTAGAAGTTGAGTCTGAAGCTGACCGTCTTTACGTTTGCGGAGAGCTTACTAGAGCTATTGACAACTACTACGCAAAGGCTTCAGAAAACAAGTCACTTAGTTTTGTTTTAAACGAAATCCAAGAAAACTTAGTAGCGGGAGTTTGGGAGTGCAACTTTGGAAACATGGTGCTTGGAAAAGACAAAAGCAAACAAATCAGACTCACTAACGTCGGCAGCCTGCCTTTGAATTTTGCATTTGACTTGAAGATTCTTAAGTTCAATGGAATCAGCATTGACCCTTCTAAGGCTAGGGTTGGACCTGGGGAAAGCCAAAACTTCACAGTTAAGTTCCAAAGCAGCAAAAGAACCATGGAGCACGGAGTATTTAGTTGTTCAACTAAGATTCCAATTAAGAACGGACTTAACTACCAACTGGTTTTCAAAGCTAACTTGACAACTCCTGACTTCACTATGAGTTCAGAATCCATAGACTTTGGAAAGGTAATGGTAGGGACTGTCAGCATAGCTAAGTTAAGACTAGAAAACACCAGAGAAGTTCCTTGCGAGTGGTCTTACTCACCCAAAACCACCACAGGCAACATTGGGCAGTCCAAAGATCTAGACAGGTTCTCAGTGGTTCCTAACTCAGGGATTTTGCATCCTGGTCAAAGAATAACTATTGAAGTGATATACACTCCCATCCAAGAAAAGTCCACTTCTCAAAAGTTAGAGTTTAAAATCACTCACAGTCAAACTAGCAAGTACTTGTTGGTAAAAGGCACAGGAGCTACACAAAACTTAGAGTTCTCTCCTAAGTCACTTACTATGGGCCCAGTTCTTCCCTACAAAAAAGACTGCTGGTCACTGTGCCAGATGAAAAACACCAGCGAGTACCCCTTAGAAGTATACTCGGTGGACTTTGACGAGCAATACAAACAAGAAGAAGAGATTCTGCGCAACTACGAAGCCTTTGAAACAGGCCAGGACGAACCTACACTGTCTCAGAAAACCCTTTCAATTACTTTGGACAAAAAAGACTCCAAAGCACTTTACTTGCCTCCACGCAAACCAGGAGCCCCGCTTTGGAAAGAAGTGATGACTAGCTACGAAAGGAAGCAACGCAGACTTACTAGAGCTAAACTTGACGAAGAAATGCAACTCAAACTCGAACAAGGCACAGAAGAAGAAAAAGAAGAAGCTGAAAACTACTTCAAGTCGAGAGAAGCTGAAGCTGACGAACTCGACATGCAAGAAAAGTTCCCTCCTTACATTCCTGAACCAGACAGACACAATGTAGTTGTGTGGGGAAAACCTGGTAGGGGCAAAAGCTTTTTAGCACAACATTTGTCTCAGAAACACAGCAGAGTACTTGTGACTGTTGAATCCATAATTGAGTGGCATAACTCCCAAAACACAGGTATTTCGCAAAGAATCCAAAGTTACCTTCAAGAAATGCAGGAAAAAAAGGAAGCTGCTATTCAAGAAAGAGAAAAAACCAAAAAAGGCCGCAAAAAACAACAAGAAGAACCCCTAGACGAGTCGATTTACAACCATTTGCCAGAAGAACTGCTCCTAGAAGCTATCAAAGAAAGAATCCAACACGGAGACTGCAACGCTGGAGTAGTTGTGGATGACTTGGAAAGTCAGTACTACGAGTCTTACTTAGTAGGAGCTAAGTTAATTTCAGAAGCGTTTGCAGAACAAGCTTTGCAACTCTTAGTCATAGAAGAAGACCAAGAACCTGACGAAAGAGACCAGGAAGATCAAGAAGACCAAGAAGACAAACTTGAGTTCTTAGAAGAAAACCCTGAAAGACTCAATAAGTTCACTGAACAAAAAGAAGAAGTCAAACAGTACTTTTTAGACCTTATTTCAAGCCAGGACCAAGAAGAAACCCACAGTTACGGCAAAAGAATGGTAAACGAGCTTCCCTCTCCAAACAGTAAACAACAGCTTTTAGAAGCAGCTTACGAAATAGTTCCTTTCCCTGTTTTCCCAGATCCCGACTCTTTGCCTTTGCCTCTTCCTGAAGTTTTACAAGTAGTTCACAAGCCTCGCCCCAGACCTAAACGCACCTTTCCTAACTACTTATCAGTGCTTACGCCAATTGACCAAACTCCAGTGGAACAAGAAAACTCAGAAGCACAAGAAGAAGAACAAGAAACCCTAGAACAGGAACCAAGACCTAGCTTGGAACCTGAAAACCTTGAAGCCAAAACAAGGTGGGTCATCCAACCCAACTCTTTTGTTTGGGTTCTAGTGAAGTTCTTCTCTAAAGAAGTAGGCAACTTTGAAACTCCACTTAGGTTCGAAGTAGTAGGCAACTCCAAGAACTTCCAACTACCAGTTACTTGCCAATGCAAGTTCCCCACAATCAACTCAGACCCCAGGAACGTGTTTATGCGGAGGAAAAAAACTAGACCGACTTCAGTTCCAGAGTGCTTTGTGTCGAAGTACTACCTTGAATCTGAAAAGAAGTTTGACTTCGGACCACTTTTAGTCACAAAGACTCCACAACTCGACGAAGAGTCAACTCAACACGTGAAAAGTGCCAATAAAGAAAAGTTCAGAATTACTAACAATGGAGAGTACCCACTAGAAGTAGAGTTTGCACTCAAGTCAGGTTTAGGAGACTCCAAACCAATGTTTGTTTTGCGGCCCTTAAAGATGCAGTTAGAAGTAGACGAAACGAAAGACTTAGAAGTTTTTGCTTTTCCTGAAGAAATTGGAGTCTTTGAAGACTCTGTTTTGGCTTTGGTCAAAGGAAACCCTAAGCCAAGCATCTTCCCAGTTGTTTGTCAAGGAGAAAAACCCACCGCCCAGTCCGACCCCGAACTGATTGTGTTTGAAAAAATACTTCTGAATCAAACCTTAAGCAAAACCTTTGTGGTCCAAAACGTAAGTAAACTTCCTTTGAAGTGGACCTTACTAGGGTCTCTTCCGCAAGAATTTGAAGTTGACATAAAAGAAGGCCTGCTTAAACCTCAAGAGTCCAAAAACGTAACTGTTACTTTTAACTCAGTGAAGCAACAAAAGTTCTCAGAAAAACTCCAACTCGAAGTAGAAGACTCAGAAGGCGGAAAACACGACACCAAAACAATTGCTATTGAAGCTGAAGCGTTTGACGTTAAAGTAGACGTTAACTTTGGGAACGAAAAGAACCTAGTGGACTTCGGAGACGTTAAGGTCTTTGATGAAGCAACCCAAAACCTCACCATCACCAACCAAGGAATCTACGATGTCAACTTCAACTTTTTGATGAAGAAAAAAGCTACCAGGGACATGTTCAGTTGCCAACCTAGTGAAGGAGTGCTGAACCCCAACCAAAGCCAACAAATCCAAATTACTTTTAAAACTGAGAAAGAAGTTAAAATCGACCCTAGCAAACAAACCTCTGACATCAAACTCCAAATAACTGAAGGCAACAGTGGCGAAAAGTGCAATGAAATCCCTATCATAGTAGCTACAAACGCAGTGTTCAGCAAATACAGCGTATACCCTCCGAGAAACATGAACTTCGGTCCTCTGCAGTACGGCGAAAGCAGAAACAGATCTTTCGAAATCAAAAACGAAGGAATATTTGACTTTGAATTCAACGTTTTCGAAATAATTGACGAACGACAAAAGATCCTTGAACGCACTCGCAAAAACACTCCTCCCAAAGAAGAGTCCAAAACCCGCAGAGACAGCAAAAAGCAACCTGAGAAAAAACCAGCCAAAGCCAAAGAAGTTTCTTCTATTGAAATTTCCCAGTACACAATATCTCCCAGCAGTGGAGTAGTGCCAAGGGCCAGTTCTGCAGTTATCAACGTAACTTTTAACGCTGAAGGAGCTAGACTCTACCAAAAAACTTTGGGAATCGACATAACCAACCGCAACCCCTCTGACCATCCTGAAGGGATTCCTTATGACCTTGCAGGAGAGTCTTGCATTCCTGGAATCAACACTAGTGACTTCGACATGATCTTTGAAGAACAAATGGTAGTGCCTTCTCTTGACCTCACTCGGTCCCAACAAATAGTTTCCTCCAAAGTTTTTGCTCAAGAAGAAAACGTGTTTTTGTACGGAACTCAAGTAGCTTCTAAAACCCACGAAGGCGTAGTTGAAAGGTTCAAAATCATGAACTCCACCAAAGTACCTGCAAACGTAGTGTTTTCAGTCAAACCCAGAACTACTTCTAAGTCCGAAGGCTTTGCTTTTGAAGTTGTTCCGCAAAAGGCTTACATCCAACCGCATGCCTACGAGTACGTAAAAGTAGTGTTTAAGCCCCAAGACATCATGAGTTACGGAGGGGTATTTGAAGCCTTGGTAGAGGGAGGAGAGCCTAACCCCAAAACCCACAAACTGTCTTTTGAACTCAGAGGAGAAGGGACGCTGCCTACCGTTTCTTTGGTTTCAAGTCAAATTGGAGACGACGGGAAGCTGCACTTGAAGTTCCCCAGAACAAGAGTGAACAAAACTTCTTCTTTGGAGATTCCCCTAACAAACGGAGGCTTGATACCGGCTACAGTTAAGTTCGACATGGAGTACCACAAAAACTTTAAGTTCCAAGACGCTATGTCAGCAACACTGCAGCCCAAAACCAACACTAGCTTTGTGCTGGAGTTTATGCCTGGAGAAATAGACAAGTTTGTGCACGAAGCCAAAATGAGCACTTTAAGTAACCCCTACGAAAGCTTAACTATAGCTATTGAAGGAGAAGGTTACAGAGAAGACATTATGTTTGAGAACCTTCCTCACGACAAAGAAGACGAGTGTCACTTTGGCGACTGCATAATTGGCGAAGAAAAGTCAGTGAGCTTCTTTATGAAGAACTACTGCGAGAACCCTGTGAAGTTCGAGTGGATGGAAAAACCCCACTTTTTCTTCAGCCCTAGTGCTGGGCACATTGCTGCCAACAGCTACAAAGAAATAACTCTTAAGTACAAGTCTGAAGAAACTATTGAGTGCAAGCCTTTCGAACTAGTAGCTCAGACAGTCCAAATAGAGCAAAACCAGCCTTTCGAAGACTGGGACAACAGCATGGTTGAAACAAAGTTGGTCTCTCAAAAACAATTTGAAAAAATGCAGAAACGCAGAGAAGAAGAAGAAAAACGCAGAAAAGAAGAAGCTGAAGCTGTAAACAAAAAAGCAGCCAAAAAGCCAACAATGAAGAAAAAGGAAACCAAGCTTGAACTAGAAGAGTCTGAAGACGACGACGGTGAAGCAAACATTGAAATCCAAGACGTAGCCAAAGAACCTAGTTACCAAGAAATCGACAAGACTCAAAAGCAAGTAGCTTTAAAGGCCTTTGCTGTTTCAGACTACATGAAGTACTCTTGTGAGTACCGAGAAATCAAGTTTTCTCCTACTTTGATGTTTGCTTCTCGCTCGTTCAAGTTTGCTATCAGAAACACCTCCAAAATAACTATGCCTTACAAGTTCAAAGTTTGCTCAGCAGAAACAGGCAAACTTGACGCTGGGCCCTTTTCAGTTTCTCCTAGAGAAGGAAGTGTTTCACCTGGTTGCGACGAACTAGTCACAGTTAAGTTTTCACCCAACGAAGTAGACGAATCCAACGCAAGACTCTTGGTGTGTTCAGTCCAGAACCTCGACCCAGAACTGGAACCTTTAGTAATTGAACTCAACGGAAAGAGTTTAAGACCTTTCTGCCACTTTGAGTTGCCTCAGAGTTCCTACAGAGAAAAGAAAGCTAAAGATATGGTCCCTATAGACTCTTCTTACCAAATCTTGGAGTTCCAGAGCTTAGGCACCAAAGTCAAAAACACCAAGCGTTTCTACGTAGTCAACCCTACCAACCAAGGCTACGAGTTTGAGTGGGAACCCGAAGAAAAAGAAGGCAACGACTTTGCTCTGAAACAGTTTAGGTGCATGACTCCACGTGGAGTTATTCTTTCCGGAAAAAAGTTCGAAATGGTTTTTGAGTACACTCCTGAGTACTTTGGGTCCCACGAAACCTACTGGAAGTTCAAGATTCCTTCTGAAAAACTAACTCAGAAATTCATGGTTGTGGGGGAAGTAGTTGAGCCTATGATAGTGCTTGAAAAAGGAATGGTGGACTTTAACCAGCTGTTACTGGGAGGCCGGGCCAAAGAAACTATTCAGATCATGAACCAAGAGCACATTCCTTTTTCGTTTAGTTTTGACACAGACTCAGTCAAAGGCGAAGAGTCCTACGGAGACTCCTTAGTTGTTTCTCCCATGACAGGCGTAGTTCCTCCTCAAGGCAACCTACCTATTGAAGTTACTTTTCGGCCTAAAAAAGACACTAAGTACAACTACAACTTAGTATGTAACGTGAAAAGGAAAATCAAACCTTTAGTGCTTAACGTGAAAGGAGTAGGCTATGTCATACACCACTCAGTTCACTACGAAAACTCCCCTTCAAGCCTTTTGTCCGACGAAGTCTGTCCCATTGACTTTGGAGACATTTTTGTGAACGAGCACCAAGAAAGAACTGTGCAAATAGTTAATTCAGGCAAGTTTAACTTTGACTTCGCTTGGAAAAAAGCTAGTTCTTTAAGGTTTGTAACAATCTCGCCTGAACAAGGCACTGTGAGATGCGGTGAAAGTGTGAACATCAAGCTTAAGTACTTCCCTATTTCCGAGCACAAGATGCAAAAAGCCAAACTCCAACTAGGCATTGTAAGTGGACCTAAGTACAACTTTGCCTGCAAAGGAAGTGCAAGAACTCCTGGAGTCCACTTTAGCTTTTACGAAAAAGACTTTGGTCCTTGCTTTGTACTCCGCACACTTATGCCCAGAATTGCTTACTTAGAAATGATCAACTACGACGACTCTGCCATTTCAGTCGAAACTGACTTCCAAAAACTGCCCTATTTGGACGTGCAACTAGCTCCTGGACAAGTTTTGCTGCCAACTTCAAAAGACGACCCACAACTAGACAAGAAGAAACTAGTTGTTCCGATAGTGTTTACTCCAAGAGAAACCACTACTTACGAAGAAACGATTAACTTCAACATCAACGACATCCATTCTGTCCAAGTAAAGGTCAAGGGCGAAGGGTGCCCTGTTAAGCTTGAGTTGACTTCACGTGAAGAAGAAATAGTAGACTTCGGTGTAGTGCGTGTGGGTTCTGAAAAGTCCAAAACAGTCCATCTTACTAACAAGTCCAAAAGACCTGTGAGGTTTTCTTTGCTCGACGGGTCTGGAGTCAATGAAATGAAAGCTCACTACGTGATGTTTTCTCCAACTGAAGAACAACTCATCAAACCCAAACAAACTATGCCTATAGAAATCACTTTTAGCCCTAAACAAAGACTCCACCCCTTCGAAGACGAAATACTGCTTAAGTTCACCAATGGAGAAACCAAAAGGCTTCTGGGCATCAGTGGAGCTTGTCACGGAATAGAACTTAAACTTATGGAAGAAGTAGTGGGCTTCGGAGCAGTTGTTCAAGGAAGCCACCAAAGCAAGCAAGTGCAGTTGTTGAACATTGGAGATATTCCTTGCCAGTTCCAGTGGGACTCTTCTAAGTACAAAAAGTTCTTTACTATATCTCCAGAGTCAGGAGTCATCCAAGCCAACACTGAACTTTACTTCGACATAGCTTTCCACCCACCTAGTGACGGAAGAAACACCACTAACAACATTGAAATCCCTAAAGTAACTTGCTCTGTTCAGGGATCTGAGCCCCTCTACATCACCTTGCAAGGCAACAGTATCCCTACACCTGCTGAGCAAACCAAAGACCTTAGGTTCGAAACCATTGTTAGGGAGTCCCAAGTTCAAAAAGTCCAAGTTAAGAACCCCACTGGCCAGAAGTGGAGGATTCTGCCCAGCATCAGCACCACTTCGCAAAAAACCAAAAACTACTGGACTGGACCCCACGCTCTCGAAATCAGCCCTAACGCAACAGTAGACTACGAAATAACTTACTTGCCCCTAACTATGACAGGGGACTTAGAGCACCAAGGCACACTTTTCTTCCCTCTTCCTGACGGAACAGCTCAAGTTTACAACTTGTTTGGAGTTTCCAACCCTCCTAAACCCTGCGACAATATTGTTAAAGAAATCAAAGCTAAGGTTCCACAAGAACTAACTCTGCCTGTTAAGAACTGGCTGCCTAAGTCACAAAGATTCGAAGTAGAGTGGACTATAGAAGGTGAGCACGACCCTGCAGTGTTAATTAGAGGAGCGTCTACTATTGACGTTCCAGGAAGCTCTACCAAAGACTACAAACTCAACTACCTCACTTACAAAGTCTGCACCATGAAGTTCAAAGTCCAGTTTACTAACCCAACTTCAAAGGAGTACATCTTTTACTTAGTAGAAATGAAAGCTTCGTCCCAAGACATTCAAGGAAAAGTAGAACTGGCTTGTGCAATTAGAGAAAGCACTTCAAAAGTAATTATGCTGGACAACCCTCTAGAAACTTCTGTCCAAATAGACTCTAAAATGATTACTTGCGACAACGAGTACGTCATAACTTCTCCAGAGTACCTTGAAATTCCAGCTAGGTCAGAGTCAGGAATTGAAGTAAGCTACCGGCCACTAGTGGTAGCAGAGCAACAAGCTAAACTTACAGTGAAGTCTCCAGTGCTGGGAGACTTTTCTTACTCTTTAGTTTTAAAAGGACTTTCAGGGTCCTCCCAAAGATCCATGCACTTTTCGGCCTCTTTGGGGGCAGAACTTGTCCAAGTGTTTAGGTTCCAGCACTTCTTGAAAAAGCAAGTCCAGTATCAGGTTAAGATTGAACGTATTGGAGGCAACTCTCCGCCTGACTTCACTGTGGAAAAACCAACTCTAGACGTTCAAGCTGCACAAAGCCACGAAGGCCTAGAAGCAAGCATCCCTGTAAGGTTTGAGCCAAGTTCTTTGGTAGAAAGCAGAGCTATGATTACCCTTTCGCACCCAGAAGCAGGAGAGTATACCTGCATGCTTTACGGCCACGCCTCAGCACCTGTTCCACAAGGCCCTTACAAGTGTTTGAGTGGGAAAGGAGTAGGAATAGAGTTCAGAAACCCTTTCTTTGAGTCAATGGAGTTCTCGATCAAACTAGACAACCCCTCCTTCACAGTGTCCACAAAGTCCCCTGTTAAGCTAGACCAAAAGAAGTCCCTTTCTATCCAAGTTGTTTACAAACCTTTAGAAGGCAAACCCAACACTGGAAGAGCCATTGTAACAGCTGGAGACTTGCCTCCTTGGATTTACTACTTGAGTGGCGAGTAACTTTAACTATGATTAAGTATGAATTTTTCTAAATTTATTTGACATGCTTGCGAACTTAGTCTTGTATTCGTAAGGAATCTTGGGGTTGCCTGTGAGGTAAACGTCTCTTAGAGTTGTATTAATGTTGAGCATCTCTATAAGTTCGTCCAAAGCTTCAGTGCCTAAGGTGTTTTGTGACATGTGCAGAGACTGCAAAGTAGAGTTTTCTTGCAGGGCTTTAAAGATTTCACAAGCATCTTGGTCAGTCAGGTTGTTTTTAACAAGCTTCAAAGACTTAAGGTAAGAGTTGCCTACTAGGTAAGGAGCTATTTTTTTGGCGTGTTCAGTTAAGTCACCAGCACCTGAGAAATCAGCTACGTCAGTAGTGTGGAACTTCAGCACGTCTAAAGCTTGGTTGAAGACTTCTTCGTTGAACTGGGGTTTGTCTGGGGTTTCTTGAGACTCTTCAGGGGTAATTGAAGACCTGATCTCTTCTACTTGGGTTAGTTGGGTGATTTTGGGAAGCGTGTTTATTTTGCAGGCTTCGTAAAGAGACTCTTCGTTAAAACTCACACCTAAAGACTCCACTAAGTTTTCCAAAGGTCCTATTTGCAAGTCTTTGAGAGCTTCTAAGTCAATTAGGAGTTTTTCCCCTAGTTGGAACAAGTCTCCGTTTGCAGTGTCCAAAATGTCCAAAGTAAAGTAGTTAGGGTCCTCTGTTTGTTTAGCTACTTTATCGAGTTTTTTGCGGACTTTTTCTTTCCACATAGTAGCTTGTGAGTCAATGAGTTTAGGAATGTCCCTTACGTTCACAATGTTGCCTTCGATGTAATCGAAGTTCTTCTGCAAAGAAATCAGGGTTTCTTTTTCTACTTGGGAAATCTTTGCTTTTAGTTTGGCAAAGCCTTCTCGGAGTTCGCTTTCAAGGGTTTGCTTTCTAGCTCTGTACTTTTCGTACAGTTTGTCCAGTCTGACTTTTACAGTTTCATCCATTACGTTGTCCTGGCTGATTTCAATGATCTGAAGCATGTCTATGAGGCAATCAGCTTTCATAGCAATCTCGCTCATTATGTCTTCTATAGGCCGGATGTCATGTCCTTTGTGGCCTCCGAAAAGAGCGCACTTCGCACACACTTTAACTTGGTCTTCCATACACACGTACTCCAAAGCCTTTTTGTGAGTAGAACACACTGAAGAGTCAGGTTCAGGGTGAGTTTTGCCCATTAGTTTCATAAGCGCAAAGTTTTTAGGCAGTTCATCTGCAGTGGAGACATTGATAGAAGATCTGTCTTCAGGACAGGTCAAAGGCCCTCTGGACAAAAGGTCACTTAAGCACGCGTAGCAGTAAGTATGACCACACGGCAGCATTCTTGGTTCTCTTTTGTTCCCAAAGGTTTCCTGGCATATGTTACAACAGAGTTCTTCCAGATCCATTATACCGCTTAAATGTTACGATGAAACTAATGCTTACTCCAACAACTAGGGTACTAGGGCTCCATTAAGCATTTTGGAACACTCGATTCAGTTTGAATTAGCATAAAAATGAGTTCGGGGAAAAATTACTTCCTTCCTCACGTTAAGAAAGCAAACAAGTCCCCTAAAGTCAATGCTTATAAAAAAAGAACCCCAAAAAACCACCGCAATAAACTCTCTGTAGAAAGAAAGGATGCTTTTACATCTAACACTCCTAAGTTCATTTTTGAGCACCCTAACTACAAATTCAAGCTCTCCAGACTTTACTCCAACAAATTCCCCAAAAACCATGGTTACTCTATGTTTCCAGAAAACTTTTTGGAAGACAAAAAGCTCAACCTCACCCTGAACCGCTCAGTTGACTCTCCCAAAAAGAACCACTACAACCTTTACTTATCAGAAGTAGCAAAGTCAATTGTTTCGCCTTCCACGAACGTGTCTATTTCTGGAAACAAAAAGTGTATGTACAAAAAACCTTACAAAAATGAAGCTTCCAGCCTGTCTAAGCCTGAGCCTTTCAACAAACGCAAAACAGTTCTGACTAAAAAGGCCAACGTAGGCATTCAGCAAAACTTAAGACTGTCATTCTATTCAAGTAGTTCAGAAGACTACCTCTAATTAAATTACTCAATTAACTCAGGACAGGCGTACATTATCATTTTCATAGTAGTTTCGCATTCAAGCATCTTTATGTGCGCAGCTCTTCCTATCCAGTTATCGAAGTTCTTTTTTTGGATCTTAAAATTAACATCCAGTCTGTAAAGTTTATTAACTGCAAGACTTGAAAGGATGTTAGTAGCCATCTTTATGTACAGTCTTCCTTTGTTGGGGTCAGTTGACGCTTTAGGTCCTACTTCTATTCTTGAAGACTCAAAAGGTGAGTAGTTGTCTTGCATAGAACTCACTAAAGCAACGTACTTAAAGAACTCCAAACCTGGATACGAACTCAACTGGTACAAAAAGGTTTCCTCAAGCACAGAACTGTCAGCCATCGTGAGTTGTTTGAGTGACTTTACTTTTTTCCACTTCTTCAAGAACCACATTCCAGCGTCTACTAACTTAGAAGAGTTGTACATGTAGCCTAAGTGTGGAGAACTAAAAGTCATGAAAGTGTGCATCTTGTCTGAGTACTGCACTAAGTGAGGAAGTGCAGCTCTAATTATAAGGCCTCCTAAAGAATGCCCTATGAAAGAAATCTTTTTTAGGTCTCTAGGACAAAAGTCCAGGATGTAGTTAGTTACCTCTTGGGAAAGTGTTATTCCCATTTCTCTGATGTCTCCGTCAGTTTCCCCTTCGTTCATGTGTGAGCATAGAATCAAAGCGTTAGGCTTGAGCATCAGAATCGAGTTGCGCATCATCCGCATGTCAAAAGCGTTTCCTTGGAAACCGTGGACTAGAACGTACAGGTGCTTTCCTCCAGTGTTGTTTTGTATGTAACTGAAACACTTAGGGTCCCAAGTCAGAGACAAACTAGTATCAGAGTTCTTGGTCACTACGTCGTGGAACAAAATCGGATGCTCCTTGCGTTCAGGGAAGTAGTTTACTTGCATGGCAGGCATGGGGGTTATGTTTTTGTAGTAAGGGTTTTTCCTTACAGTTCTAGAAACAACTCTGTGCCTGTTGCCTATTTCGCTGTCAGAAGTCAGTGCGAACTCTTTAACAGACTTAACGTCTCTGAATATACTTTCTCCTAGTTTGTCTTTGAGTGTTTCGTTAAACTCTGCTTGCAAGTGAGCATTCACTATTTTGTGTGAGTTGTAAATGAAGTCTATGAAAGTTGCCACGAACTTGTGCATCAAAACAGCTACTTCTTGGATTTCTTGCAGAATCAACTCAGCAACTACTTTAGTGTCCCTAATTTCAACCTTATCACTAAGCAAACTTGTTTTTTCATTAGGAGACCCAGGCACTTTAGGGCACTTTTGAGTCCAAGTCTCCATCAGTTGTTTGTTTTTTTTGTGAATGAATAGCATTCTTTTGATGTAGGAGTTGTAAACCGAATCAATTTCTTGGGTAGAAGCTTCTTTTTTTTGGTGGAACAAGTACTCTGCCAGGCACTCTGATATGTCTAACTCCTGGGGTTTAGAAGTGTGCTTTAAGCTTTGGAGTTGTTCTTGTCCGAAACTTAACTGCGGCTTAGGTCTGAACCTAAAGTCAATCAAGACTCCGTGGAAACTAGTGTTCACTAAACAAGTGTGGAGCTCGTCAAAGTTAATCGGCCAGAACTGGTTGATTCCTTCCATAATGTTCCAAAGGTGGACTTGGGTTGAACTTGCACACACAAACCCAGGAGGGGAGTTTCTGAAGTTGTCTAAAGTAGTTTGGTCAATCCTTCCGACGAAGTCGTGGAACATCAAGTTAACCTCTACAGTGATAGGAATGATTTCAAAATCTTGGCTTAATTCAACTTCGCACCGGAACACTCCAATCTCGTTGATGTCTATTTCTTCGTCGCAGTATTTAATCAAAAAAGACCTTGAAGAAAAGCCTAACTCTTCGGGCTGAGCAGGGCTGATTAAGTGAACGTCTTTGGAATTTGTGGGCTCTTTGCACAGTATGTTGTAAGGAGCTGCGTAAAATACTTGTTCGCCTTGTTGGTGGTAGACCTGGAAGTTAAGGTAGTAGATGCCTTGTTGGAACAAGTCTATGTTCCGGAAACTGTCTAGGTGGATCACTATGTCAAATATTGCTCGGAGAGACATTTAAATATTGATCTAAGTTAAGAATCAGTTAAGTAATTAACTAAATGGACAGTGAAAATTCAATACAGGAGATAGAAGAGTCTTTTTCTTCAACTGAGTACACTTGCAGAACAGGTGACCTAGCACACGTTGAGTCTGTTAACAGAGAGTCCCCTTCTTTCAGACTCCAAGAAACTCCTAATGTTTCTTTCATTCTGCCTGGCAAAGCATTCTGTTCCGTAAGCACTCAGACTCTGGACGACGGAAAAGACCTACTTATACAACAACTTTCCCAAGAAGTTCAAAACCTTAAAAAGCTACTAGAGCAGTCCAACCCTCCTCAAAAAACTGACAAAGACCTGTTCGAAGTCCAAAGCACTAGCAGCATTATGATTGAAGACGACAGTTCTGAAGACCTAGACTCCAAACCTCCTTCGAGCAATAAAAAGTCGACCCACCGTTCCCAAGACAGTTCCAAAAAGTCCACTTCAGCTGACGAAGTGCGAAGTAAACCCCAAAGCAAAGAGTCGCCCTTAAAGCCTCCTTTCCACAAAAAAGAAAACTGGATTGGCTTGCTAAAAGACTTAAGGCAAAAAGCAGAGGCTCCAGTCACTAAAAGTCAAGTAAGGAAAAAGTCTAGTCCAGTTACCCACAAAGACGGGTCCTCTACTTCCCCGTTTAAAAAAAGAAACTCCGCTGGGTTTGTGTCCAGACCTAAACGCCTTACTAAAACAGTTGACTCCAAAAACAAACCTCCTAACCGAATTAAACTGATTAAAAAAGAAACCAATACAACTTACGAAAACAACTCTATTTTTCCAAGCATCGACAGACCCAAGTCTTGTTCAGCCTACCAAAAAGTGCGCAGTCTCTCTGGACCGGAGAAACCAATAGGTCCTGACTGGCACAACTCTGAGCTAGACAAGTACGTGAACAAAGGAGAACTTTGTTTTAACTTCCTCAAAGACCCTAACTTCTTCACCGAAGAAGAAATACTCAAACTCAAAAAAAGAACCCAAAATCCAGAAGTCCAGAAAAAGGCTAAAAACACCTTAGAAAGACTAAAACAAGAATTGCTGATCAAGGAGTTCTACAGTTGCCAGAACCACTCTGAAGTAGTTAAGGAGTGCAAAAACTTACTGCAGGGCTGGAAACTGACTGTAGACATTTTAAAACTTGTGCACGAAAGAGAAAAACTCATCATGAGTAGCTTAACTCAAGGTTACGACAACCAGGAGTTCCTGGATTCCTTGAAACCTGAACTTAAAAAACTCAACAAAGCACTATTTAAACACCTAGCTTTGTGGGACAAAGTTCTTCCTTACCAAAAGTTCATTTACTTATCTGAGGACTATGTTGCCAAAATAACCCACCAAGACAGCTGTATTTAATAATAATATGGAAAACCCGCCTAAATTTGACCGCCCAATGAAGCCCCAAGGAATAATGCCCTGTACAATTGGAATGCTAAACAGAATTGTAAGGGGGGAAAGCGAGAACTTTAATTACGGAGGACAGGGAGTAGACATGGTAGAAGTAGTGGCTCGGGTGATTGAGTTCACAGAGACTGCTCTTAGATACGAGTTTAAGCTCCAAGACCACACAGGAACCTTTTCAGCTATGCTCTACAGCGGAACCAAAGCTGAACAAATAATGCAGAAGTACGTCTACGAGCCCCAAGGCTACGTGCACATTGTAGGAAACATCAGAAAGTTCGCAGACGCTTCCAGTATAGTCATCATTAACATGGAAAACATAAAAAGCGCAGTCAAATTAGACATGCTTAGAGCCAAAGTGCTTTGGGCCCACAGTAAACTCAACTCCAGCAAAAAAACAGAGGCTAAAAACCTCGAAAAAGACATTGTAGAGAGCATCAGAAAAATGAACGCAGTAAACGACCCTTCAGGAGTCCACATTGACAACATTATGATAGGAATTAATAACACTGCAGACAAACGAGACGTCGAAGCCGCACTGCAAGAAATGCTAATTAACGGAGAACTCATTCAAGGAAGTGACTGGGACCACTACTGTCTTCCTTAGTTTAAAGTAACTTTAAAACATTAAGAGGTTTCTTGGGGTTGTTCTGCTGGAAGCTTCTTAGCTAAGGTGTAGTCTTTCAAAGAGGAGCCTTTAAGTAGCATCTGGAGTTGAGTTAGTTCTTTATTGCGCACACTAATAAGGACTTCTTGTTCAAGAACTCTGTAGTAGAGTTCAGGGTCCACAGCTTCCTTTATTTTTTCTTTGACTTGTTCAAGTGAGTCCTCTTTTGTATCAATAAACAAAGGTCCAAAAGACTTAGTTGGGTACCCTGGGTCTGGAATTTTGTACTCAGGCATTTTCATAGGAGGAACGGAAGGTTTGGTGTTTCGCTTTTTGGACTTCTTTTTCTTAGACCTTTTTTCAGCTTCTTCAAGTTCAGTTTGGTACTTGTGGATTTCTTTAACTTTTTTAGAGCGGTAGTCTATGAGGTCTTGAGTGAACTTTTCAAGGTACTCTTTTCCTTCTTTGATCGTGGACTGGACTGTTTCTGAGAGTTGTTCCAAAGTTTTGTTGGCTGGCAAGTTGTAAACTTCCAGAATCCAGTTGTCAAATGAAGGAGGGAACTCCACCACAGTAGAAGTGTTTGCGTCTCCCAAACTAACTGCTAGGCCTCTAGGGTCTTTTTCTTGCTTGGAAATTCTGTAAGCCAAGTAAAGAGGGGCTTCGTTTTCTTCTGGAAACTCTTCAGTTTTAATCTTTTTAGTATCGATTGTTTGGGAGGATTCGTAGTCTTTGAGTAAGTAACGCGCGTAGGGAAAGTTGCCTGGGGTTTTGGTTCTCACGTAAAAAACAATGTGGAGTACTTCTGAAGGCAGTTTGGAAAGGTTAAGTGTTATTGTTTCGTCTTCAGAAGTGGGAAGTGTTAAGTCTCTGGAGTTTGCTTGGAACTTTGCACCAGCAAACTCTCCTTTTTCGCCTGCAGTTCCCAAAAGGTCTCCAGAAGCAGAGTAAAATTCAACAGTGATAGCATACATCCTTTTGTCTCTGGGAGTGTCTTGGGTGGGGTGGTTAGCTACTCCAAAGGTGACTTTGTTGAAGTTTTCTAGAATCATAGTGAAGAACTTAGGAGGGTTAGGCTTGGCTTCTTGAGAAAAGCTTTGTGAAGGGTCTTCGGATTCAGCGTTGATGGGTTCTTCTAAGTCTTGCAGCAAAGCTATGTCTTCTTCTGGAGGTGAGTATTCTTCGCCTTTGATTTTGGTGTCGATTCTTGCTGTGAATTCGGACTTCACAGAAAAGCTAGGGTTGCTGTACAAAAACCTAATCAAGCGTTGGGAGTCTGAGTAGTTAATCATTTTCCTTTTGAGTTTGGAGAGTTTTTGTTTGTGCTGGTAGATAATTTCTGTCCTGGAAGTCTTTAAGTCAGAAACTACTTCTTGAAGCACTTGGTCTTTGAACCCTTCAAACTGTTGTTTAGTTTCTAAGTAGTTTTCTGCGTTTTGGACAAGCCAAGGCATATACTGAGTGTGGAGTAAGTGGGGGAAGTAGTCAGGGTGGAGGTTTTCTTGTTTAAGCTTTGCAAGAGTGTTAGGTATGAGTTTGCTTGTATAGTTTTTAGCCAAGTTCAAATTCATGAACTTGTAAACTAAGTTTTGAGTTTTCACATAACGAGTCCTCCTAGCTTGCAAGTGGGCTTTTTGTTCTTTGATGAGTTCAATTTCCCTTTTCAACTCTTCTTCGTAATCGTGTTTTTCTTTTTGCTTTCTAAAGTTGTACTCGCTTTTGTAGTTCTGCATAGCTTCAAACTCAGCTTCTTCTTCGACTTCTAACAGTGACTGCTCTAGAGTTTTAAAAGTAAGCACGTTCAGAATAGGCTGGACTTCTTCGTCGAACACAAACAAGTCCCCATCCCATATTTGGGTAGTTGCGTCCATTCCAGTTTTTTTAGGCACGTACTTAGGCGAAGGAGGCTTGGGCAAGAACTCGTCTGTCTGCGTGTCAGTGGTTGTTTCGCTGGGTCGGTAGTCGTTTTGGTCTGTGAGGAAGTAGTTAAGGTCCACTTCAATCCTTGAAGCGGGCGCAGGGCGAATGTCGTAGGGAGTTTGTTTGACTTTGCTTTTTTTGAAAGCTTCTAGTTGGGCGCTCATCATTTCGTTCTGGCGCCTTTCTTTTTCTTTCTGGATGTTGAGTTCTTCTTGTTCTTGAGGACTTAAAACCTGGCGGATGTTATGGGCGTTGTGGACATGGCCGCGGAAGACTCGTTTATCGTACATTAGGTTCATGTTCATTCTGTCTTCAGTATTGTAGTTTTGGCTGCGCTGAGAAACCACACGGGGTTCTGAAGTAAAAGAGTAAGAGGCCATGTTAACTGATTATTAAGAACAGCAGTTGCTTTGAGTTTGTTGTTTAGGACGCAAGTCTATTCTGACTGTGCTTGGGCTGCGTGAACTTTGTTCCAAGCGTCTTTCTAGCAGCTTTTCTGCGATCTTCTGGAAAGCTTGGTCTACTTCTGAAGAAGTTTTGGCACTAGTTTCTATGTACGGAACTCCGTGTTTTTGGGCCTTTTTCAGAGCTGTTTTGGAGTCAACTGCTTCTTTCATGTCACATTTGTTGCCTATGAGTAGTTTAACTGAGTTGGTGTGAGCATACTTGTTGACTTCTTCCATCCAGTCATCAATGTGCTCGAAGCTTTGCTTGTTGGTTTTGTCGAAGACAACCAGGATTCCATCTGCTCCTCGGTAGTAAGAACTAGTGATAGTTCTAAATCTTTCCTGGCCTGCCGTGTCCCACTGAGTAACTTTTACTATTTGGAGTTTTATTTCGGTGTTGTTTATTTTGAGAGTCCGAAATCGGAAATCTACACCTATAGTTGTCAAGTAGTTTTCAACAAAAGTTTCATCCGCAAAACGAATTAGTAGACAAGACTTGCCTACTCCAGAGTCTCCTATGAGAACTATTTTAAACAAGTAGTCGCTGTTTAGACTTTACTATTCTCTTTTATCTACCATTTTACTTATAATTCCAACAATAATGAAAGGAAGTACAGATTATTACTCCTGGAGGTTCTGCATTTTGGGAATTCTGCAGTTGTCTTTGGCTTTAGCCAAACTCAGTTTCCTTCCAGAACTAAGCTGTGCAGTAGTGCTTCTGCCAGGTATGGCTTACCTAAGCACAGAAGTGCTTCTCTGCATCAAACTCATTTTGAAGCACCAGGACCCTTCTTACTCGGAGGGTTTGAAGCAGTTAGTGCAGCTTAGCACTCATTGTTTGGCTTTGAGCTCTTTGTTTCTGTTTGCAGAAACTATAGACTACGGGTTTGAGTCCTACCTTGCAGGGTTTGTTCCTTTGTTCTTGATTCTAGTGGTGCACCTTGTGTGCAAAGGCATAGAAAACCCTCCTCCTGCTTTAATGCCTTTTTTCAACTTGGTATCTCCTACACTTTCAGTGTGCTCTATAAACGGCACCTGCAGTTCCACTGGTTTTTCTTTGGTTTCTTCAGTGCTGAGTGGTTTCGGAACTACTCTCACGGACTTAGTAGCCTTACTGCACCCTGTTACTTATGTACTCATGGGTATTTCTTTGGTGTCCTTATACTCTTCAGGAGGTTCGTTTATGTACAAACCCTTTCTTTTAGGATTTGTTTCAAATTGCTTAATATGGGGAGGCCAGTTACTTGGCAGTTTTTGGAGTGTGTTGTTTGGAAACCTTATTTTAGTAACTGCAGTGGTGTGGAACAACAGGAACTCTAAAGAAACTCCATTTTACGAAGTGTAAATAAATTATTACTGTCCTCCCATTTGTTTACCGGCTTTCATAACTTCATCAACAAGTAGAAGCTGCTGTGCGAGTACAGGGCCTAGTTGCAAAAAGTGCCTTTTCACACAGAAGTTGTCGTAGATTCCTTCTACAGCAGGACTAGTGGGGTTCCCAGTAGTTAAGTCAAGTCCTACAGGCTGCCCGTTGGTTTCGTACTCATGGATGCACTTCAGCATGGTTTCTTGGCTGTCTAAACCTGAGTTCTCAGCTAAGGTGCGTGGAATCACCAACAAAGCCTCTGCAAAGGCTTCAACTCCTAACCTTGACTTCGAAGAAATTGACTTGGCGTGTTCCTTGAGTTTTACACTAGCTGCTATTTCAAAAGCACCTGCTCCCGGAATCAAAGCTTTGTCGTGGATGGTGTTGGCCACTGCTCTGAGGCCGTCCCTTGTAGCTTCTTTGATTTGGGCAATCGTTTGGTCGTTTTGGCCTTTGATCAAGATAGTGCAGGAAAAGGTGTTAGGAACTCCTTCTATGAAGGTGTACTTCTCGTCTCCTAAAGTGTGTTGGTAAACTTCTTCAGCCCAGCCTAAGTCTTCTTCAGTCAAGTCGTCAGTGGAGTTCACAGCTGTTCCTCCGCACGCCAAAGGGATCCTTTCCATGTTACGTCTTTTTGCCCTGCGGAGTCCAATGATGTTTTCCTTTGCAAGCATGTCCAAAGAAACAGGGTCGATGCCTTTTTGGTTGACTACTACGAAGTTCTTGTCTGTTCCTTCGCAAACTTTTCTTTTGAGTTGGATGATTTGTTCCACTCGTTCGTCAACAAGTTTTCTTTCGGACTTCTGAAGTGCTTCTCTTTGGCCAGCATTGCTGTAGAAGAACTGGGAGTTCACTTCGGTTTTTTCGTATTCAAGGTTCACGTTGCATGTCAGGATGTAGCAGTTCTTGAGGTAGTCAGGCATGTCTGGGTGTCTAGCTCCGTGGTCTAGCACTAGTCCTTTCACTAGCTTGGTTTCAGCAGCCATTTTATGGGACATGTGCATTATTTCCACCATGTGCAAATCAACAGGTTTGTCTTCTTTCCTGACTGCAAGCACTGCGTCAGTTACTATTTCAGTGAGTTTTTCAGCTAGTTCAGGCTGGAGCTTGGTGTAAAGGCTAGTTCTGGCTACACTAATTAGCATTTCCCGGTCTGCTTCCCAGTCAATTTTCATCTCTTCAAGTACTTTGAGAGCTAAGGTCCTTCCTTCGTCGTACCCGTCTACAATTACTCGGGGGTGGACTCCTTCGCCCAGGAACCTTTCGGCTTGACGCAGAAGCTCTCCAGTGAAAAGCACATTAGAAGTGGTTCCGTCACCCACAATGTCGTCTTGGGCAGTTGAAGCCCGAGCTATCATAGCTGCAGTGGGGTGCTGGATTTGCATTTCTTTGAGAAGTACATTTCCGTCCTTGGTGAGCTTGATTTGTCCCGCGCCGCCTACGAGCATTTTAAGGGTTCCTTTGGGACCAAGGTTGGTTTTGAGGACTTCCTGTAGTCCTTTGGAAGCTGCAATGTTGAACGAAAGAGCTTGTGCTTTCCTAACTAGTTCAGCCTTTTGGTTCAGGTACTGGAGTGATGCCATTTATAATCTGTGGGTCCTCGACTCTCTGAAACAAATAATGGAAAGTCCTAATTACGACTACGTGTTTAAGTTGTTGATTATAGGCGACTCAGGAGTAGGCAAGTCCTGCTTGCTGATGAGGTACGTCGAAAACGAGTTTTCAGAGTTCCACTTGGCCACAATTGGGATTGACTTCAAAGTCAAGATAATAGAACTCGACGACCAGAAAATCAAGTTGCAAATTTGGGACTCAGCTGGACAAGAAAGGTTCAAAACCATCACGAAGACTTACTTCCGAGGAGCAATGGGGATAGTTCTGGCTTACGACTGCACAAGTCGGGAAAGCTTTGCTAACGTTACTAACTGGGCAGCCCAGTTTGAGCACTGCACGAACCCCCACACTGTAAAGGTGCTAATTAGTAACAAAAACGACTGTGAAAACAAAGAAGTTTCTAAAGAAGAAGGCTTGAAACTAGCCAGAGACATGGAGATTGGGTTCTTCGAAACCAGTGCTAAAACAGGCGAAAACGTAGAAAAAGTGTTTGAACACTTAGCCAGAGAAATCAAGGACAAGGAAGTTTACAAACACATAAACGAATCAGGAATTAACTTAGACACTTCTTTTGCTTCCCAAAAGAAAAAGTGCTGTTAATACAATAAATTAGACTTAAGGCAGTTCTCCGTGCTTTTGCTGGAAGTTCTCGAATGCCACCATCACCACTGTGATGTTGTCTAGGGTCCTTTTGTTCAGAGCACTCCTCATAATGCTTTCAGTTGAAGCAGCGCACTGTCTGTGGAGGTCTTTAGCTTTCTGGTCAAAAGCACTTGACCATGCACTCTGCACTACTTCCCTGTTGGTGAGTTTGTCGAAGATCCCGTCGCTAGCCATAACCACGAAGTCGAAGCCTGAAGACAACTTAAAAGCCTTGATTTCTGGCTCGCACACAAGGACTTTGGGGTTGCCTCCAGAAGATGGGTTCTTGGCTTCTATGTCTCCAAAAGTCCGACTTACAGACAGCCGGCCAGGAAGCACTCTTTGGGGTCCAAGGACTTGCTTGTTGTTTTGACTAGTAGCTACGCTTTGGTATACTCGGCCTCCGTTCTGCTCGATCCTTGTGCGTTCTTGGGTGTCTGAAGGTTTGTGGTCCTTTGAAAGTAAGTAAACTTTGCTGCCATTGTCAGCACTCATGATAGCGCGGGAATCCCCTACGTTGGCGACGTAACAGTATTTCCCTATAACCAGAAGCACTATTGCGCAACTTCCAGACTTTTCTCCGGTTTTTTGGGCTTTTTCTAAAAAAGCACGTTCTGCAGCTTGGAAGCCTTCTTTAAGGGCTTCTTTGGGGTTGCCTGGGAAGTACATGCTGTGTATCACGTGTTTGTGGAGGTTGTCTCGCAAGTAGTCAGCACAAGCTGAGCCTCCGTGCCCGTCGTAAACTCCGAAAAAGGAGCACTTGGGCCAGTTCCTGTCTTTGAAAGAAGCAGGTTTGGAGATGTTGAGCACAATACTGACTCTGTCTTCATTGAAGTTCCTCACTAAGCCTTGGTTCGTGCAGGCTGCGTAAGCTTTAACTATTCCGTTTTCTTTGACGGAACACTTGGTGGGTTCGTGTTTTCCTCCGTGTTCGAAAAACTGCTTTGGAGTGTTACGCACAGTTAAGGGTTTGTAATTCTTTTCGTGGGTTGTGCTTGGGTTGGTTTGGCAGTTTCTTGTGGTTTGGGGGGCTATTCCTCTGGGAGATATGAGTGTTTGGAGTGTTAAGGGGTGTAAGGATTGGTTTTTGGGTTCTGGTTTTGAGCAGTTTTCTTTGTTGGGTTCCGTTTCGGATTCTTGTATATTCAAACTTAACATTTCTTTTTATCGTTTAAAATTTAGGCTTAGCATTTAACGTTTAAGAGTTAATATAGCTCAGGGTCAGTGACTATGGTTGTGTGGACTTTGAGCAAAGAAACTAAGTGCTTGTAAAGAGAACGCAGCTTGTACACTGCTTCTTTAATGGCTTCAGGAGACTGTTGGGAGTTAACTTCTAGTTGGGCTATTTCTTGCTGGACTTTTTGGACTCTTTGGTTGGTGCTTTGGAGGTTGCTAGAGAAGCTTTTGATCATACTGACTTCTTTAGCAATGTTTTTTCCGTTTTTGAAGCCTTCGTCGAAGCTTTCTTTGCTGATGACTTCTTGGGCGATTTGCCTTCCTCTTTTGTAGCCTTCTTGAAAAGCCTTTTCGTCAAAGGTGAGTACTTCGTCTAAGAAGTCCATAATTAATACATTAAAACTCTTGTTTAAAGCTTTGCCAGGGTTTTATTTCTTCAGAAGAGTTGTTGAGCCTCAGTAGTAAAGCTGCTACTTGTTGAGGGGGAATCAGTGTGGAGACGTAGTCTATGACGTTTTGCAAGTGGCCTGTCCGTCTCAACAAGCACTTTCTGATTCTTTTCATCTTCAGCATTAACTTTTCGTACTGTTTCTTTTTTTGTTGGAAGTCAAAACACTGTTTGTCGAAAGCAGCTTTTTGTTCTGGAGTAAGTTCGTTGTTTTCTAGTAACTGTTCACAGAAGAGCGAGTTGTTGCTTTTTTGGTTCGAAAAGTCGTTTATTAAGCTCCTGATGTGCGATGGAAGTGCTAGGTCTGAAATCTGGTTTAGTAAGTACTCAATGTACCCTTGTCTTTCTACTCCGTTTGCTCCCATTCTGACTTTGAGTGTTTCTAGAATTTCTTCAACTGTGTTTCCATTATCCAAGTTGTCTTTTAAAGCGTCAAATAAGACTTGTTTATCAGTTTTGTACTGCTCTGAAAAGTGCTGAGGAAAGGTGCTTTCTTCAGCTACTTCTTGGCGAAGTGCTTCTATTTCTTCAGTGAGCACCTTTACTCTGTTTTCAAGGGTTTCTAAATGAGCTTTTTTCTTTTTGCGGGTGTTTCTTGCTGAGACTCTGTTTTTAGCTAGTCTTTTGCAACGTTTGGTGTCTTCGTCTTGTTTCGGAATTTCTAAGTCACTGAGTAGAACTTACAGTGGTTCGTGGGAGTTCAAGTATGATGAAAGCAAGTCTTCTTCCAGTAGTTCACTGCCTATGTCGCATTCAAGCTTCCATGATGGGTTCATTAAATTTACTGTTATCTCCAGCTTTAGGGAACTGCTTATAAACATGGTAGTGACTTTGTTGGTGATACTGAAACATTTTAAGTAGCCTCCAACTAACTACCTGTGCTCAACTCTTCCTTAGCCTAAGTTTTGTAGTTTACTACTTAGCCAAGCAGTCACTAATGAAGTTACTCAAACTATAAATAACATTTTGTAACTTACTGTTAATCCAGAACTTAATGGGAAAGCTTAAAAATGCCAAAAGGGCGTAAGAAGGTTACTGAAGGCGAAGTAGACACAATAGAGGTGTCTAGTGAAGACTCCCAAAGTTCCGACGAAGCACCTGAAATCACAGGAGTCTATTCACGCGGGTACCTTAAAGGAAGAGTCAGGTACCTTGTCTCCACAGAAAGCAGCACCAAACACAAGTGGATTTTTGAGGAAGAACTTGATAAAAACTTAGTAGAAAACTTCAACACCCAGCTCGAAGAACAGTGCAGAGAAACACTAGCTAGAACTTTAGAAACAAAAATGCTAGAAGCTAGAACTCAAGTTTACAACCAAAACCCCCCACACAAGAACTCCAAACTTTTTTCGAAATTAAAAGTAAGACAAGCAGACTTGCAGAAAGACACCCCTGTTAAGATACTAGGTCACCAAGTGATTAACGGAGACCTGACCTACTTAGTTTTGTTCCACAATTCAAGCAGAGAAGTTCCTTTGGCAAAGTCAATTCCAGAGAAGGAATTGGTAAACATAGCTCCTGAGTTACTAGACTAAGTGAATATAAAACAAAGTTAATTAGTCAGTTGACTCACTAAGTCCCTATAGTGGTTATCAATGGTGGACTGGAGGTTCTTCCTAGCTTGTTTGTTCATAGACTTAACAGAAGGGGCAGACGTGAACAGTGCTTGGTGCAGCCGTAGGGGAACTGAAGTGTTTTCAAGAATCCAGTTAAAGATGTTATCAGGGTTGGACTTCCACAGGTCAAGGTACTCTTCAAGCACTGAGTACTCCAATCCCTTGTCTAACAGTTCCTGAACTCCTTCTGTAAAAGCCTTTAAGTCCAGTTTCATTTGTTCACGGCCGTTTTGGTTGCAGTTTATTTTGGCGTAGGTTTCCCATAAGAAGTCCACAATGTGCTGGGCTACTCGCCCTAACACCTTTTTTTGTAGGTGGTGAGGAATGCTTTCGTGACAAAGGGCTTCTAGTCTGCTTTTCAGGTCTTCTATTTTGTGGATGAGTCTTTCTACGTAGTTGTTGTTTTCTTCGGACTTCTGGTTCCACTTGAGGTCGTTAATTTGTTTAGTCATGCCTTCTAGGTTAATTACTTGCTGCACTGCTTCTTCCCACATAAAGTCTTCTAGCTGGTGGATCATTTTGGGAGTTCTTTGCAGGAACTCCTCCACAAAGTGCATTTCTGGGTCACTGAGTACTTTTTTAAGGAACTCTGTGGAGCAACTAAAAGCGCCAACTAAGTGGAAAGAAGACTCAATTGCAACTATTTTTTCTGAAAGACTTTTGGACTTCTCACTGAAGACTTCTTGGTGGTAAGACTCAATGGTTCCACTGATCCTAGCAATGCCGTTAGCTAAGTCGGAGTACTTTTGGTAGTCTAAGTAGTTATCGTGGAGAACTTCAATAGGCTCTTCCTGGAACTGCTTTATGCAAGCGACTTTTTTGAGTTTAATTTTGGCGTCTTCACTTATAAACGTTTTGTAAACAGCGTAAATAAAGAACTCTACAAGTTGAGTAAGTGACTTAACAACTTGGAAAGACACTGGAGTCAGTCTAAGAGCTAACTGCAAGTAAGTGCCCATGAACTTAATTAAGTTGAGGGCAGTAGGGCACAACACAGGTCCTTTGTAAGAGCCTTCCATGCTTTTCCAAGTCAAGTGGGGTTCAGGACTCTCAGAAGTTTGGAGGTTCTCGAAAGGGTTGCCTAAAGCCAAAGACGAAAAACTAAAGTCAAAGTCTTCAAACCTATCAGACAGGGCTTGCAGAATAGGACCTGCGTAGTTGAGGTAACTAAGAATGACCTCTTTGATTTTGTAGTCTTCTGGAGTGGGCAGTCTTGACCAAAGCTCAGCTTCTATTAGGTTAACTAGGTTGTTTACGTTTGTTTGGTGGAACTTAATTAAAAAGTCCATAGACTTGTTCTGCACTGCACTCTTCAACTCAGAAGTAGGAGTGCCTGAAAAGTCCTCTCCAATCTCAATGAAGGTGTTTATCCAACCCAAGGCTTGGTTTACTTCATCCACTTTCAGTAACTCGAAGTGGTTGCTTTCTTGAATAAACCCTGCTATTTTGTGCTGGATTTGCTTCCAAATGTGTTTGCGGTTCCTTAGTAAGTCTAGTTTGATGGTTTCGTAGAACTCTTTAAGTTCTTCTACTTTTTGAGGCTCAAAAACACAAGAAGAAGTTACTGGGTAAGGAGACTCACTGCTGTCGTGTTCCTCGTGCCACCTGGACATTAAGTGTTGGTTGTAAAGCAAGTTAGTGAGGTTCCTCAGTATAAGCCGCAAAGCTTCTAACAGTTCAGTTCCGTGGAGGATGTGAGCAAGGGTTTCAAGAGTCATGGTGGAGATGTCGTGGGGCAAGGCTTCTTCAATGCCTTCTTTAGTCAGTCTGTTGATTGAGTGCATAAACTCTGACTGAATTGCTGTGCTGACTTCAGAGTACTTAGAAATGTGTGTGTAGGCCAAAAGTACGTTTTCGTAAAGGTGTTCGTTGAAGTTGACACAAACACTTCTAAGTCCTTCTTTGACTTTCATGTAGATTTCGCCTTCTTTGCGTTCAGCTTGGTTTTTGATTTCTTTGATTGCAGAGTACTGAGCAGTTTCGGCCGTTCTAAGTTGTTCCTGAGCAGACTTACACAACAGCAAGGCTTGATAGAGGTTTCCTTGTTGAGTGGCGTGCTTGATACTTAAACTAGTGGCTTCACAAGTACTCTGGAAAGAGTCTAGTTCTTGGAGTAAGTGTCTGAGTCTTTTTTGCTTCCTAGACAAGTAAATTAGCCTCAGAGACTTATAAGTAAGGGAGGCTTTGAGCTTCTCAAGAGAGACTTTGCCTTCTTGGGTGAGGAGTTTGGACTCCTGGAGGAGTTGGTTGATAGTTTGGATGTTTTCCATGCCACTTACTAACTAGAACTCACCGAACTTATCGTAGTTCTTCATGACTTCGAGGAACAACCCGTGGGTAGCTACTTCTAAAAAGTAGTTAAGTTGGGTTAAGCGGTCGTCAACTTCTTGTTTGGAGTGCACGCCTCTGATTTCTTGGAGTTTAATTGAAGACTCTTGAGAAGGGTCTTTGTACATAGGCGGCAGTGATCTGTCCAGTAAGTCTTTGACCTGGGCTTTGCCGAGGTTTCTGATTTCAGGTTTGTCTTGTTCTGGTTCAGGAAGTGTAGTGCTTTCAATGTACGGAACAGGAGTGCTTGCTTCCTTTTTGAAAAAGCGCCTGAATAGTTCCATCTTATAGTTCTGTGTATGGCCGACTTGGATTTGCTTAACTTCGAACTGGAACCAATAGACGAGTTGTGGAGTTTTTCAGACACAACAGGGTGCTCTTCGCCTAAGTTCCCTCAAAAACGCCCTTGTGAACAAACGAACGAAGAAGAACTTTCCAAAGACACTCTTGAGTTCAAAAAGGCTCGTAAACGTAGACAAAACAGAGAAAGTGCTGCAAGGAGCCGAGCTAGGAAAAAACAAGAGTTCGATTTGCTTGAACAGAAACTTGCAGAGATGGCTAGTCTTAACAAGCAACTGGCTCTAGAAAACTCTGCTCTCAAAGCTGAGAATTCTGTTCTAAAAAAAGAACTTGAGTTCTACCACGGAGTAGTGAACAGTGAAGACACCAAAATGAGAGGCAGTCCTAGAAACACTGGGTTTCTAGCTGTAAGTGTGGTCCTCTCTGTGATCTGTGTAGTTGTTGTAACTCAACCTGAAGACCATAGCTCACCGTCTATGGGGAACAGGAAACTCCACTTTCTCAACACTGAAGAAAGAACCTCTTTTTCTTACTTACTAGTAGGCCTGATGGCTTTGATCTCTTTGACGTGTGCTTGGAAGTACCTCAGAGGATAACTATTGCTTAAATGGACTTATAATAATTTACTACAGTTGATGGGTTGCAAGTATACCAAACCTACTCCGCCTAAAAAACCAAAACCAGCCAAAAAAATTGTTAGACTTGTTATGAAAAACCAGGAAGAATTTGGAAAACTATTCACTAAGTTCGATATCGACCAAGAATTAACTCAAGTAAACGGAGTCAGGCTTAACGCTTTGGCTCTAGCGCTTTGGTACGGCAAAAGCAAATCCTTCATTGCTTTGTTAGGACTAGGAGCATCCCTTGTGAAGATGCATAGTTTGCTTTCTGAACATAAAGTAGCTGCTATTAATTTGATATGTAAAAATGGGTACTTGGACATACTTCAGCACTACTTACCTTACTACGAAAAGCATTTCCAAGGAGCTTGTTGCCAAGGGAACTTTACCCAAGAAGCTGGGATCACTCCTATCCAAATTGCTTGTTACTTCCACCAAACAGCTATTGTAAAGTACCTTTATAAATACTTTGAAAAACACCCCCAAGTTCCATTTGAGTTCGATGTTCACTACAAGAACGAGCTTAACTGGGAGAACTGTGCTTTGATCAGTGCAAGAGTTGCTGATTTTGAACTAATTCAATTCTTACACTACGAGTGTGGAGCAGACTTCCACATTCTCAATAAAAACCAAGAAAATGCCATTCAAGTTTGCTTGGCTAAGAAAAGTGACACTAAAGTACTGGACTGTGTTAAATACTTAGTTGAAGAGGCCAAAGTAGACATTACTCACCTTTACGAAGAAACTCTGCTTTTGAGTAGTTGCGAACTTGTCACTAACTTTATTGAAGTGCAACTTAAGTTTAGAGGAGTAGATGCTACCAAAGCCCAGGTTGAAAAGTACAACTGCTTGGAGTTACAAAACACTCCTGACTTAACTAAGCTCACGTTTGAAAGCCGACTAGAAGAACCTGAACCCAAGATTCCAGAAGAGTTGTCTTTGATACACGGGAACACCAGCAACACTTCTACAAGTTTTCTCATTCAGATCTTATAATTACTTAGCTAAATTTAACATAATAGGAAATTCGCTTGAAAACTTGAAGTGCTTAAGAGAACTCAAGTTCAGTGAAAACTCAGATTTCTTTTTGGAGTTTTTCCAGTAGCTAAAAGCTATGTGTTGTGAAAGCTTAGTTCTTTTTTGGATCATTCTTTGAATAAGAATTAGTTTTTCAAAAGCATGGTGGAACCTGATCTTTTTAACTGAGTTTTTAGACTCGAAGTAAAGTTTAGGCCGTGGAGTTTGTTTTTTTAAAGACTTTCTAGAAACTTGGTAAGGAGAAGCAAAGCGACTTGCAAAAGGTTTGCTAGAAGCTTTGGTCGTTTTAGGTGACTTAGTGTTGGTTTTGCTGCGTTTGTGCTTAGGAACTTTAACTGAAGGAGAGACAGACTTGGACTTTTTAGAAGTTACTTGTTTCCACTTCAGCCACTTCTTGAGTAAGTGGGTGTACTGCTTTTTAGCTAGCACACTTTCTAGTTTTTGAAAACAGCCTTTTTTAGATATGTTGGTGTTGGAGAGTTTCAGTCTGTTGATAGTCGAAAAAAACCCACTTTTGAGCTTTTTTTTAGTGTCAAAGACTGCAGTGTAACTCTGCCACTTTTTGAACAGAGTTAGTTTGGCTTTGAAAGTGTTGCGGCTGAAGAGTCTTTGTAAGGCTTTAGACCGAGTTTGGAGTTTTCTAAGCAAGTTCCAGTGTTTGGAAAGTTTTCTGGTGAAGATGTTTTTTAGAGAGTAGTGGATCAGTAAAGTTTGGCACTTTTTAACTAAGGGTTGTTTCCAGGCTTTGAAGTGACTTAGTAACTTCATTCGGTAAGCTCGCTCCAACTTAATATAGACTAAAGCTAGACTTCTTCGAACTAAAGCGTTTTTAAAAGGTTTCTGAATAACCCCAAAAGCTTCTTGGAGTGCTAGGTGTTGGAGAGAGCCCACAAACTTAGAAAAAGCTTGGTAGAATATTTTGTTTCTAAGTGCAAAAGACTTAGTGTTTAAGCGCATGGAAGAAAAACTCAGGGTGTCTTCTGTGTTGAAGTTCTCTTGTTCTTGGAAGGTTTTAGTTAAGTCCAACAACTTTTCGTGAAGGATCTTTTGGTTCTGAGGACTTTTCATAGACAAAAGGGGTTTAGGAGGTAAGTTTTCAAGGTTTTGGAGGTCTTTTAAAACGGGGGGTGTTAGTTGAGGAAGTACTTTTTGCCAAGCACTTCTCAAAAGGATTTTTTCAAGAGTGAAAAAAAGAGACTTGTACTTGAGTGGTTGGGAAGTGGTTCCTCTACAAGTACCAACGAAGCACTTGAAGTAGTGCTTATCCACTAGGTGGTTTTCTAACCCGAACTTTTTGATGAACTGGATGATCCGGTATACTTCTTTTTTATCGTATTTTTCTTGAAAAAATGTTTGAAACTGGGATTTGAAAAAGGTCCAGTCTACAGAAGACTGCAAAAAAGTCCTCTGCAGGAACTCAGACTCGCACTTGAAAACTCGGTTTTTGTAAATCCTCTGAAGTACACTTTCAATGAACAGTTCAGGACGGACTTCTCGAGCCACTTCACAGGTTCCTAGAATTTCTTGTGACTCAGGAAACTGGATTCCTAGTTTTTCAAGTAACTCTAAGAACTCTTCTCGGCAGCAGTTCCTTTCTTTTAAAATAGCGTTTCTGTGCTTGTACACTTTGTAAAGCTCTTCTTTTCCCATTTAAATTCTTATCTAACGAAATATGCCTAAGAAGACTTCCAAGAGTACTCTAGTTTCTTGGGAGAGTTGGCCTTGTGGTAGTTCCACAGTTCTTGGTCCCAGAGTCCTTTGCTTTCGTACTTTAGTGCACAGTAGTCTAGGAACTTGCCCAACTGAGTGTAGTGGAAAAAAGTACTCCCTAGCATAGGAAGGAATGGAAGTGCGTACAGGCCCTTTATAAAGCCTGGGGGTTTGTTCCTCAGGAAGAAGTAAGTTCCTGCTCCAGAGACCAAGGTGAGTCCTAGTCCTACTTGGAAACACCTGTTTTGTAACTCATTTGTGTAGTAGTCAAGCATCTTCAAGTCTTCTCGGTCAACTAAGAACTGGGTGTTGCTGGGGTAGTCACTGTACATTTGGGTGTTGTCTTGCAAGAACCGCAAAGTGCGGAGCCGAACATTCACGTCTTCGTCGTACTTTTTGGTAGCGTACTTAGTTATTCCTACCATTTAATATATTCGAATTCCCTACCATTTAAAGCTGGGAATCTAGTGCTTAACTTGCTGAGTACTAAACCAACTCAGTCGATAAGATTACTTGCCTACATTTTTTTACTCCAAAAAAGTAAAGACTATAATAATGAAATTCCACAACAAAGCAGAGTGGGTAGGAATCAACGAAGAACTGAGTTCCACAGAGCTAGAGGAGGACGAACCACCCAACCTTGCAGAAAGTCCCAATCTAAAGCCCTACAAAGTACTTAGGCACAATTACCTCAACTTCGGAGTCACTTACAGCAGACAACGGCTGTTGAAGCGAGTCAGTAAAGAGTCCCCACTGGACCTTGCGCGCGAAAGAAACTACTCTTTGTTCAACCAAATTGCAGATATTTTATTAATGGACGAGATGGAAATTGCTTACTGGTTCTGCTTGATGCGCAAAACCTCCAAGTCAGAGAGGGAGTTCAAGCCTTGGCTCATAGCACTTTTCACAGGGTTTTTGGGCAAGTTGGCTCTGAACAAGGACTCAGAAGCTATAGAGGACTATTTGGTGTACAGGTTTCCCAACTTCAAGTTGTACTTCCACAACTGGCAGCTTGTCACGGACTGCACTGCTGAACTCGACATTAAAGAAGTTAACCAGTGCTACAACTATTTGGCCTCCAAGGTGAGAATAAAAGGCTTCAAGAACTACGACCAAATGGTAAGGGACTTAATGCCTGTTGTCTATAGAAAAGAAAGTCACTCTTCAGAGAACAAAAGCGACATATCTACAATCAGTGACTTAGAAATGGAACTTGAAGCTTTCCAAAACAACATGTTAGGAGGCGAAAAGCTCTCACCTATTGACTCTTATGTATAAATGTTTTTATAGAGTAAATAATTAACTGTTTGCATCGGAGCTCATGTAACTAAAAGATGACTCGAATTCTAACTTGTTGAGCTCCAACTCAGGAATGTTTTGGGGTCTTTGCGCAGCTATTAGTGGACCACTCACTAAAGGTTCAAAGTCAGTATCGTCGCCGTTTGTTTCGGTGTCACTTGGAGGTTTGAGGTTGGCTTCAAAGGCTTCTTCAATAGGGTAGCCTTTGTTTTCTAAAGTAGTGAGTACTGTAAGTATTTTTTTTTCGTTTTGTTTGTAGTAGTTGAGTTCTTTTTTCATGTTTCTAAAAAGTTCAACGTAGGAGTTGTTTTCAGCTATAAGTAACTTCCAAGAGTACTCGTCCGTGGGGTACTCAGTTCCTGTGAGACTAGAGACTTTGAGTATCTTTTTTTGGAAGTAACTCAGTTGTTCTTCGCGTGCTTCGAGTTTCCTGCTTAGTTCTGCGTTTTCAGTGGACAAGTTTTTGAGTTTCTTTATGGAGCCTTGGATGTCTTTTTGGAGGGTTCCTACTTGTTGTTTGAGTTCTTCTGTTTGTTTTTTGTACTTTTCGACTTTTTGTTGGGTGTAAGCTTTTAGTTTTTCTTCGTAGACTGTTTTGATTTTGCCTAACAAAGGACCGTAGACTTTGTTTTTCTGGATGATTTCTTCAAATATTTCGTTGTAAACATTTATTTCTTCTTCTAAAGTAAGAGTTTCAGGCAAGTTTTTAAGTTTTTGGTTGAACTTTTGCTCTAAAGCGTAAGCCTCAGTGATCTGTGAGGTTCTGGGATCGTTGGGAGGATTCATCAAGGAGGTGTTTGTCCTTCGGTTAGCTAGTTCAGAAACATCGCTGACTAAGGAAATGTTGCTTCTGAAGTCTCTTTGTCGGAGCTTTTTGGTGAAGGCATTTTCGTTGAGACTTAGTTTTTTGCGGGAGTTGTTAGGAGTGACTTTTTTGGAGGAAAATTCTTTGGTTTTTATTACAGAGGAGGATCTTTTATTTAAGTAAGGTTGGGACTTGGTGTTCAGAGTGCTTTTGTCAAGGAGCTTTTGGGAGATTTTTCTTTTGATAGCTGAAGGGTTGTATACGATTTGGAAGGAGTGGGCTGAACGGTGGATTCCTAGGTTGCTTTGTTTAGTTAAGTCTTTGGAAGGTTTGGCTTTGGACATTTTAGTTGTTAGAATTATATGGAAGACTTGCTGGAGAAGCCCAAAGAAAAAGGACCTTACTTCCACTTGTCTTTGGATAACCAACAAGTTTCGGACTTAATGCACCCACTTTTGGGTTTCTATAAAGTTCCAACTGTGGCTTGGTATGGAGCAGGGTACCCGTTCGGCGACATGCTTGGAATTGTAAAAGCTCATGTGTCCCAAGTCAACCTGCCTAGAGAAGTCACTA
Organism: Fabrea salina; assembly: GCA_022984795.1. NCBI lineage: Eukaryota > Ciliophora > Heterotrichea > Heterotrichida > Fabreidae > Fabrea > Fabrea salina. The sequence continues at coordinate 115,422 of JALIHJ010000017.1, read as the reverse complement.
GTTTAATACCTACTGAGCAAACCACTTTCTACACCCATCCGCCTCCTAACAAAACTCAGTGGGAACCCAGACCTGTCCGTTTGCCCTTAATGAGTTCTATTAAGTTTTTTTGGGTAGTTTCTGACGTGTCTGAGCTTTTAGTGCGTGTAAGTCATAGGTAGAAAGGCCCCTTAGTTAACCTAGTCAACCATCCCTGGGCTCTTGACAATTTCCAAGGAGGACGTTTAACTTCGCACGTAGTAAGTTGCATTCTGCCCATTGAAGGAGTGGAAGAAGTTGAAAGGGCCGGAGTTAAGTTTTGGGAGCCCAGAGCAGAGTACTTAAGTCTCCACATGAAGAAAGGAGGCTTAGCAATGTCTCCAAACAACCACAAGTTCTTGTTGAACAGTGACTTGCCAATTTGCAAGTTCTGGACACTAAGTTTCACTGTTGAGGGGGAAGCTGTTATTTCTCTGCAGTGGGTACTTACTACACCTGAACTTTCTCCTAGTTTCAGTGCTTTTGACAACCTCAGTCAGCTTTTGGACTTTTTATCAGATTCACAACTAAGTGCTTTATTTGGCAAGTAGTTAGGTTCACAGACATATTTGAAGTAATTAAATTAAAACTCAAAAAGTTAAGTTGCATAGTACATACTTACCTTTGTCTTTTCCTAAGGGGTTTCCTAGCACGCACGATTACGTCCGGCAGAATTAAGGGTTTTACTTCTTCAGAAGTCAGGTTAAATACTACTAGCAAGAAGCTGTCTTTGCTGTAGTGCGAAGAAACTTCATTGATAACTACGTTCACGAACTTGATGTAGCCGTCGTCCTGCATCTCAGCCTCACAGGTCCCGCGCAGTATTTTTTTGCCTGAAATGTTGGTTTTAAGTTGGATAGGGGGTTCGTCCTGAGTAAGTAGTGCCAGCTTGAACCTAGAGTGCTCGTTGAGGAACACAAGGTTTCCTGAAAGGTCTCTTAAAGAAACTTCGAGACTAAAAGCCCTTTCTTTGAACGCAGGTACAGGCACAGTGCTTTCGGGGGAAAGGTAGTAAGCAAATTCCTTTTGGTCACACATCAACTCCAACAATTTTGGCTCAACAGAATTTTCAACCATTACTAGGTCTGAGTGCCTGAAGCCCGAAGCAAAAATAGCTTTTTCTTCCAGAACTTTGCCAAACCCTTCCATGATCTGGTAAGTTCGGGAATTCTGCTCCACAATCGATTGTAGCAAAGAATTGTGGTTCTCTATAGCAGTTAAGAAGTTCTGAGTGTTGAAAGGAGTCTGAGTAGGTGGCAGGGTCATGCCCCCTGACAGGTAGAAAAGCATACACTCATAGTGGTTGCAAGGTTCAGGTCTCTGAGATATTATGCACATTTATTCTAAGCCATTTTCTCTTAAGGAAAATCAAGACTTGCATATCACAAAAATATACTGCTATGAGTTCCATTTAAGTTTCTTTTAGGTTATTGAACAGATTGCTTCTTCCTCCGAGAAGCAGTTCCGGGCCTTTTGGCACTTCCAGGCCTTTTGGCAGCAGAGCTTTTAGTCCTTCCAGGCTCATTGTAGCTGTAACTATCGATAGGCACGAAACTAGCCTCATCCTCTATGTCGTTTAGCACACTGGAAATAACTGTTCGTATAGAGTCTGAAACGACTCCGTTGTAATCTTCAGTAGTTCTTTCAGGCAAGTCTAGGTCAAGAGTAACGATGTTTTCGTGCTTGTACCTAGTGTTGGTGTCTCCCAAGCCTCTAGCTATTCTTGCGTACTCAGAAGTTGGCTGTTTAAGTCCAACAGCTGACTGGGGGCGTTTGGACTGGTGTTGTTTGCCTGCTTTTAAAGGAACTAGTTTCCAGTCGTCTTCGTTTTCGTCCCACTGGGCGCGTTTTTCTACCTTGTCAGCTTCTTCTTTGGGAACAAAAGCTTGGATGACTGAAGACTTGAGTTTGAGTTGTTGAGTTAAAACGCGTATGGTGTCGACCATGTCTTCTCGTTCGCGTTGGAACTCTTGTTGGAGGTCCTTTACTTCAGAGGAGGCAGCTTGGTACTTGCTCCAGAGTTTTTTGAGTTTGGCGTTTTTGGTGTCGATTTCTTCTTGGAGTGAAGAAAAGCGCTGGTTGAGTAGGAGGCCTTCCTCTTCTTTTTCTTTCAGGCGTCTTTCTAGGAGCATTTCTTGTTTGCGGCGCTGGTCTACTTCTTGTTGGGCTTTGATGAGTTCTTGTTCTTGTCTGGTGGCTTGTTCTATCATTTGGTTGCCCATCACTAAGCGTTCTTCCATGCCTTTTAGTTTCTTAAGTAGTCTTTGTTGCTTTTCTTTGGCCCGTCTTTGTTTGGACTGTTGTTGTTTAAGAGCTTCTATTAATTGTTGCTTTTCGTTGTCTGCAAGTTCTTTTTGGGCTTCGACTTTGCGGATTTCTTCTTCAGCGCTTCTTTCTAGTTCGAGTTTTTCTTTTTCGAGTTGTTCTTCGAGTTGCTTGATTTTTTCAGAGTCTTCCACGTACACTGTCTTTTCAACAACCCCTGCTGGACCACCCATCATTTGGCTTGCCATTGAGGGGTCAATTCCCCCTCCTCCTTGGAGCTCAAGTGCTGCTTTTAGTTTTTGGATTTCTTCTTGGTACTCCCTCAGTAGTGCGTCTTTGGGGTCTTCGTTGAGTTTTGGTTTGTTTTGGATGCTTTTGGCTCTGTTGGCATACCTCAGTGTAGAGATGGTTTCGTCGTAGTTCCAGTCAGCAGGTCCGATGTTTGCGATCATTACTGTTTTGGTGTTGCCTCCTAAAGAGTCCGAAAGCAACTTAGTTAGTTTGGAGTCTCTGTAAGGAATGTGTGTGGACCCGTCTACCAGTGAAGATATCACGTTGCCCAGAGTAAGTAAGGACTTGTTAATGTTTGTGGCTTCTTTGAGTCTGTCTCCACTAGACCCTGTTTTAGACTGCCTTTCGCTTCCAGCCAAGTCCACCAAATTAAGTTTGCCTACTTTGTAGTGGTTGACTCCGTCGTCTCCAGTTTCGCTTCTTTCAACAGTAATGGTGAATATAGAATGTGACCTAGAAGAGTCCCTGTTCATGTTGGTTTGTCCAACGTGTCTGTTTTTCTTACCAGCTATCATGACTTGCTTCATCTCTTCAATGCCTTTAACCACAAAGGAATTCAAGTCTTTAACGTAGAATCCACTGTCTGAGTTTTCTTTCACATCAAGTTTACTGTTGGACCCTTTGCTGAGCAAGTCGTAAATGTCTTCGTTGTATATTTCCAGAAAAGAAACTCTTATCAAAAACTGAGTGGTGGGGTGCTGCTCTACAGTGTAGAATATCTGGTCGAAGGACCGAGGAATGATGCCGCGCAATTCGTGAGGTTCCTCGCTTCCCTCCATAGTGAAGGTCTTCCCCGTCCCAGTTTGTCCGTAAGCAAAAATAGTTCCGTTGTAGCCCTCAATCACGCTTTCTACAATAGGGTAGCCAGTTTCTGAGTAGACTTCCTCTTGTTGGGAGTCCATTCCAAAAGCATAGTCGTACGTAAAGGTCTTCATGGGCTCTGAGGAATCAGACTTGGGGTTCCTTATGTGGATTTCTCCTCGAGTAGAGTCCACGTGCACTATGCACTGGCGTCCGTCTCTTTTTTCGTCGCCTGAAATAGGTCTGCACCTTACAGCTACTTTCACTGCTTCTGTCTTTTTGCTCATTGAAACTGTTCTAAATATGAACTACTTGAAGGAGGGATAATATGTCAGACAGGAAGTTTGAGAGAAGAGACTCTCTTTTCATCAGAAACATTTCAAACGAAGCCTCAGAGTTAACTTTGAGGTCACTTTTTGAGAAGCACGGCAAAGTCACCCACTGCACTATACCTAAGGACTACCAAACCGGCGAAATAAGGCCATTTGGCTTTGTGACATTTTCTTCAGAAACTGAAGCTGGAAAAGCTATGGAGCACCTAGACAACACTGACTTCTTAGGAAGAACTTTGCAAGTCAAGTACGCTAAAAGACGCTCACCGCCCCGCTGGAGTCGGTCCCCAAGTCCCCACAAAAAACGCAGACTTGAGTCCGAACTCAAGGACAGAGTCGAAGAACTCCAAAGAAGCAAGTCTGACCTTATGACTGAAAACTCAGACTTAAGACGGTCCCTCAAGAACCACAAAAAGCGTAAAGAAGAACTCAAAAAAGAAGTCGAAGCTTACAGGTCCAACTCCCTAATATTCTTACCTTGTGGACACTCTAAGTTGGTAAGCTGCAGAGAAAAGTTTCTCCTAGAAGACTTATGCAAAGAAGCACTTGAACTTTTAGACCAAAACGAAAGAAACGACGCAAACATTGCCAGGAAGGTAAAAGCCCGAGTTGCAGAAACTTTGGAGTCAAAGTTCCCAGACTTCTACCGCTGCCGCAAACAAGTTACCATCATAAATGCCTGCGGCCACGACTATACAGCTAACTGTTGGGAGATCAGAAACTTTTCCAAGAACAGAATTTCGCCTAATTGCATAGTGCCAGTGGAGGTGGTTTTTGACTGCGGGCACAAAACTTCAGCTGAGTGCTTCAACAAAGGCAACGTAATATGCAGAATCTGCTAACATGTTCAATATGCAATAAAAAATTTTTTAGGTTATAAGCTTGTTAGAGGCATACTGACTAAACTCCATATCAGAATAAATAATGCAAACATTTGAAAGTCTAAACCCAGAGGTTCTCCTTGTAATCCTCGAATACCTTGACTTAAAGTCGATTACCCAGGCTTCCCAAACTTGTAAATACCTTTACTATTGTGCTTCCAACCCCAACCTTTTCAAGCTTAAGTTTTTCAAATCTAAAAGCTCCCCAAGCTTGGAAAAAGGACCCTTTTTTAAATTGAATTGCTCGGAAATGCTTTCAAAACTCTTCACCAAAATACACTTGGCTGACTACAAAGCTTTTTACAAAACCTGTTCGGTGGCCCTTAAAAACCCTATTGGAGTAGTCAAGAAAGGAATCGAAGAATCGTCCTTTTTAGAAACTCGCCATCAGAATGGTGCACTCAACTATGACGATGGTTTGTACTGGAGTTCAGACTCCACTAGCTGCAAAGCAACTAGTGAGTATTTGGTTTTTGAACTCAGAGATACCTGCTTTGTTTTTTCAGTGCACTTCATTTTTCTAAGAGCAACTCAAGAAGCTGGTCTTTTATACCCTTCGCAGAAAGTCCGTGTTCGCATTGGGAACTCCCCCCAAGACTTCCACTACACTTCTGATACCTTTGAAGTAGAAAGTTCACAACAACTCAACACTGTAAAAGTGCTTCCTGAAGTTGTTATTGGGAAGTACATTATGATAGAACTCTTTGGAAAAGTGACACAAAGTCCTTATGACAACAGGTTTTACACAGGACTGGAGTACTTAGACTGCCTAGGATACCCTTTGAGTTTGCTTCCAAACTCAGACCAGTTTGCTCGTTTCTCCAGTGAAAAGATTCAACTAGGCACTAAAGACACTGTTTTTAGCTTGGGCAACGTAGAAGAGTTGCTTAAGGTTCCTTCGAAGTACTTCACTCCAGTTTCGCTTCCTTACGTTAACTCGAACTCTTCACTCCACTGTCTGCTCAACAAGGTCATTAAGTTCAGAAAGCTCAACCAAGTTGAAAGTTACTTTTTCTTTAGACTGAATGACAGGCATATAACTCAGCAGTTGGCCCAGAAACTGTGCAGCTGGAGAAGAGTAATCACCATTAGTGAGTTAGTTGGTGAGTACTTAATGGACAAGGGCTACTGCGAGCTTGCCAAGGTGGTCTTTATGGAAGTTGGAGACGTTTTAAAAGGAATCAAAGCACTTATTGCAATGAACCAGTACGAACAGATCAAGCGAATTCTCAATATGAGGCCCAATTCAAGAATTCCTCCAGTTGATCAAATATTAAAGGTTGCTCAAGACCTTGGTCCTTATCAGTTCCAAATGGTCAGTCTTATTGCTAGTCAATTTAATTAAAATAACTACTCAATTACTACAGCTGAGAAAGCTGGACCTTTTTGGCTAAAGAGTTGCTGGACTTGTTGTCCCGTTTCAATATTCCAGACCCTCACAAAACCGTCTCCACATGCGCAGACTAGCAACTTATTGTCACTTGATAAATTAACTGACCCAAATCCTCCAGTGAGTGCTTTGATTACTTGCGTTTGCCTTCCACTGGAAAGATTGCAGACTTTAATGTCTGAACTTCCAAACACAACAAACTCATCGTTACTAGAAATGGTCAATGAGCTGATAGAAAAAGAAGCTTTTATGATTTGAGTTTGTTGTCCGGATTCCAGATTCCAGACCCTTACAGTCTCGTCAAGACTTCCAGAAACTACGAAATTGTTATTCTGAGAAATAGCTACTCCAGTTACAGCACCATCATGTCCTTTAAATCTATGAACTTCTTCTCCAAAGCCAAGGCTCCACACTCTAACTGTTTGATCAAAGCTTCCAGATACAATGAATTGGCTGTCTTCTGAAACAGCTAGCGAAAATACTGGGTTCTCGTGGCCTAAAAATTCTAGAATATTTTCTCCAGTACTTAGAATCCATACCTTGACTTTGCAGTCCTTGCCTCCCGAAACTAATAGTGCATCATCATTACAGATAGCTAGGCATAGCACTACCCTACTTCCGCTATCAATTACTTGGATTTGATTTCCAGTGACGATTTCCCAGACTCGAATAGTATCATCTTCGCCACCAGAGACCAAAAACTCTTTGCTTTTAGACACAATTATTGACTTAACTGGAGCACTGTGGCTTTTTAGTGTATGGATTTCCTCACCATATTGGTTCCAGACCTTGATAGTGCTGTCTTGGCCTCCACAAGCTAGCATGAACGGAAGGGGTTCTGAAGGTTGAATAGTTTGATTGCTGCTGCCTTGTTGAATCAGTTCTTGAACCTTTTCTAGGAACTGATGGGATTCTAGAGGTTGGCTATTGCTTTGTTGAGTCAGTTCTTGAATCTGCTTATCCTTCAACTCAATTTCCTGGTACAAATGGTTAATTAAGGAAGACAACTCCTTTACTTGTTCCTGATCAGGCTTTTTTAACTCGCTGAGTTGTCTGATCTCTTGGTTTTTCGAGTCAATTTTTTGATACAAACTAGCCAGTTTATCTTCTAAGGAATTTTGGAGTCCGTGCTGTGCAGAGAATCCTTGCATTAATTGATTCAGCTCTTGTATCGGCTGAATGCTGTCTATCTTTAGGTGGAAGTAGTTTAGCACAGAAAAGTCAATTCGGCCTGACTTATCAAGTTCTTTTTCGACTTCTGAAACTTGAGTGAGTTGTTTGAAAGTGGCTTTTTCAACTTGGTTTAAAATAGACTCGTATAACTCGACTACTTCTAGTTTCTTTTTGGAAATCTTATCCTTTACTTGGGCCAAGGCTTCCATATACCAAAAGTTAACTAAGAAAATCCAGAAGTAACAGTTGAAACTGATTAATCTAATTATATACAAACGAAGAGGTTTCGCCTAAGTAAGGAGCAGACGGCGGGAAATTAGGGTTGTAATTGACTTGAGGAGGCACCAGCAAAGGGTAACTGATTTCTTTTGGAGGAGCTGACTTGCACATCCGCGTATACAACCAACAGCCTAAAACTACAACTAACACCACTACAGCAAACCCTACAAAAAGTTCCCACCACATTTCGAACACATCCTCGAAAAAGTCTTCGACTTCATCTTCAATCCAACTCATATTATAACCTGCCAGAAATAGACAGATCAACAATTAAATATTAACAAGTGTCGTCGTGGAAAGTCCAGTGCTGGTCCTTTGCCCTCTGGCCCTTGGTTTCTCTGACAGTAGTGTTGTTGTCCTTAGGCTTCTTTTTGCGCTTAGCAGAGCACAGCATAGAAATTATACTGCGCACTGTTGAGTCTATAGTCATACTGGGCTTCCACCCGTCGTACAGAGTCGAAAGACAAATGAAACCGTTGGTGTAAACGTGCTCGTGGACTGGAGTTTTTCCGTCAAAAACAACTTCTGGAGAGTCAATCGGGTAATTTTCTTCGAATGTAAAGCGTAGGATATACTTCTCGCCTGAGTAGATTGTTCCTTCTGGGCACTCGAACCTAATTCTCCAGGTAGTTAAGTCTTCTGAACACTCAAGTAGCTCAAATTCACCTATAGAGAGCAACTTTTCCTTTTCTTTTTCTAATCTCCTTATTGCACGCGCTTTCATTTTTGTATAAGCGCCCCTTTAATTAAACCCCTAAATAGTTTTAGTTATGATATTACTGAAGAAGGTTAGTTCAGTTACTTAAAGTGCTGACTTGATAAATATGACGTAATTAGTTGTTGAAGAAATTCAAATGGCTTGAGACTCCTTTTTGAGTGTGGATTTTAGTAGCTCAGGAGGCTTGGCTTAGACTAGAGCTTAGCTTGCTTCAGATAATTTTCTGAAGTGCTGCTAAGCAGTTAAGTAAAGTTAAGGTAGTGTTGAAGACGTTAATAAATATGATTGTACTGCTGCTTAGTTGTGAGTGTGACTCAAATAGCCACTCGCAACAAAGGGACTGCTGATCCTCAACACTTCAATGAGCTAGGCAGCCTAGACTTGGGAGTCAGTAACCATAAATCGAATACAGCAGAAGAGCAGTCCTGAGTACTGTCTGTCAAGGCAGAAGAGATTGGGTGCCTTATTCCTCCTTAGGATCAGAGTAATGCAGATACCCCAACCTACAAGTACTGCATAACTCTGGGAAATACACTCAGAGAGCAGCAAGTTTAAATGGAGTTGACTTGATTCCGTAATGAGATAGTGCCAAGTAAAAGCACTATCCAAGATCGGAGGAATACCATTGAATACTAAAAGGGAATACAAAGACAACTGTGACCGGAGCCAAAAGAACGAGCATAAAACCAACAAAGCATGCGGTTGTTTCAGGAAGTATGAACAAGAAGGTATCACAACAATAAATAACTAAATTCTTTAACTAAATTTCCGATTTTATAAGGATTAAGATGAAAATAGGTAGTGCATTAAGTCGATGGTCAACAAAGTGATAATAACATTTGGGGCGACTCTCAGTACGAAAACAGGAAGTCCTACGTACAATCCTAGAACTCCCTCTCTCTTAATGCTTGTAAGGAAGCAATCAGCAAACCCAGAGTAGGGGTATTTTCCGTCAGGTCCTTTCACCATCCTTTGGTACTTAGTTTTCACGTTGTCAAAGGGTAGAGACACCAAGCAAGCACAAACAGCTGCTACAATGGAACTTCCGAATCTGTTGTAGGCGTTAACCCCAAAAGCTCTGTCCATGAACTCTTTGCACTGGTCGTACGGAGCAAGCATCCCGAAATTCATTGCGCAAGCTCTCATTACAGTAGGCATGCATCCTCTCCAGTAAGCAAGAACCCCCTCTTCTTTCGGAATCCTTACCAATGCGTCTACTACACTTTTGTAGTTCCGTCTTGCTTCTGCTGGCAACGAGTGGTCAGTCTGAAGCCTCACCAAAGCTAAGTCGCAAGGGTTCCCTACCACAGCTCCAATACCTCCTGCTAAGCTTGAGTACACAAACTTTTTGCCGAAGGAAATGGCAGATTGTCCAGTTGCGGCCTTTTCCCGCTCTACTAAAGTTCTGTAAAGTCCAAGTCTAGTTGTGGCGTAGAGTGCTTGTCTCAGCAAGGCGCTGTCTAACCCGGAGTAAAAAGTGCGCAACCCCTTTTCTTTGTATATACTGGAAGCGAATTCTAGGGGACTAACCTTGACTCCTTTGGCGCCTTCGGCCATGCACTGCATGTGGACTTTTATGTAATCCACTGGAAGTACTGCAGTAGTAGCAATCATCCCTGCAGCACCTCCAATTAGGAAATTCTTAACTTCAGAGAAGTAACCTCCTTTCTGATTTTGGCCGGACATTTTTTATATGGCGAAGCAAAATATGGCAGAGAAATCCTTGATGGTTAAGCAGTTTTAACTTTTTGAATCACTAAGTAGAGTTCTTTTTGGACCAACTAAGTCTTAGAATTAGGGTAGTTTTTAAGTTATGAGTTTTTAATTATAAAACTAAGATTTGATCAGTTTAAGGGTTTTTAGTAGGTGCTACCCTAAGTCTCTAGGTTTTCGGGTAAATCTAAATTTGCTCTAGTAAAAATGTTTTTACACTCCATTTTGGGTTAAATATGTCAAACTCTGATAAGGTTCACTAAACTTCTTGAAAGAATAATTTAGTATAAACCCTAAACTTATGGGTAACTACCGACTAAGTAAAGAAAAGCTTTTCCAACTACAGAGCTTTAGCAGCCTAGTTTTCTCTGTGTGGAAGGAGTTAGTGGTTGTTGGAACTCCAGAAGGTCTAGAATGCAACCTTACTCTTCCAGTTCCCGCACCTCCAGTTGTATCACTCAACCACTTGTTTAACAAAACTTTTGCTTCAACTCACTCTACAAACGAAGTTCTGATCTTCGAAGTAACCAGCCAAATTTCACAGGTCCTTAGAGTTCAAGCACCAGAAACCATCCTTAAAGTCAGTTGGTGGCAAGAAGAGTGCTTGCTAGTAGGAAGCCAAGGCAACCTTTACCAATTAGGACTCCAAACTGGGAAACTCAAGGTCTTTTCGCAGGGACTTTTCGGACAAGGAGAGTTTGTGCAACTGAGTCTGTGGAAAAGTACTTTGGTGGTTTCTAGTTCCACTAAAAGCTTTTTAGTTTCGGAAACTCAGAAACTTCAGGTAGGCACCAAACCCCGCAAAGGAACTTACGGAGCATGTGCAATCTGTGACTTAGTTTACGCAGGAAGGCCCAAGGGCAACTTGTGGGAAGCCAGTGCCCAAGGAGTAGTGCTTAAAACTAGTTCTTTTAGATTCAGAGGCGAACCCATTAGGTTTGGTTTGTTGTACCAACACAAAAACTTTTTAGTTTCCTGGACTGGGAGCTTGTTGTGCTTACTAGACCCTTTCTCGAAAGCTTTGCTTTTAAACGAAGTTTTTCCTTCAGACACAGAACTCTTCTACAACGAGACCGAAGCACAAGTTTATGCTGCAATTGAAGGAACAGTTTACCAGCTAAACTTTATTCAAGAAGAAGAGTGGTTCCAAAAACACAGTGGTTCTGGAAGCATTGACGAGGTAATTGAGTTCCTAAAAACCAACTCTGAATTCCACAGTCTTAAGAAACTCGAAGTGGTTTGCAAAAGAGTTTTTTACCACAAAGAAACTGTTTCTTCAGAAAACAAAGCTTACTTTGAAGCCCTTATTGAAGCTTTAGAAAACCCCCAACAAAACATTCCTTTCCAAGAACCCCAAAAAGCAGCTCCTTCTGAACCCGACATGCTTCAGTACTTAATTTCCACCAAAGTTTCGCCTTACTACACAGCAGCTTTAAAACTCACCAAAAAGAAACTTTTAAGAGCTTACTACTTCCAGTCACCAAAAGTGACTCTGCAAACTTACTGCTTCTTCAGAGACTACACTAAACTCCTCATAAAAGAACTTGCCCTAGTTTACTTGTTGGTGCTCAACTCAGAACTGGACAAAGTCAGTTACCTTTTAGAAGTGGCTAAGTTATCCCTTGACAAAGAAACTTTCTTTGAACTAAAACAATTAGAAAAGAACTTAATAAATACTAAATTGCTTTAAACTTCCAAAGCTTCTTTAACTGAGAGAGTCTTACTCTGTAAGTGCTTTCTTGTTTTAAGAGTTCCGAGATCTCACTGTCTAAGTCAGAAAGAGTGTTTAGTGGAGTCTGGACTGAAACTTCTGTTTTTTTGAAACAGACCTGAGAAGCTGAGTCTATTCTGGAGTCTTTTTTGCGTTTGCGGTACTTCTTTTTAGGTATACTTGGATCCTCAAAAGAACCAAACAAGCACTCTTCTAAAAAGGACTTTTCCTGTTCAGTGAGTTCGCAAGCTTTGAAACGCAGCCAGTTCCAAGCTTCAAACTGCACTTCGTCTAAGTTCACGTAGCCGTTGTTGAGTTCTATAGAACTCTGGATGAGTCTTGAGTCCTGGGTCTCTCCTTCAAAACTCCACTTACACTCTAAGAACCCGATGCTCACTACACTTAGGAACTTAGAGCACTCCCTACAAACGCTTTTTTTGACTTCTGGAAAGTACTCAAAGACTTTGTTGACTCCGATATAAACATACTCTTTTGACTTGTAAAGTTTGCAGTAATGCGTTTTGCATTTAGCTTCAAAGTAAAGACCAGGCTTCACTGGTTGTTTCTGAGAAAAGTTCAGGGTGTGTGTGTCTTGGGTATCTACAAGTGGCATTTCCACTGGGTTCTTGGCTAAGTAATGTGCTTTCTTCTGTTGTATAAGTTGTTTAACGTGTATACTGTTTTTAATGAAGTTCAGAAAAATCTTGGTTTTCTGGTCTTCTTCTGAGTCACCTAAGGTTGGCTCAAACTCTTCAAGCCAAGTCAAAAAAGCATCTCTGAAGACTTGTTTGTTCATCAACTTGTCTAAGAACTCGTAAGACATCGACTTGAACCGCTCGTCAGACTTAATGTTGTCTGGGTTGAGTTTGCGCACCCAGTCCCAAAACTTAGAGTTGTGGTCTCCTTGTTTGTTGCGCCAAGAAAAGAAAATCCGGAGGATTTTTTTGCGCTGGTGCTCTTTTTCTTTGGGTTTGAGTTTGTAAAGGAGTTCTTTTTCCAGCAGACGCTTTTCGTGGGCTTGAGTTCTGTTTCTAGGACAAGACCTGTAATAGTGCCCTAGTCCCCATGTGTTCTGTTCCATCTTAGCTTAATACTATTAGACTCGTGACTTTTTGCCATAAGTAAGTTTTGTGCAGAAGGTCCAAACTTGGGCTGTGCACTCTGAGAGTTCTGTCTAGCCCTGCTGAGTAAACCCCTGAGTCGGTGGTTTCTAGGGCTTTGATGGCTCCTACACTCCTTCCTTTAGTTTTCCCTAAAAGTCCCAAAGAAGGGTCTACTTTGTATATGTGTCCTATTGCGTCGCCTACACACAAGTACTCAGAGCCCACACTTAACTTAGTAAAGGAAAAGTAACAAGTGCTGTGTTTGTCGTTGAAAGTCTTAGTAGAGGTAGGCTTTTTGCCAGCCCTGATGTCGTATATTTTAAGAGTGTTGAAAGTGTCACAAGTAACTAAGCAGCAAGGATCTAGCCACTCACAGTCAGTTTCAAAGATAGTTTCTTCCCTCTTAAGAGTTCTTCCTCTCCAAACTGTGTTTAAGTTAGCATCCCTTACTTCAGGTATGTCTTTTCCGCACACAACAAGTTTTTCTTTAAAAGCAACTGCTTTCATTTCCTTGACTCCACTCTTAAACTTTCCAGAACCCACTTCGATGAACCCATTCGAAAAGCCCCTGACTACCTCTTCTTCCCAAACGCCTCCAAAAACCAACTCAAGTTTTGTTTGGGGCATTACTTCTGTAAAGGTTTCTTTGACTGGGTCCAAGGATTCCACTTTACAGTTTTTGCGGCCTACAAGTATTTGGTCAGAACCTTTGTGCAGAAATACTACGCTTGCTCCTCGCTCTGAGTTGCCGAAAGTCTTAATTTGGTCGGGAAGAGTCACAGCTACTTACTAGTTACATTTGACCTGGCCTGTGTGGTCGCCAAGTATGACTTGTTGTTTAGTTTCCATTTATTACAAAAATGATCCCTAGTGTCCCTATGCCAGTCTTTTACGGAGTTTTGGCAGTGCTTTTAGTGCTTTGTTTTCTAGGACTTACAATCACTCCTTACGAAGTTTGGACTCACTTAATTCTGCTGGGGTCCTTGAGTTGTGTGTTGGCCTTTTTAGTGGGAATAATTAGTAATTAAATAAATGAATCCCAGAGCTCAGTTCGAAGCTTTCAGAAACTGGTGGGTGTACATGGTATCGACTTTTGGAATGAACACAATACTAATTTTGTTCCTAGTGTACTGGTCACAGGGATTCCGACAGTTCGGAGCTCTAGCAATCACTTTTTACTACAAAGAAACACTAGGGCTATCCCCTTCAACAACTCAGTATATTCGAACTGCCATTGCTGTTGCTTGGTTCATTAAGCCTCTTTACGGGATGCTCAGTGACAACCTTCCTATTATGTCTTACCACAGAAAGAGTTACTTGCTTCTTTCTGGAATTCTGGGCATGTGTGCTTACTTAAGTTTGTTCTTCATAGAACATGCCTTTTTTTCTTGCTTGGCACTTGTGTTTTCGGAGTTTTCTTTAGCTATTGCAGACGTGATTGCAGACGCACTTATGGTGGAGGAGTCACGCAAAGACCCTAAAGGTGGTTCTGGAAACCTCCAAAGTTTCTGCTGGATAACTTTGAGCATTGGTGGGTTCGTAAGTGCTCCTTTGGGAGGAGTAACTCTGGACTATGTGCCTCCTAAGTACATTATGGGTTCTTTGTTTGTGTCCCCTTTGTTTTTAATTTTAGCTGCCAACAAGCTGGAAGAAAATCCTAGTGGAGACTCTATTTCACTGGAAAACATAGGCACCCGGATGAAGGACTTAGTAACTACCTGCAAGAACCCTGAAATCTTAAAGCCAATACTCTTTGTGTTTTTTGCACGTGCTTGTTCGCCATCTTTTCCAGAACTGATGGTTTACTTTATGAAAGATGAGTTAAACTTCACTGCAAGTTTCATATCACTACTGACTACAGTGGGATTTGTAGCACTGGGAATCGGGAGTTTCTGTTACAACAAGTACCTCAAAAACTGGGAGTTCAGAAAAGTACTTGGCTGGGGACAAGTGCTGCTGGCTTTGATAGGACTGTTTGACATAATGCTTGTCACAGGCTTTTACAAACTTATAAACATTCCTCCTCAGGTGTTTGCTTTGGGAGGAGACACCGTTACAGTGATGGTTCAGTTTACTTTCAACGTGATGCCTTTGTTTGTGCTATACAGTAAGCTTTGTCCTGAAGGTTGCGAAGCTACTCTTTTTGCCCTGTTTGCTTCAGTTTCGAATATAAGTATTGCGTTTTCAGTGATGTTTGGAGGACTCCTAACAGACTGGTTTGGAATAGAAACTGGGCAGTACAGACTAATATGGGTGTTGATGGTTCTTAAGTCTGTGACTAAGCTTTTTCCCTTGCCTTTGTTAACTTTGCTTCCACAAACACAAGAACAAGAGGTTGAACTTGAAGTTCTGGACGAACCATTCAGCAGTTCTGATAGTATACTTAAAACTTAAGAATTTACAAATGGAAAAACTAAAGCTACACTTACTGCTAAGCGGTACTTTGGACTGTGTGGTTATACTCTTAACAGCTCTTTCTCTTGCCTGCAACTTTTTTAGTGTAGAGGTCTCTTCCCAGGTTTACCACGTTTCGCTTAAATCGGTATCAACTTACTACCAAATAGGCGATTCAAGTCCATTGGTGTCTATGAGTTTTGGAGAGTTCCAAGACAAGATGTGTGCAGAGGACACTGAAGAACTCTGCGAGAACTTAGCAAGTTTCCAGAACGCAGGAGTTATATACTTGTTGTTCTGTGGGTTTGCAGGGGTTTGTTTGCTAGCAGGTTTGCTGCATACAGTTTTAGTTTATTCAGTTAGAGTAAAGCCTTTTAGGCACTTGAGTTACTTCCACTTCACTCCTGCCCCTCTGTACATCTTTGGAGTGGTTTTGTATCTCACTGTGAGCAAAGTGCACTCAACTCCTAACAGCCTAACCGAAGCAGGTCTTCAAATAGCTTACTTTTTACTCCCAGCCACAGTTCTAGAGTTCCTTTACGTGTTGTACGTTAAAAAGTACAAAAACTGGAACTTCGGGGTACTTAAGTACGAAACCATTGACGAAGTCAAGAAACCTAGCGAAAGCTACATTGAGTACTCACTTGACACCGAAAAGTTCCCTGAAGAAACCAACAAACAACTAAAAGACCTGCAAGAAAAACTCAAAGAGGAAACTAAAACCTCTGAACAACTAAGACTAGAACTCATCAACAAAGACAAAGAACTCGAAGAATCCAACAAACAACTTGAGGAAGCCCAAAGCTCCGAAAAAGTAATAACTGAACTCAAAGAAACCCAAACTAAACTCCAAAAAGAACTTGAAGACAACAAGGTCACAGCAGGAGAAGTCTTAAAACTCAAAAGAGAAATCGAACAAAAAAACAAACTCTTCAAAGACACCCAAGAAAAACACTACGCTGAAAGGGCAGCTTTCGAACAAAGACTAAAAGCCAAAGACCAAGAACTAGCTGACTACATAGACCTCAAAAGAAGCATGAGTCAAGAAAAGTCCCAAAAAAGCAAACTTGAACAAGAAAACTACGAGTACCTAGAAAAGTACCAACAAATCCTGGCTAAAAGCAAAGAACTAGAGTCAGAACTCGAAACCCTCAAAACCGAGCACACAAAACTCCAAGAAGACCACAAAGCCAAAGAAGCAGAAACTGTGCAAGTAAAAGAAACTCACCAAAAAGAACTAAGCGAACTATCACAAAAGTTAACTCAAGAACACCAAATAGAAGTTACTGAACTCACACGAAAACTTGAAGAAGCCCAACAAGCAGTCCAGGATCTCCAAAAACAACTCATTGAAAAAGAAAACAACCTTACTGAACTCAGTGCTCAACTCCAAACGTTACAAGCTAACTACGAAAGCGCAAAACAAGCCTCTGAAGAGTCCGACAGTTCAAGTGAAGACTCAGACTCCAAAGAACAAGAAATTCTTGAACTCAAAAAGGCCAAAGAAGACTACTACCAAAAGTTCATGGAAGCAATGACTGAAAACGAAAAACTCAAACAAGAACTCGAAACCCTCAGTAACACTTAATACAAACTCTATTTAACTAAACTAGTGGGGACAATTGGCACGAGTCTTCCCAGTCTTTCATAAAAGAAGAATTCAGTAGATCTAAGACACCAGGTCTAAGTTTAGGGTCGGGCTGAGTCATTAACTTCATAAGTTGAGTTTCTACCGGGAATTCTTCCTCAACCTTTCTAGGAACTCTTTGGTGGCTCCTTAAGCCCTCTAGCAAAATGTACTTTTCGTGAAGTGTTTCTGCCTTGCTGCAGAGTTCCAGTAAAATCAGGCCCAGAGGAAAAACGTCTACTTTTTCGTTGTACTCAAAAGAGTTCTCTTGCTCAGGAGCTAAGTACATTGGACTGCCTACGTTACTCGAGTGCTGCTTTTTAAAGGTGCTACAGACTTCGTTGCTCTGGATGTGATTTATCACAGCTAGTCCAAAGTCGCCTATTTTGACGCTTAGATTTTCTTTGATGAAGATGTTTGCAGGTTTTAGGTCTCTGTGCACAAAATTGTTTTGGTGTATGTGGAGTACTCCCTTCAGAAGTTGTCTGAAGATTAAACAGTTTTCTCGGCGGTTAACTTCTCTGTTGTTCCTTTGCAGCCAGTCTTTCAGAGTGATGCCAGAGCTGTACTCCATTTGAATGTTGAGTTGAAGGGTGTAATAGGGCTCCTCTAAAGGACTTGACTCCAAAGAAGACTCTGAGTCTGAGTCAACAGTTTGCTCAGGGAGCTCTTCAAGTTCGGGTTCCAACCAGCAGTCGTAGTATCTCAGAAGCTGCTTGGAGTTAAGCAGAGTCATTGAACTTACTTCTCTGAAAGCTTTGTGCTCCTTTAGGTCTTTTGAGACTCCTACTTTTATCCTGATGACCTTTATAGCGTAGATTTGTTTGTCAAGGTGCCTTTGAGCTTTATAGACCTTGCCAAAGCCCCCTTCACCTAGCATTTCTAGAACCTGGAAGTGGTTAACTCTGTGTCCGTTAGAAATCAAGTTTTGGTATTTGAATTCAACTGACTCTAAGTTGCAGTTAATTGACTTGGGGAGTTTAGGCGAAAGGCGGTAAGGTTCTTCGTTATTGCTGCACTGGAGAGTTATTTTTACCTTCTTTTTCTGCTGTTTGTAAGAGTCCATGAAGTCCAAAAAGCTCTTTGAAACAGGTAGTTTCTTGGTTTTTATAGCAAAACTCCGCACAGAAGACTTAGCGTAGAATTTCCCAAGTAAGTACCCACCTAAAAGAGCAACAATTACTACAAACAAAAGAGCCAAGCCATAAGCAGGGGGGTCGTGGAAAGAGTTGCTTTGCAGATAGAAACCAGCCTGGAGGGGAGTGAAGCTTCCCTGTTTAGAAAGTCTGGTGACTCCGGAAGAAGAATTGTGCGAAGTGAGGGATGGGTTTCTGGATGGGATTTGCTCCCAGGGCTGCATGTACAAGTTCAGTATCACTGCAACTACCAAACTCCCCACCCCTAAGTGTTCTAGCCACGTCTTAGATAAGAGCATATTTACTGGTGCTTAAACCCAATTTGTCTAAGCATTAGAGAGTACTCCGCTAACGCAAGAGCTCCTTCATAACTTCCAGCACCCCCAATAAACCCTGTGTTATGTACAAACACTGCATCAGGCACTCCTGAAACCTCAGCCAGTGCTGCTCCATGCTTTCCTCGCCACTCAGCAGGCAAAGGCACTCTGCTTGCAAAAGGTATCTGCTTCCGCGGCACAGCCTGCACACGCCAGCCTGAGTCCCTGTCAGGGTAGACTACATAAAAGAACTTTTGTGTTCCTTCTAACTCGTGCAGGTGTTCTTTCCAAGGACAGTACTTGCTGAGTTTTAGAATGAGTCCAGAACTATGGACTGAAGGCGCTTCTAGAATAGCTTGGTGCACTATGCTCCTTGAAGCAAGCCACTGGTTTTCGAAAAAACTAAGAATCCCCTGAAACTCCTCTTCAACTACATTCAGGGCTTTGTTGAACCGCTCGTCTGAGTCGTCAACTAAGGAGTTCCAATGAGCGTTCATTCGAGATATCCTTGAAGCAAGACAAGTGTTGTCTCTGTACTTCTCTGTTTGGTTTGGGGGAAAAGGACTTATTCCGTTGTCTTTTGCGTCTATTGCCTGGAACAAGTAGGAGTAAAGACCTTTGTGCAGAGTTTCTAGTTCTAAAGGATCCTTTACAGAAGTAGTGTTTTGCAAAACTTCTATTCCGAAGTGCTTCCAAATGAGTCCAGCACTACTTAGTTTTATGTAGTTGAACTCTCCTCCAAAGTACTCCTCAAAGGAACTTTGGTGGTGGTCGAACCTGTGAGTTAGGGGGTCGTATACATTTCCCACATCTACCAAGCAGTCCAGTTTGTTGAGGACTTCTGGGTCCCTAGTTCTCACTATTTCGGAGTGCCGGTACTCTTTGGTTAGCCTCAGTAAGTAACAAGCCATCACTTCGTCGCAGTGGAAAGTTCCAGAGTGCGTGCCAATTTTCTTTAAAAGATTCCATCTCATATTAATACTTTACAAGGACAACGCGGGGTTCTGGGAAGCAGGGTAGTACTTCCTAAGTCTGGCTCTGTTAATCGAAGCAAGGCTGTTGGGCAGTTGGGATTTTTTGGGAGCCTGAACAGCCCTTACGAACCTGTTTTTAGGAGGAGGTCCGCTGGGAGGAAGTGGCTGCAGGCAAGGTTCCTGGGACACTTTGATTTTGGGAACTGAGTCTTCGTCCTCTGCAAAACTTTTATTAGAAAAACTGGAGTTTTTGCAAAACGACAAATCAGACAGCTCTGAAGGGGACTTTACTTGGAAGTAAGGGGCATTAGCAGTGTCTATAGGAGAAAGTTGTAGGTCTGGAGTTTCGTTTTCTGGTGACTCGTTTGTAGTAAGCCTGAAGACTTCGTTAGGTTTTTTGAAGGTTAAATTTACAGAGTCTTCGTTTTTAAGTAGGTTGTCCTGCAAGAAGCTTGTAATTGAAGAGTAGAAACTGTTGGAGTCTTGTTTGGCAGACTGGTTAGAAACACAGTTACTGACGTTCATAAGGTCCTCCAGACAAACGTCTCTTCCCTTGGGAAGTTCTTGTTCCATAAGAGTCATGATGAACTTTTCCTTTTGCTGCCAAGGAATCTTGTCGTCAGTCAATCCGTTACTGCTGAATACTATGCCCGCCAAACTGTCCATGTAAGAAAAACTCTCGTCCCTAGCTTTGTTTTCTTTGACAGTAGTTTTGTTGTGAGAACTGTTGTTTAGCAAAGAAATGTCACGCGACTTAAGGCCCTGAAGCAAGTTTGTCATCTTCATAGAGCAGTTTGAAAT
This sequence comes from Fabrea salina, assembly GCA_022984795.1. NCBI lineage: Eukaryota > Ciliophora > Heterotrichea > Heterotrichida > Fabreidae > Fabrea > Fabrea salina. Next base: position 95,498 of record JALIHJ010000017.1, on the reverse strand, counting down.
TGACTTTAGACTAATGGGCAACGACCCTATTAGTCCTTGGTCTAAAGAGTCCTCTCCAGAAGTTTCTAAGTCTAGTTTTTTGTACTTGCAAAGTCTACTTCTGAGGTCGTGGAGTTTGTTGTAAAGGTTAAGTGCACTCCCTATCAGTTGCGAAGGAGGACCTGAACTTTCTTCGCTTTCTAACTGAATGTCCCACTCGTCTGACTTCTTTTCTTCTTTTTCTTCTTCGATGTTGTCTAGTAAGTTCCCTACCTCTGCTTTGGACTTCCACTTGTTTTTGTACTCAAATATGATTTCGTCGAGTTGTTGGTCTATTTCTTTCAGACGGGAATGGTAAGCTGCGTGCATTTTCTGTTTCTCGATTTCAGACTGACGAAGTTTTAGCTGCAGGTCTTCTAATTCGGGTTCTTTTGAAGAGTTCAGCTGAGAAGACTTAAATTGGGTTTGTGCTTCAATGGCTTCTTGGCAATTAGTCACTAAATTTAAAATCCCACTTCTAACCTGGTTGAGGATGTCATTTAGAGGTAAACTATCTAAAGCAGAAACCATTGAGTTGGCTTGGCAGTTAATATGTTCTAAAGTATCGTAGGGAGAAAAGTTCATTGCTGATTGTAGATCTCTAGAAGGTGTCCAATCGACCTTCTGGTTGTCTGTCATAATATGGCTATTATTTTACATTACCTAAAGAATTCCTGAGTGTTATTAATGTAGGCTTGCAGTTTGTGGAGGGGCTTGGTCAAATTTTGTCTTGATGGAAGTGACACTCCTAAGCTCCCTGTAACTAGCTGTAACGCTCCGTAGCCTCCCCGCAGAGTGCTTTGAACTACTTGCAAACTTCCAACTGACATAGCTTTGACAAGGCCTACCATGCCTTCTTTTACCCCAGATATGGCACTTTCTCTTTGGTAGGGCAGTTTCACTAAATTGCAAACTGCAGTGCTTAGAGCCTTAACTGAGCTGATTGGGCCTATGCTGCTAATTATGTTTCTGTAGTTGTGGGAACTGTACTTTTCCCAGATAAAGTTAAATGCCCTTTTGAGGTTAGGTGAGTTGGAAACCTTTACTTTAGGAAGGCAAATCTTGAAGTTTTCTATTTGGAACAAGTTAATGATTTCCTTGGAACTCAGAGACTTCACAGTGTGGGGGTAGTAATTAAAGGTTATGCACAGAGATTCAATAACTAGTTCTTCTATGAAACAAGGGTTGTCTTCTTGCTCACCACTGCTTTCTGTTAAAAAGAGCTCCAAGAACTTTAAAGTGTGCTGGTCAACATACAACTCCACAGGTTTAAGTTCTATCCACACCCTAACACCTGACTTCACTTTGAACTTTAGTCCGTCTGTTTTAAGGGCTATTTTCACAATGCTGTTTTGGACTCTGTCTTCTACTGTAAAACTTTCCAAGCTCGAAGCTAGTTCCCAACCTTGTTCCAGTTTGTAAAAAGAAACTCCTGACTCTTTAAGTTTAACTTGCAAGTAACTGTTGGCTTCACTTAAAAGCACAGAAACCAAAGAAACCTTCAAGTTAAAAATGTGAGTAGGTGGAGAAGAAGCTTTGTGGAACTCAGAATGAAGCACTCTGGGGGGTTGGGAAACTTCTTCGTAAGACACTGCTTGTCTTTCTAGTTTAGGTGGCTGTGCTGGAGGTAACTCTAGATACTTCAGAAACTGGCTCAAGAGTTGAGGAACTTTTCTGGAGTAGTAAACTAAAAAGCACCCAATGCTAACTTGAAGGTCTAAACTAGGAGTGTCTCCAATCAGTGCACTGTTTGAAACAAGGAAAACTTCCAAAGAGTCCCAAGTGCACAAAAGCACTGCTTGAGAGTCTAAGTCTTCTGAGTCAGTCAGGCTCTGGTTACTTATGTAAAACTTAACGCTGCCTAGTAAGAACTCGTAACTACTGGAGCCCTTGACTCCAGTGACTGTGCTAAAGCTTCCAAAAGGAACCAAAACTGCTGAGTTGTTGTAAGTAACTTTTAAGTTGCTCAGGTCTATTGACACAGAAGTGCGCTTGCCTGAGGACCCACCTGAGAAGGACTCGAAAAAGTTTAAGTAAGGCATTAAAAGAGGCAAGTCCACGCACAGTGTGTCCAAGGCAACCCTAACTTCTTCTGGTTGAACAAGCACAGTGAAAGGCTTTTTTGTTTGGCAAATTTCTTGGTCTCCCACAACTGTAAGGTAACTTTCAAGTTTAAGAAAGTCCTCAAAAGAGTTTTTAGACGCAACTAAACTGAAACTCCTAAGGTTCAAACTTAACTTAGAGTCTGAAACCAAAGAAACATTTAGGGTGTCCACAAACAAAGAGTAGTCAATGTTGGAATTTCCAGAACTTTCGCCAAAAGAAAAGCTTTTAATGGTGCTAAAACACCAAGGATCCAAAGTTGCTTCTAAGTTGCTAACAAAGACTCTGTACTTAGCCTGTTTGCAGCTTTTCTGACAAACTGAACTTCTGAGTAACTGACAAAGGCAGGGTTCAAGTACTTTTGCGTTTTTAGGTATAACAATTAAGCCTTGTTCTGGTTCAAAGTACTCTTCGTAAGACTCAGTTTTGTACAGTTGGGGTTCTGACTGGGACTCTGAAGTTGTTAGTTCAATATTTTCTAGAACACCTAGGTGCTTTTGGCAGTTGGCAGCAAAAAGAGTTACATTTACAGAGGAGACTTTTCCGTTTAGTTGATTTGTAACTGAAAGGTCCTTGATAACTACTTCTAACTTAGACTCTTCATTGCACATACAAAGGTTTTCTTGAGGGGCGTTTTTTAAGTTCAACTTGAGTTGTGGAATGGAAACCTTTAGTTGTTTGGAAGGTTTTGAGTTTTTGCTTTCAGGAAAGATTTTTAAAACTTGGTTAAGCAAAACGGGATTTAGAGTTAAATCTCCAAAAGCAACTTCACTGGACTGCAGGTCTACACTCAAAGCCTCAGAGGTGCTTATCAAGGGTTCAGCGCAAAAGTGAGAGGTTTCGTCTATTTGACTGGTTTCTACTCTGAAGAACTCACTTGTGTACATTTCGTTTGCTGAAACAAACAAGTCCGAGTTCTCTAAAGCACTTTTGGAAAGCTTATAAAAAGTGCCTTTTAGGGTGCTGAGTTTTAAGGAGCTTTGGTTGATACCGAGGTTTCCCAAAGTAACCACGCAATGGGAACTTGAAAACTTAGGGTAGGGGCCAGTGTAGTTCCAAACTTTAGTTTGGCTTTGGGAGTCTTTAAGTCCTAAGCACACAGTGACTGAGGCTAAGTTTAAGTTAAAAAGGTAACTTTTAGGGGGAGGCATCAGGTTTTGAGTTTCTACTCTGTCTAAAATCTGAGGCCCAAGAGTCAAGTAAGTCTCTTTTAAAAGACTGATTTTCTTGGATTCGTATTCACTGCAGGGTTCTAAAGAGTTCAAAACTCCTAGTAATACAGCAAGTTCCTTAGGCTGTACAACCACTGGAAGGTAGTTAATCGCCAGTTCTAAAGAAAAAACCTCCTTCGAAATAGTAACTCTGCCTGAAAAGGCATCTTCTAAGCAAGAAACAACAGAAGACTCAGGACCCTTTCGGCAGGACACAGTCACTTGGCTAAGTTGGAAGTTCTTGTTATAAATAACAGGGGGTTCCCTTTTAAGGTCTTCAAGTAGAAGTCTATCTATGTATACACAAACGCTCTGGTCAAGGTCCCTGATGTTGAAAGTCACACACTTCAAGTCTGCATTGATGTTAGCTAGCCAGTTGCCTATAGTTTTAGTGAGGAGTGTAATTCCTTGTATGTCTTCTTCACTCTCCGAAACAGGAATTTGCTTTCCTGAAAAACTTTTATAGCCACTTTGGGCTGCGCTGCATAGTTCCACTTCCAAGTTGTACAACTGCAAAGAAACCGACTCTTTGAATGAAAACAGCGAAGGAAACTTAACTCTGAGCACCTCCACTGTTCCCGAAACCATGTGCAGGGGACTTTCTCCCAAGTTGGGGTTTATGAACTGAGGGTTGAGTTTCAGGTTTTTAAGGGTCAGAGTGTTTGTGAAGAAATTAGGTTTGAAGTTTTCAGAGTCGAGTTCGTTTAAAAGAATGCCTCCATGGACTTTTGTAAAGATGTAGGAAAGAATTTCCTCTATGGGTTTCGTCAGAATAGACATTTATGATTATAGATAGGAATAATTACTCTTCCAAACACAAAACTTCCAAACACCATGTTCAGTAGTTTCTTTCGGCGACTTGTGGACCAGTTGGTAGTTAGAAGTGACTCTTGTGTAGTCAATGCAAGAACTCACTTTGGTACTGGCAAAGGGCTCCAGCTCAGTAACCACTAAAAAGTCTGGGTAAGTGCCCCCTTCAAACATTATGTTGAGAAAAGTACCTCCTACTTCTAATAGAGTGTTAGACTGCCCCTTCGAAAGTTTTTGGGCAGTTCTGGAGGCCCTTGAAACCAAGTCTTCTGCAGAAAACCTAGGCTCACGTATAGTTTCAACTCCAAAGTCTAAGTTTTGCGAGTCTTTAGTGTAAATAATGGGAGTGTAAGGCCCACTGAAGAAAGGGTGATGCTTACTAGGCATTCTGTTAAGTGACCGCGCGTAGCAGTACACTACTCTTGAGTAGTTTTCCACAGTTACTTCTGACTAGGTAAACCTTACTTCAAGAACCTCCTTATAGAAGCTATAAACAACTGAGGGTTCAGCAGTTAAGTTGCGGTTCTAAGTAACAAGCACCGTTGTGATTCCCACTGGCGAAAGATACCGCAAGTAGTTCAAACTAAACCAGTCCGGCCAGTACCTAGGAGCACTTTCTACGTCCACTAGGAAAAGACTGTCCTCTCTCCTCAAACACAACCCTGAAAATATTACTGAAGACTTAAAAAGTTTCTGGGACCCTCCGTAGATTTTCTCTAGCATATAATAATGTCGATAATATTGGTGTTTACGAGCTTTGTTAGCGCACTGGGGTCCAACCCGGGCATAAAGTACTCCAGAAGTCTAAGCGACACTGCTTCAGAGATTAGGTACATGGTGCCTTCAGTCTGCGAAAACATAACTACTGGAGTTTACCCTCCACTTAACTTTACCAGCAAAGAAGGTTGGTTGCCTGCCACTGTGGTTCTCTACAATAACATGTTGGTGAACTCTACTATTGAACCCAGCAGTGTAGATGTTGTGATATCCGAACCTAACTGGATGAACTGGACCATTTCTGAGTTCCAAGGAAACGCTACCTTCAAGTACAACATTACAGTTTACGGGTTCAACTACCAAGGAGACGGTTGGGTTTGGCTCCAAAAGGCAGTTGTAAACTTGGACTCAGAGATAAGTGTCAAAGATCAAAGGCCCCATGTCAATGTTAAGGTGTTTGACTTGGACATTAAAAACATGACTACTGAAGTAACTCTGGGGTCAGACATCGTCAAAGACATTGAAGCCAACTTAAAAAAGCTTTTCGAAGAAGAGGCACACAGCATACTGAGTTCAGCTTACGAAGAAAGAATAAATCAGTACTTCGAAAACACCAACTACCTCCAAAAGATCCCTGGACTTAACATGGGACTGAGTAAGTTGTGGGAAGAAGTCCCCAAGATCAACTACAAAGAAGGTGCTTTGTGTTCAGAAGACTATGTAACTTTTAAGTTCAACGGCACTGTTCTGCCCAACGGAATAAGTTACTCAGACCTGCCCAAACTAACACCCCCTGTGGAGATGCCTGACCGCTTCAAAAGTCTAGGCTTGGTGGGAGAGTCCCAACTTATGGTTTCAAAGTACACTCTTGAAAGTTACTACTGGGCTTTGTCAAAAGCTTACCCTCACCACCTTATAAAGGACCTTCCGAGTAACTTTCCTTATATCCTGAACACGGACAGTGGTTACTTCCCAGAACTAGACAAAGTTTACAAGTCTGCTCCTATGCGACTTAACTTAACCTTCGAAGACCCTCCTAAAATATTTGTGGTGCCTGAACAGGGCATCATGGGCAGCGTAAAGGTGTTTGTTGAAACTCTAGTTTACGATGAACCAATTTGGGTTTACCCCATGATGTTTGACATCCACCTAAGTTACTTTTTGGACCTTTACATCGAAGACTCCATGCTAAAAGGAGACGCCTATTACCCCAGGGTGCAGTACATTAAAATCAAACGGAGCGACGTAGGTCAGGTGAACACTTACTACTTGTCTCAGTTGGCACAAGACTTGTTTGAAGGCTTTGTGGACATGTACGCGGAAGTAGCGCTTTTCCCCCAACTGCCTCTGGACTATCCCATAGGCACTAAGTTCAACAACACTCAGTTTAGAATTATGGAGGATTACATAGTCGCTGACTATGACGCCCACTTCCCGCAGTTGAAACCCGTTAATAAGCTTTACTGCAGTTGAATTTAACGTTTAAGATGAATTACTAATTATTAATGGCAAATATAAAAGATTATACTACCCTGATAAAAGAAAAACTCAAACAGGTAGCCTCATCTAGTTCAGCTTACCTAAAGCAGAAACTAGCTAGGCTAAAGGATAGTTTTTCAATAGAGGGGGGATACACAAATTTGTTTAAAAAAGGCCTGCAAGCAGTCCGAGACTCAGTAATTCACCGAAAACGCAGGCGGGAGCCTGACTTATCAGACGACCTGATAAGACTGAAACGCAGGAAACTCAATCCACAACCTTCGCCTTACCAAACGCCTTCTCAAGCAGCATTTACTCCAATGCCCCGTTCGCGCCCTTTGAGTCACCCAATGATAAACGACTCTTACTCTCTTTACAGACTGTTAGTTTCCCCAGAAGACGAAAGGGACACTTTTACGCTTAGCCACAAAAAGAAGTTACTCGAGGGGGCACTTAGTTACGCCCAAGAAGCTTCGCAAGAACAAGAAGTCCAAGCCCTCGAAGACACTTACTTCGAAGTGATGGCAGACCTGAAGAAGTACCTTAGCTTTGAAGAAATAGTTGAGGTGGAAAACGTGTGGAGTGCCGAAGACGACGAAGCCACTTGTTGCCAAGTAAAAGACATTCTCTTGAAGTTCAAAGACCTCAAAACACTCAGACTGGGTTCTTGGGTCAACGACGAAGTAGTGAACGCCTACTTGAAACTGAGGAACGTGCCAGCAAACTCCTTGGTGTTTAACTCTTTTTTCTTTTCTATTCTGGAAGACCTCCACAGAAACAGTTGGGAAAACACCAACAAACTCAAAAGGATCCTTAGAAAACAGAAACTAAACGGGATTCTAGACAAGGACTTCCTGTACATTCCTGTGAATATGAAAGGAATTCACTGGTTGTTTGTGGTCATAAACAACAAAACAAAAGAAATAGAGTACTACGACAGCTTAGGAGACACCTCAGCTAAGCATGTAGGAACTGTCCTCAACGGACTGGTACAACTAGAAACTGGCCAGGAGTACTACTTAAACGTTAAGCAGTTCCCCAAACAAACCAACGGGTTCGACTGTGGAGTCTTCATGCTCCAAGGAATCAAGTTGCTGCTCGAAAACAAGTACCCTGAGTTCGAAAGTGACGAAATCCCTAACCAAAGGAAACTGATGGTCTTAGAGCTCAAGAATCAGAACCTTTTGTCTTAACTTAATTGTAATAAATCTATTATGGGACACTGCGACTCCAAACCTGTTTCTACTAGTAAATCAGCCAAGTGCACCAAACTAGAAAACAAAGAGCACCGCCCACACAAACCCCAACTCCAGTGTAAACTAGCAACAGTATACGAAAGTGGCAAAGATACCGAGTGCAGTGAAGAACAAACTTCTTCAGTTTACTCTGAAGACTGCTTGCCCGTTTCAATGCTTAGAGAAAAACTAAGTCTCTTGGCTGTTGAAACCCACACTAAAGACTTTAACTTTGACGAGACTTTTGAAATCGTCAAAGCCATTATGTCCAACATTGCAAACCACTTCCACAACCCCAAGTACAGAGTGCTCAAGAAAAGCAACCCAACCTTTTACAGGTACATCGGTCAGTTTGAAGAAGGCTGCAAACTAATGAAAGCGTTGGGCTTCGAAGAAACCAAGTCTTCTTTTGCCTTCTCAGAAGTGCTCAATCAGTCCCACGCTTCAACTAAAGTCCAGCACCTCCAAGCAGCCTATGACCTAATTTACCAAGTTTTCGATAAGTGTAATTAAAAATGCTGTTTCTTTTAGGCATTCTTGCTGTGACTGGTATGAAGCTTAAGGACTTCGAAGCCATGCCAGACGACAAAGCAGAAGACGAAGAAAGCAGACTCATGAAGGAGTGGGAAACACACATGAAAGACTTCGTACCTGCAGACATGATGACCTTTGACTTGCCTGCTCGTTCAGAAGAAGAGTTCTTTGAAACCATTGATGTGATTCCTTCTAAAGTAAGAGGAGCTTGGTTCATTGCCTCTGGAGAAAAACCTGACGTGGAACTCACTGTAAAAGACCCCTTCGGGGAAAGCCTTATTCACCAAAAGAACAAGAAAGAAGACATCTTTTACTTCGACGCTAAAAGCAAAGGAACTTTCAGCTTCAAATTCAAAAACAACAAAATGCTGAGGAACCATATAATCACTTTTGCACTGCACTGCGGAAACTCCACTGAAGAACTTTTGCTAAGTGAGCACTTAAGTCCTTTAGAAGAAGAAATCATGGGTGTGCAGAAGTCCGTCAAAGACTTCCAAGTAGACCAGCAGTTTGCAGCACTCAGACAAGAGTCCCACTACAAAACCTTGTCAGGAGCTAACAGCAACGTCCTGTGGATGAGTTTAGTTGAGTGTTTTGGAGTAGTTGGAGTCACTGCTTGGCAGCTTTACTATGTGAAAAAACTCCTAGACAACAGAAGGGTTCTTTAAGATTAAATAGAATTAGGTTAATTAAAGAACCGGATTAATGAAGTCACTAGATCCATCCAGCATTAACTCATCACACGCAGGCATTGCTTCCTGGTTTACACAGATCAAAGGAGAACTTGGTCTATTGCTCTCTACTTTTTGTCCATTGAAATAGTAAAGGTCGCGCGCTGCGTAATCGAAAAACACAAACCACTTGTCAGAACCTGGCTCGTACTTTTTAGCCAACAACTCTTCCCCGTGCTGGTCAAACCACTCCCTGAAGTACTTCATGAAAGTATCAGTAGTGAACAAAAACTTTTTGTATTGCTTTCCGTAAGACAAGAACTTGTGTCCTTTGCCTGGTTTGCCTGAGTGACTTAAGTAGAAGTCCCAAAACTCAATTTCATCGGGACTCATTTGTGGCTTGAGTTTTTCGAAATTCCCACTCATGTGTGAGCGAAAAGCTCTGAGCCAATACTTGTCTTTTTCTTCGGTCTTTTTGCGAATGGGGTCTTGGGGCCTCAGTGGGCGTCTGCCTCTTTTGCGTTTTTCTTTGTTTAGAGGTTGGAAAATGTCTTCAAGCATTTGGTTCGGCTCTTCACTATCCCAATTGGAACTCATTGAAAAAAACTCAGTCGAGTCTGTTATGCTGCTTGTCACAGACTCACTTAGATCCATAGGATCTAATCCGTAGTCGTTCTTGTTGTCGCCTGCAAATATTGCCTACTTTGATATTACGTCTATGTCAACAAAGTTGACGTCTTCTACTAGTTCTTTTAAGCTTTTTTCCATTTATAAAGTTTTGAGTTCTCCATTAAGAAGATGGTTTGCCGAACTAAGGGTTTTGGGGCTGCATGCTTCTGAGTGAAATCTAAGTTGTTAGCAATCAAAAAGGTTTTTTGTTACTTCTACTGGATTTAAACTCTAAAGTTAGAGTTAGTTCCAGTAATATATAATTAATTAATTAAATTATTCTAACTGACCACACTTCGCCAGCGTGACCTTTTAGTTCTTGGGTCTGTAGACCTGTAGAGAGGTCCCAAACTCTCACTGACCTATAGTTACTTCCAGAGACCAAGTACTTATCTTTGCTTGATAGGTTTACTGAAAGTACCCTTCCAGTGTGTCCTCTGAGTACTTGAGTAGTTTCTCCAGAAGTCAGACTCCATACTCTAATGGTTCTGTCTGCACTTCCTGAGACTACAAACTGCTCGTTGCTTGAAATAGCAACTGAATAGATAATCCCGCCGTGTCCTTTCAATACTCTGATCAGGTCTTTAAAACTCCACACCCTAACAGTGGAGTCATCACTTCCAGAGGCAATGTATTGGTCGCTCTTGGAAATGGCCACTGATCTGACTAAATCACTGTGGCCTAGTAGGACTCTAATCTTTTTTCCACTAGTTAGATTCCACACCCTGAGTGTTTTGTCAAAACTACCAGAGACAATGTATTGGTCATTGCTAGAAATGGCCACTGAACTAACACCATTACTATGGCCTTTTAGTACTAGAGTGGTCTTTCCAGAAGCTAGACTCCACACTCTAAGTGTTTTGTCTAGACTCCCCGATACTACCCACTTGCCATCACTAGAAGTGGCCACAGACCACACCCAATTACTATGACCTCTGAGTACTTGAGTTATTTCCCCAGTAGCTAGACTCCAGACTTGAATGGCGGAATCAGAACCACCAGACACTAATATTCCTTTCTTTAGAGAGACAGCAATTGAGTAAACCCAGCCAGCATCGCCTTTAAGCACTTTGGTTTGTCTGAAACCAGGTTTCGGTATTTCTGAGTGAAAAGAGGCTTCATAGAATTGTTTGTTGACCCTTGCAACTCCAATCACTTCTTCAGGACCCAGAAACTTGAGCACCTCCAGAAAGGGTCTTAGGTTACCCAGTCCTCTAAAGTTAAATAGTTTTCTGGGCTTCTTCCAAATTCTGATAGTCTTATCGTAGCTTCCACTTGCAATCAAGCCAGGCTCCATTTATTAGTGCAACAATGCTCTGAAGAGAAACACCTTAAAAAGTAGTTAGGGCTAATTTAAGAAAGGTTTTAGATGTTAACTAATAGTTATTAAAGAACTATCTATTCAAACCTTTTAAGACTATGAAACTGCTTGATCTGTTTTTAAGTTTTAAATTAACTACCGAAGTACTAGCATCTTGTTTAACTCTAAAGTTAACTACAATACTATCACATGGTATCGAGAAGGTTAACCAAAAGTAGTGAACAAAACTGACCAAATATAATATGGAGCGTGAAAAGTTGGAGCCTACTGAAAAGACTCAAAATGAAGCTAGACTCGATCAAAAGAAATTTTCGCTGGAATGCTTTGATGTGTTAGGTACTCTTGGGTCAGGTACCTTCAGCAGAGTCCGGCTAGTTAAGTTAAAAGACTATCCGTCTTCGAGTCCGATGGCTCTTAAAATGCTTAAAAAGTCTGTGGTGTTGAAGCTGAAGCAGCTAGACAACCTGCGGAACGAGAAGCTGATTATGGAGCAACTAGAGCACCCCTTCATTCCCAAACTAATCGGAACCTTCCAGGACTCCAGGTACATCTTCATGCTGATGGAATTCGCCCATGGAGGGGAACTCTTTACGCGCATGAAAAAGCAAGGCTGCCTGCCAAAGTTCGAAGCTCAGTTCTACGCAGCAGAACTGGTATTGGTGCTTGAGTACTTAAGTCAGAAAAGCATTGCTTTCCGGGACCTCAAGCCCGAAAACATCTTGTTGGACCGATTGGGCCACATAAAGTTGGTAGACTTTGGATTTTCCAAGGTTGTGGAAGACAAGACTTACACTATGTGCGGCACTCCTGAGTACATGGCTCCCGAAGTGATCCTGGGCAAAGGCCACGGGAAAAACGCGGACTGGTGGGCACTTGGAATACTCATTTACGAAATGCTGGTAGGACGACCTCCGTTCTACGACGAAAACCCTTTTAACTTGTACCAGAAGATCATTTTGAACCGGTTCAACTTCCCCCCTGAACTAGAGGAGTCTGCCAAGAACTTAGTAAGTGGACTCTTAGAGGGAGATGTAAATAAGCGCCTGAGATGCAAAGAGGACGGATGCAACGCAATTAAGGGACACCCTTGGTTCCGGGATTTTGACTTCGAACTCATGCACAGGAAAGAAATAGCTGCGCCTTGGGTTCCTGAACTAGACTCTGAAAGCGACACTAGTTACTTCGACTCTTACCCCGACTCGACTGAGCCGCCTTCGAGTCCTTTAATAGATCCTGATAGAGACCCATTCGTTGGGTTTTAATGTAAGAATGTTGCTATAAGTTTTGTAAATATAACTATTAAATTAGCTTCTTAGCGTATTGGCTAAATGGTTGTTGCAGACTAGGGTCCAGACTTTGGGACACTTTTTCTATGCCTTGGAACTTACTTTCTGCAAACAAGTGCGAAACAAGTTCCTGGGAGTCTTCTGGTGTGTTTATGGAGTAAGTTGCTAAGCTGCACAGCAAAGACTGGACTTCGTCTAGGCGTCTGTTGTACTCTGAAGAAGGCACTGCCATAAAGAAGTCTTTGGAAGTTGGCAGTAACTCTAGAAGTCTTTCTTTAAAGTGCATTGCTAGGTCTAAGGACTTGTAGGGGTCTGCTTTGGCCAAAGACTGCATTAGCTGCACTCCACTTTCGGTTGCCAAAAAGCTTTCTAAGATGGGGTTGATTTCTTGAGTTACTTGAGACAACAAGCCCCCAATGATTTCGTAAGTCTGGTCCATCGGAGGCAGTTCTTGGATGGTTTCTGAAAAGTCTTCAGAGAGTTGCCCGATGACTTTTCCTGCAAGTCTCAAAGTGTCTCCTGAAAGTTCTTCATTCAGGTCCTTTGTGATGGAGTTAAGTGCGTTAGTTTTGGAAACTTGTGAAACTTGGATTTGAGGAAGAATGGCTAACAAAGTGCTCAGGAAAGAAACTACTACAGGCTCTTCTGCCTTCAAACTAGCAAGTTTAGTAACTAGCAAGTCCACTCTAGGCTTCATCTTAAGCAACTCTTGAATGTTGCGACTTGCAGCTTCGCGAACTGAGTTTGTTGGGTGGGAAAGTGAGTTTATAAAGGTAGTTTGTAGTTGGGACACGAAAGGCTTGAGTTTAGGGGATGCTTTCTGAAGCAGTAAGTGAAGGGCATCAAGTATGCCTACTTTAACTTCTCCTGGAACTCGGTCACTTAAAACCCGAATTAAAGGACCTGCAATGTTTATAGCGTAGGCTTCTAGTGGTTTGGGTTCAGTCAGCGAAATAACTTTGCAGTAGCCCAGTGCAGCATTGACTTTAACTTCGCCTTCTCCGTATAACAGAGTGTTTTGGAGTAAAGGCAAGAAAGGGTCCAGTCCTTTGGGAGAGTTAAAAACTGGCACTTCATCTGCTTCAGCAATTTGTTCAAAAAACACATCGAAGTACTCAGGAAGTTCCTCTTTTTGAATAGGTGCAGTGAGTTGTTTGAAGATTTGGGGAAGAATCTGAATGGTTTCTTCTTGGTTGCTTTTAAGGGCTGGCAAAGTGATGCTCAGAATCTTTTCAATGAAAGGAGTAATTTCAACTTTAGTGTGTTTAATGAAGTGCTCAATGATCCTAAGCACATTTTGGGAGTCTAGTTGTTCTTGAAGCTGGTCCAAAGCGTAGTCAAGAGTGTCAAAGCTTTGTATGGAGGCTATGATGACTTGTAAAGACTCAAGTAAGTCTTTGTCACCTTTAAGTTCTTGAAGCACTTGTTTGAAAAGAGGCTTCATGTTTTCCACGAGTTCTTCAGCCACTAAGTCAGACACTAAGTAAAGCACTTGGTCTTTATTGGGTGCTTTTATGATCTTAGGAAGAAGGGCTTTGGTTATTTGGGGGTTGTTGAAAGAAAGCAACTCCTTACAAGCTAAAGGGTAACTCACTAAGTTGTCTAACAAGGACATAACTCCAGGGTCGGGCTTTTCTGTAAAAGTTTTTTGGTAAAGGTCGTTGAAGATTCCTCCGGCGTTCTTTAAGAAGTCTGGCTCTTGGGACTGCAGTAAACGTCCTAAAATCTTTGTAATAGGTTCTGAGTAGTTAATCAGCAAGTTGCGAGAAGCTGACTCACAGACGGTTCTCAGGGCAAAAGCCACTCCTTTAGGGTAGGTTTCGAAGTGCTCTGTGAAGTGCTTTAAGTAAGAAGAAAACACCTTTTGCTGGTACTTAATAATGAGTCCGTGTATTGCAGCCCCGGCTATTTCGCGGATTTCAGAGTTCTGCATGTCGGAAATCTGGATGATGCGCAGAACTAACAAAGGCGTGAGTTGCATTAGGAACTTAGGAGTGTTGTCAACCATGTTTTTCCAGATCTGCACAGCAGTAACGTGGACACTGCCTGAGTGGTCAGACCGCAGGATGTAAATGGAAGCCAGGATTCTGTTTTTGTGTTCTTGACTAATCAGTGGCTGAGTTTCTCTGCGCGAAAGCATCTCTAAAATGTCAAGCATTTCTCCTATTAAAGTTATGCAACTGTTCCTTGTTTTCCAGTTTGTGTCGAAGAGTCCTTTTTCAAGGGGGTTCAGTAAGATTTCTAAGTTGTTTTTGCTGTAAGTTTTAATGATGATTTGCATCACCCTCACAGCTATCTTTCTGACTTCTTCGTTTTCGTGACTCAAGTTTTCCAGAAACACTGGCAAACTCCTGCCTAGGTACTTTTCGAACTTGCCCAGAGTGTTCAGTGGAATGAAAATAAACACTCCTAAGTAACTCTCTCTCACAATGTGACTGGAGTCTTGGCACTTCTCAATGAGTTTGCTTAGCTGGGTTTCCCACTTGTCTTCTCGCAAAAGAATCTCACTGTAGGCATGCACTGCTCCTGAACGCTCGATGTTTCCAGAAGAAGACTCCAAGTTGCTCAAAAGCCACTCCACTATTGGGCCAGAGAGTTCAGGTCCCACTCCGTTGCAAAAAGCCCCTACGTTTTGAGCAGCAATGTTCCTTACTTCAGGAATGCTGTCTGTCAAAGCTGCTTTCAGAGCTGTAGAAATCCTTTCGATGTAGGGCTCGATCTCCTGCGGCGAGTAAATGAGTTTGGTGATAGCTCCTATTATTTGGCAAGCTTGTTTTTTTAAGTCAGCAGAACGTGACCTCAGTCCTGTTTCAACTAAAGGAATCACTAAGCTCAAAGAAGCCGAGTCCAAGTAGTGGTAGAAGTTTGTGTCCAAAAGAACCTTGAAACTCTCGTTCAAAGCAGAAATGTCCCCTAAAGCTTTGGTGAGGACAGGCACTGTTTGGAATATTTCAGGGTTAGTAATCACCGAACCAATGTCCGAAATAGCGTGCTTGGCAGCTTCCAGTACCTTTGTGTTGGTGTCGCTGAAAGCCTTAATTACTTGAGGCACTATTTCTGGTAAGCACGCACTGAGTTGTTTAGGTGCGCAGAAGGCTAGTTTTCCTAAAGCTTCAATAGCACCTACTTTGCTGCGCCACTTAGTTTCTTCGACTCCGTGAGTCAAAAGAGGCAGTATCCTTTTCATGCCATGGGCTGACAACTTAGATATCAGTACTTTAGCTGTAGTTGCTGCTTGTTCTTGCAAGTTGTTGTCTGAAAAGCAGTCTATTATGAAAGGAAGCACTTCTCCCAAGTAAGGCTCAAAAGCTCTTCCCAGTACACTTGAAATTCCTTCAATCACCAACAGCACTCCGCCTTTTTCGTGGTCCAGGGCCTTTTTGTTGTTGATGGTTTTGCTTAAAGACTCCAAAATAGAAAAGTTCCCCAGTGACTTAACTCCTGCTCCCTTTACCAAGGACCCTACTCCGTAAGCAGGACCTTTTCTTTCTTTAAGCGGAGTTTTCGCAAACACTTTTTCCATTTGTTTCTGGAGCAAGTCTTCAATCAGGTGGGGTCTGTAGCTCACAAGTTTAGGAAGGCACCTAGAAACTGTAGAAGCAAGCATGTCGCTAGGAATGTCTAGGGCTTTCAGTAACAACTCCAGAGTGTTTTCTATCCTAGAGTCTTCTGCTCCAAAGAACCCTGCTAAAAACCCAAGCATAACTACTGAAGCGTGCCTTAAGTGTTCTTCCTGGGACTCAGTTCTTGTTTCTAGGATTTGAAATACTGAGTCGACGTGGTGTTCTCCGTGTTTGTTCAGTATCTGAATTCCAACTTCTACTAGTTGTTCTCTGAGTTCAGTGTTTTGTTCCCTCATGCCTTTGTCCAGAATGAGTTCTATGGTTTCTAGCACCAGATCTGTGTTTAAGCTCCCAACACAGAGTTTGAGAAAGTACGCAAATCCGTGTTTGTGCTTGGTCCTCCTCACAAACTCTTTGGAGGACTCCCTCACAACAAACTCCACCCAGCCTTTGGTTTCTATGGCGTTAGCAAAGGCCCTTGCAACCATTTGTTGCACGTCTCTGTTTTCTGAAAACAAGTAACTCATGCTTTCCAGTATTACTTCTTCAAAGAGTTCAAACTCGTACTTGTCCCAAACCTTCTTAGCTAAGTCTGTAACCATTTGGTCTTCTTCAAACAAACTAATGAAAGTAGGACAGACTGCCCACTTGTCCTTAGGAATCTCGTCTTGGAACTCCAGAATGCTTTCCATAAGGATCTTTTTAGTAACTGGTTGGAGCTGCGTCAGTATGTCGAAAAAGGGCTTCCACTGTTCAGGCTGCATCAGTGGACTTAAAGGCGCAAATATTGAACTGAGAGTTGGTGAGGAGTAGGTTTTTAGCAACTGAATTACTTCTTGAAGCACCTGGTCCAAGTCTGAAAACTGTCTTGCATATATAAACTCAATTAGTAAAGTCACAGCTGTGGCTCTAAGTGAAGTTCCTGGTTTGCTCACTACCCAAATAACTAGTTTTTCCAAAACTTTTGCTTCTGCTTCGTCGAGTGTTTGCACTGAAATGTTTTTTGAAATGTACTTAAAAACTCTGCTAAGGTGCTTTTCACTCCAGATGTCTAGTGAGCTTTTTAAGACTGCGTGGGAAAAGTCACTGTAGATCTTGCTGAAGGACTCAGAGTAGTAAAAAAGCGCACTTGCAAACTCCCAACTGCCTAGTCTCAAGTCTTCTATTTCGTAGTTCTTCAAAGCAATGCTTAAGACCTCTCCGTACAGTGTTTTTTTGATTTCTTTAGGGATTTCTTTGGAGTTTCTGAGCTTTAAGCTTAAAGTGAACCCTTTGAATACGTCTAGAGCCTTGCAAACTGACTTGTTCCACAAAATACTGACTGCTAAGTCCACTTTGCTTTTGTCTGTTGGGTCGCCTTGGAGTTGAGAAGCTTCCATCACTTCTTTCCGGACTTTTCCTAGTTCTGCAAACCCTTCAAAATTAGGGTCGAATTCAGCCTTTTCTAAAAAGTTCCTTCTTTGAATTTGGGCTTGGAACACCTCGTTGCTGATGTAGTTCCTTGCACACCCAACAATGCTTTCAAAGGCAGGAGTGAGTAGCTCCAGCGCAATTACTTTGTAGTCACTCAAACAAGACTCTTCGTCAAACTCTGTCAGAACACTTGAGTACTTCTGAACTACATACTTCGCTAACTTTTTGGAGTAGATCCACTCACAAGTAATCAAGCTCACAAAAGCAGAGGTGTCCTTTGGAGTCTTGATGCTGCTCACCATCTTGGGAATCAAGGACTTTTGGTTGTTCAAAAACACTGGAATCAAAGCTTCGTAAACCAAAACTTCTTTGAGTGACAGAAACAAGGCCTCCGCGTGGTCGAACCAGTTAGCCAAAGCAAATCTTCTCACAGAGTGGAAAGTGCTCAGCAAGTACCTAGCGTAAGCTTTTACTAAAGAAGGAGACTCTACTGCTTCCAAAGCTTTGCGCACACACCTAGCAACTGCCAAGGTTTCAGCCTCAGACAAGTTTTGGAGAGTAAACAAAGGAGATTCAGGCTCTGTAAGGAAAGAGTTGAGTTTGGGAGTAAGAGGTTCAGGAAGCTTTAAAGACAAAGACACTGCTAAGCTTAAGGGCGACTTGTGGTTATGGTGGACTTCAACTTCCATTGCCTTGTCAGACACCAAGTTGGCAAAAGCTGCGTTGTAAAGGTTGCTAGTTATTAACTGCATGATTTTCTGAGGAGGATTCTGGCCTACAAAGGGGACAAGTGCCTCTGCTATAATGTGTTTTTTGTCTTCAGCTTTGACTCTGAGACTCAAAAACTGGATGTAGTTCAGAAGTGGTTCTGGGTTTGGAATTGAGTCAGGGGAAATAAACTTGATAGCTTTCAAGACCAAACTTGCCTGTGACTCATTCAGGTCCTTTTGTTTCGTTAACTGAGTAACTAGTTCCTCTGCAGTAGAGCACTTTTTGCAGAGTTGCTCAAAGAGTTTCAAAGCCGAGTTAGAAGTTTTGTCGTTGAAGAAGTACTCATAGACTGTGGGGAAGAGCAGTTCGTTAGCAAACCCTGACAAGTCACAGCCTACATAAGAAATGACTAAACTGATATCAGGCAACTTAGCAGGGGACCTTATCATGAGTCTTTTCAGAGGCTGGAGGAGTTGGCTTTCAAAAAGTTCAGGAGTCACTTGGGACAAGGTGTGGCTCCAAAGCTTCAAGAGCTTGGAAGCAGAGTTTTTGTCATTCAGTATTTGGCTGAGGAACTCTTTAAGGAGTTCAGGAGTGGGAAGAGCTTTTGTCAAAAACACAGCACCTGACAAGTTATTTGAGGCAAGTTCTTGGTTTACGTGAGGAATCATGTCAGGACGGAACTTAGGGGTTCTGGTGGTGTAAGCTTCGACAAGAGGAGCAAGGACTTCCAAGTTCCCTTGTAAACCTAGTCTTTTGTAGAGTTGGAAGTGCAGCACGTTAGCTGGGTTTGCTAGTTTGAAAGCTTGAGTGCATGCTTGGCTTTCTTCTTCTGTAAGGGCTAGTTTGGAACAGATGTCCCACAACAAGGACAAACTTTGACTGCTGCTGCAGGCATTCAAGTAACAAACTAAGCTTGCAACGCACTGGTACTTAGCAGGGCTAGTCCACTCAAGGTCTAAACTCTCGTACAACTTTTGGAGTGCTTCCATTTATTAATATTGCATAATTACTCTGGAGTAGGTCTTTTCCTTTTAGTTGGTTTTTTGAACACAATATAAACTCCTTCTCTAGAGTTTCCAAAATTGTGCAGGTTCTGAATTTCGTTTCTGAAGTAGTACCTAGTCCACTCTATTTCTTCAGTGGTGAATATATCAGGGAAGTCCCTTAGTTTCCCGTTGACTACTTTAAACTCCTGATGGTTTTCTATGTAGTACTTGGCGTACCGAGTTAAGTAAACTCCACAGTCAAACTCATTGGTTTGCAAAGGAACTTTTGGCTGAAAGTAGTAAGTGTTGGGAGTGACCAAACGCGAATAAATTCCCCTGAGTTTAGCTTGGTGCCTTATGTATTCTAACATGCAGTCTCCAAGTAAGGGTACTGAACGCTCTAAAGAGTCTAGGAAAATCATTGCAGGTTGGGGGTCCTTTTTCTCAAAGAAGCGGGAAGGGTCTCTAACTACCAAAAGACTCCAGTGTTCTTCTAAACACACCGGAATGATCCAGTGCCTTTTTTGGAATATCGGTATGTTTTTGTTCCACCTCTCAACCTTTTCAACTCCAAAGTTGTGCAGAGTGCTAAAAAAGAAACTGTTGAAAAGCAAAAAGCTCTCATTCCCGCTTTTTTCCAGATAAAAGTTCAAAGCAAAGTCCACAATGTTGTCGTTAAAAAACACTTCAGGCTCGAGTCTTTTGTAGTCAGACTCCTTCAGAGTTACACTGGCTTTTCGGTTCTTCGGAAAAGAAACTAACTCTTGATTTGGGGTATCTAGTTCCATTTAAGCTTAAATTTCAATGTCTTCGAGAAACAGGGGCTTCAGGAAAAAGGACTGAAGCTCTTTATCTGTAGGTTCGTGTCTGATGCTTTTGTTGAAGATGTACTCAAACCTTTCAGGACTGCAAGTCTCCAGCAGTGCTTTAGTGACTTCACTTACATTGATCCTTCCAGGCTGGCCTCCACTTTCCATTTTGTTTGCAATGTCTACATCTGGTCCGTAAATGTCGTATCTCACTATGTTAGTTCCTGTAATTCCTGCCACCACTTCTCCAGTGTGGACTCCAATCCTCATATCCAAACTCAGTCCTTTTTTGAAGTTGACTTTTCTTATTTCCTTGATCATGTCCAGGGCCATGCTCACCATGTTGCTGCACTCCTTTTCCGGGTCTCTTTTGTTGGTTTCATAGAGTTCGTTGAAACTAAGAATCACATAGCAGTCCCCTATTGTGTGGACTTTGTACACGTTGTTTTTCACACACAATTGATCGAAGTGGCAAAACAGTTTACTAAGCATGCTTACAACTTCAATGGGGTTTTTATCAGAGGAGTACTGAGTGAACCCACAAATGTCAGCAAAAATCATAGTGACGTTGTCGTACTTGTCAGTAGTGGTGATGTCGTTCTTAAGGTTCTGAACTACTTGAGGAGGCATCATCTGGTTAAGTAACTTCTCAGTGTTCAGGATTTCTCTCTGAGCCAACAAGTTAAGGTTGTAAACTTTCCTTTCTCGGTCTTCTCTTAGGTAACTCGTTCCTCCGTTGATTACTACAAACACCAAAATAAAAAAAGTAGCTTCTAAGGTTTCGCCCATTTTTTCACCGTGAACTAAAGTCACTGTAACCCAGTGAGTAAAGTTAACTATTGAAGCTATCAAAACCTGTCCAAAAGGCAAGCAACTTATGTGATTAATCACCACGTTTGTGTACATAACTTCCAAAACCACCACATACAAAAACTTTCCTTCGACACTGAACAAAGACAAAATACTGCTTGAGCTCGTAATGATGTAAATCACCATAACCACCCAGGGAAAAGTTGAGTGTTGGTAAGTCTTCTTCAAACTTACCACCAATCCCAACATTAACCCTAAGCAAATCAGTCTCAAGGCAAACTGTGCATTAAGTGTTTTAAGCGACACTCCAAATATCACAGTGAGCACTGCGTAAATCACTATTGTCATCCAAAGTCCTAAAGCTAAGTTCTTAACTTCTTTTTGGATAGTGTACACTCTGAACTGGTTTTGGCTCCTGCTTTCCCAGAAACTGCAAGTCAACCACTGCACAGGCCCAACTAGTCCAAGCAACTCTTCATCGTTTTCAGACTTTTGTGGACTGAGTGCTTCAAACTCAGGCTTTTTTGCAGGGAGTTCTTGTGGGTCTTCAGACAACAAAGGCAGCGAAGAACAGTCAAGTTCTTCCTGGGGCAACTCATGTGGCTGCAAGTCTTGCAGTGTTACTTTTCTATAGTGGTTCCTCTTAGTAGGTTTTGACACGTAGTAAGTAGTTAGGGTTCCTTTTCCCTTAGCTTCGACTTGGTCTTGCAAAAAGTTCCAACTAATGTGCTTTACGAAGTTGTAAGTTTCCTTAGAAATTTGTAAAGCGTCTGGGTGCTTTATAGTGGAACACATTCTACTTGCAGTGTTTACAGTGTCTCCTACTAGTGAAAACTGGGGCTTGTGCTCACCTACCACCCCAGCTATTACAGGTCCACTGTTAATGCCTATTTTGACTCTGAACTTTTCTCCTGTTTTTAAGTAAACAGGTTCTATTTTGTTAATGATTTCAAAAGCAAGTTCAACGCACCGCACAGCATGGTTCTTAGCAAGTAAGTGCGGGGGAAGGTTCTCTTCGCTATCTTTCAGACCTCCACAGACCATGTAGGTTTTGTTAACAGTTTCGATTTTGGTGACTCCGTGCTTTTCACACAAGTTGTCCAGAATAGCAAAGAACTTATCCAGCAAGTCTATGAGTTCTTTTGGAGTGTGAGTGGCACAGATCTGGTCAAAGTTGTAAATGTCACAAAACAGCACTGTTACTGTGCCTTGGTCTTCTGCAATGTACCTAACGCCTTGCTTGACCCTTTCCTTCACAAACTTCGGAAGCAAGTTTCCAAGAATTTCTTGTCCTTTTTGCATCTGGAATTCTAGTTTTTTCTGCAACACGTACTGGGTTCTCCGGGACTTTTCCAAAGAAAAACCCACAAAGGCACTCACCAATGTGATCCCCACTAGCAGTGCTAAATACTTAAGTCCAATCATGGGTGACCCTTCGTAACTATACTTAACATTCACTCTTACTAAGTAGCACACCAAAAACACTACATTGGCCACAAACACTTTGTAAGTGCTAACTCGGAACAACACAAAAGTCAAAATGGGCACCATTGCAGTGCTCATGCTGGCGTCGTTCATAGCAATAGTTTCCAGCACTAGTTTTCCAGCCATGCTGCCTACAATTATCATCAACATTATGTTTTCGTAGTGGTGCTTGAAGTAGTCTGTGCGCGAAAACACAGTAACTAGAAACACCAAAAATATTGTGATTATTCTAAGCAGAATAATTACTTTGTCGTGTTCAGAAACTGCTATGTCTGCTATTGACCAAACAAGGTTCACTGCAAACAAAAACCCAAAAAAGTACCTAATGAACCCCACTACTCTTTCGTTTCTATAGTTGCAGTAACTCTTTTCAAAGTAGGGGTTCATGAACTTCAAAGTGTACTTTTTCAAAGAGTAGTCTGAACTAATGCTTGTTTTCTGGGTTTTTGAAGCAAGTTTGGTGTTTTTAGGGTCAAAGATTTGCTCAAGGTCAGAAACATACTGGGAAGATCGCATGTGCAAAAGTCTAGGGCCAGGGACTTCGTAGGAGCTTTGGGGCAGTACTCTTTCGAAGGACCTTTTTGGAAGCAAAAGTGCCTTTGTGAACTTTTCTGTGACGTTAAGCATCACACAAATCACTGGAACCAATAGCATCAAAAGCAAAAACACTGGCATTTCGAATATCTTTGTAGAGACTCCTATTAGGTTTGCAGTGGGCACTTCTAAGTAGTCGTAAAAAAACACGTAAGGGTAAAAAGCAATGTAACTCAAAAAGGTTACTGACAAAAAGATCCAATTCCAATCCTTGGTTTGAAGCAGTATCACATAAGTTGCTGTTTGAACTACTGAGTAAAAAGCCACAGTCCCTACAACTAAAAGGTCTTCTGGGTTGCCCTTTGGGTCCAGAGCAGTTGAACTTGCTTTAAAAACAACTCCAAAAACTAGAAGTCCCTGTACAACTGCATAACCAGTCCACTTCAGAAAAACTTTGGCATTGAACAGTTTAGAGTGTATTCCTTCTTGGTACAACTGGGGGTTCCTCAGTACTTGGTAGTCTTCAAAGTCTTTGTCAATGCACCCTAACACCATAACTGGCAAAGAAGTCAAAGCAACATTGTAGGACATTATGAGCCAAGAGTCGTAAAGAGCCGTTCCTGAGTACTGGTTGAAAAAACTGAAGTAAAACATAGGCAGCACCAACAAGAAGTTTTTGTAAAAAGAGTAAAGGATCACACAACTTATTCTTTGGTAGTTCCACCTTCCGTGCAAAAAGAGCAGAGGCAGCAAGTACTTGAACCGTGCTACAGAGTAGTCAGATGAATTCACTGCTTGGAGTCCTTCGTTTCCACAAATCCCTATTCCCACATGTGCTTCCTGAATCATGCTTACGTCGTTAGCTCCGTCTCCAATAGCAAGGGTCAAGGGCTTGAATTTCAAGTGCTCCTTAACTAGTTTCACCACTTGTGCTTTTTGGAGTGGAGACACTCTGCAGCATATCACTGCGTGACACATTGAAGTTACCATGATGAAGAGTTTCATTGCTTCTAAGTCGTTTAAAACAAATTGCAAGGAAACTCCGTCCACTACAAGTCCTAAGTTCACTTTGTCAATGTCTACCTTTCCTTTAAGACCTTCTTGGAGACCTAGCAGTTGTCCTAAAGACCTCGAAAAGTTCTGGTTGCACTCACTTGAGTACACATTGTTGTAAAGTGCTTCCTTAAGTAAGTCTTTAGTTCTTTCAAGACTATTGGCATTTATCTTCACAATGTCCATGTCTTCCTTGAGCATTTGGCAACTGTAGCCAATGTTAATAGCTGTTTCTTGCTTGTCTCCTGTAAGTACCCAGACCTTAACGCCTCCCTCCATAAGACTAGCAATTGTTTCAGGAACTCCTTCCTGTATTTTGTCCTCTATAGCTGTAGCTCCAATGAGTTCCATGCCCACTTCGAATTCTTCAGCTACATTTTCTAGCATTTTTGTTCGGTCAGACATAGCGTTTTTGGCTCTGTTCCACTTTAAGCAGAAGTCTTGAACTTCTTCCTGGCTGAGTTCCCTTTTAGCTACCACAAGTGTCCTAAGTCCTGACACAGCAAAAAAGTGGAGTTGCTCTCCAAGCAGTTCTGTTTCAGAGCAGTCTGCATCCACTCTGTCTAGCATAACATTGTCAGCTCCTTTGCAGTAAAGAGTAGCCTTTCCGGGTGTGTCTAAGTCCTCCACCACCACTGACATTCTTTTTCGGTCAGAGGTAAATTCGTTGACTCCTAGTAAGTTAAAGTCTTTTTGGACTCCATTGATCACTAAAGACACAAGTCCTGCAGATACTTTTTGGAAGGAGTACCCCAGTGA
Source organism: Fabrea salina (assembly GCA_022984795.1). Classification (NCBI taxonomy): domain Eukaryota; phylum Ciliophora; class Heterotrichea; order Heterotrichida; family Fabreidae; genus Fabrea; species Fabrea salina. The sequence goes on along the minus strand of JALIHJ010000017.1, from coordinate 71,318 downwards.
GTGAGCTGCAATTACTAAAGCTTCTTCATCTGGAGAGGCAGCTTGGTAAGTTATTTCTTGTCCTTGGTGTTCTTTAGGAATAACTGTGTGGCAAATAGACAGCAACTTAAGAAAGTCGTCTACGTTCCTGCCGTTGGGCCCGCTTAGGTCCTCAAGTATTTGTCTGTCGTAAAACTTGAACTTACTGTGCTTATTTACGGAAACTTCTTCAGAAAGCCCTTCAAGAGAACCATAAACCTTGCCCTTGATACTGCACTGCTTGAACTCCATTCTGTTTTCAGTGAGAGTTCCTGTTTTGTCTGAAAAGACATACTCGATTTGGCCTAAGTCTTCGTTGAGGTCTCCAGTTTTAGTGATTGCAGGTCTGTCAAGTGGTTCGTAGTACATCTTTAAGTCCCACTGGATAAACTTAGCTTGGATAACTCTAACTATGTCCATTGACACGTACAGAGAAATGGGCACCAAACTGTTGTACAGAATCATAAAAGTAATGAAGTTGAGCACTGAAAACTCCACAGACTGCCCAGCAAAGTACTCTGCTGGAGTTGGTCTGGTGTAGGAGTAAACTACAGATATCACTGTTGAAAGAGTCGCTGCAACAAACAACAAAGAAAATACTATCACCAAGTACCTGTTGACTCTTAACTCCACATTGCTTCTTTTGTGAGGAGCTGTTTTGCTATTCATCATCAGTTTTGTGTCTACACCTGTGAAAACCACAACCCCTATGGCCCAGTTTGTGTTTTTGAGAGTGCTGCCTCTCAGTAAAAGGTTTGAGCTTTCAATTGCAGTGGACCTAGGATGCCCTTTTAGTTTAAGGGTCCCTTCGTATGCGTACAAACGGTTGTTAGGGTGCTCGCTTTTTAACACAGCCTGGTCCAGTTTGTGGAGCATTTCCAAACACTCTTCAAGGGAGCCCTCGAAAAGTTCAGCAGTGTCTGAAAGAGAACTCTTAATCTTTAAGTTGCTTTCGCCGTCAAGGTTAGAAGTTTCTATGTAGCAGATTTTTTCTTGGTGACTCGTAGTGAGTAGCACTAAGTCGGCTGGCACAGGTTGGTTCTCCTTTAAAACAACGATGTTGCCTACTTGAAGTTGACTCCATTTTTGGAGTTGGGTGGCTTCAGCTTTCCAAATAAGAACTTCTCTGTTGTTGATTTCTTTGTCACTTTGGTGCCGTTTGTAGTCTAAGTAAGCGTCCTTGAGCATCGTGACAGTCAAAACCAAAGAAAGAGGAGCGATTGTCGCCCAAGAAGATGTGGGCGAAAGTTCCAGAGGCAACACTTGGAAAAAAGACACTACTAAAAACCAAATGTTCGCTACACGGTGAAACTGTTCGAACAAGTTTTTGGGAACCAAAGTCAATAAAGTGTACTTTGCAGTTGAAACATAGTTGCTAGGGTACAAGTTGCCCTCTGTTGGATTTGCAGAGTTTATGTCGAACTGCCGGCACTCCTTTTCGTCTGCCATTGTTATTACTAAGCTTAAACTTATTAAGCATAAATGATTACTTTTTGGGAGAAATTCCAGAACTTACCGAGCGACTCAAGGTCCCAAAAACTAGTAGAAGAACTGTCAGACGTTCTAGAAGTAGTTTCAGAAGTCTCGGAAAAGTTATACTCAGGGTTCCTTGGTTGGGTTTGGGACAGAGGCGAACGGATGATACACAGCAGAAAACTAGAAAAAGCCAAAACTTGGAAAACCTGGAAAAAGGCTGCTGAAAAGCTAGACTCCATTGATGGCAAAGAAGACTGGAAAAAAAGAGAACCCTGCAAACTCTACGACTACAAACTAATTAAAAGGCGCTTGAAGCTTCTGAGGAGATGCCGCCAGGAAGAAGACATGGAGGCACTAGTCCACCACATCAGGTCCGGGCTTATTAGAGGTTTAGGAGGCAGTCTCAACCCTGAACTGTACCAGAAGTGCTTAATAGGCACCAAGCAACTAATCCTTGACTACCAAACAGAAGTTTGCAACTGCCTGAAAGCCATTGCAGCTTCTCCCAACTACTCCCCAGAAGCCAAACTTTCTTTTTTTGCCGACGGTAGGTACGCTTACGGAAAAACTGCCTTGATGCTCAGTGGAGGCGGTGGGTTGGGCATCTACCACCTAGGAGTCACTAAAACTCTTTACGAACAAAACCTTCTTCCGCGAATAATTTGCGGAACCTCTGCAGGTTCGTTTGTGGCTGCTATGATGGCCACTACGCCCTACAAAGAGATTCCTAAGTGGTTCCAGCGGGGGTACATCCGGTACGGGCTCTTTTCAGGACTAGAAAAGGGGTCTATTTACAGAAAGATCAAAAGGTTCTTAAGCAGGGGCTACTTAATGGACATCAAGATACTTGAGAACTTTGTGAGGGACAACTTGGGAGACATCACTTTCAAAGAAGCCTTCGACAAAACTGGAATTGTACTCAACATCACTGTGAGTGAGTCTAGTGAGTACACCGACTACCGCTTGCTGAACTACCTCACAGCACCCCACGTGCTGATTTGGAGTGCCGCTTTGGCCAGCAGTGCAATTCCTTACGTGTTCGAACCAGTTGAACTGAAGTGCAAAAACCACAAAGGAGAAATAGTCCCTTACCATCCCCCAGGTCTCAAGTTCATTGACGGAAGCATCAAAGCAGACCTACCCATGCAGCGTTTGTCAGAACAGTTCAACGTGAATGCTTTTATAGTTTCCCAAACCAACGCCTACGCAGTTCCTTTCATGACTCCTGAAGACGGAGGAGGACAGTTGGGAGAAACCATACACTTCAGAGCTTACAGAAAAATCAAGCGTCTTTTGCTAATTGAGTTAAGAACCAGAGTGCAACAACTCAACTTACTTGGGTGGTGCCAGCGTCTAACTCGACTTTTGAGTATTTTTACACAAGAATACAGAGGCACTGTTACTATTTGGCCAATACCTTCCATCAAAGACTACTTAAACATCCTTCAGAACCCCAGCGACGAAGACATCCAGCGGTGCATCAGCAAGGGAATGCACAGAACCTTCCCTAAGATGAACATGCTCAACTCGATTCTGTTAATTGAAAAGTGCTTTGAAGACTGCTACTTACAACTTTGTGAGAAGATGGAACCTACCAAACGCACCATGACTATTTACGGGTAAACTGTGTTAAGTTAGTCAAACTTGATCTTTTTGCCTTGGAACTGCTGCAGAGAGCCTGTGAGTCTCAGCTTTTCTTTGGGCTTATCGGACCGAGGAGCCCACCTGATGTTGCCGGGTGTGTTTTGTTGACTGCCTCCGCCTCTGGCAGATGCAAAGTCTACACGTATGGAGCGTCCTCCTAGATTTGAATTGGTTAGTTTGATTGCTTCGTCAGCCGCTTTTTGGGTGCTGAACTCAACGTGTGCAAATCCTCTAGGTTGTCCGTTGTTCATTGCAATTCTGACGTCCTTAACGTCTCCACAAGACCCAAAGAACTCAAAAAGCTGGTCTTGGTCGGCAGAGAAAGGCAAGTTAGCTACGAACACGGTTGTTGAAGGTTCGCTTGGCTGTTTGCCTCCTCTAGGTTTGTCGCCTGCTGAATTAACTTTGATACTTCTTCCCATGTGTTCAGACCCGTTGAGTTCAATGGCTTTGTCAGCTTCTGCTTGAGAAGAAAACTTCACAAAAGCTGCTCCTTTTGACCTGCCTCTGTCATCAGAAAGCAAGTTAATGTTAAGTATTTCCCCACAGTCCCCTAGTAGTTCGTGGATGTCGTTTTCTGAAGCTTCAAAAGATAAGTTCCCAACAAACACTTCCACTGGAGTGCTGTTTTCTTGGGGGTTTGGTTTCGACTTCTTAGTTGTGTCTGAGTTTTCTGAGAGTTTGCGTTTCAGAGTACTTTGCAAAGACTCTGTTTCTTGTTTGGAACTTTGTGTCTTTTTTTGTTTTTTCTTTGGTTGTTCCTCGCTCGAGTCTGTTTCTTCTGAGGATTTCTTGGGTTTTTCTTCGCTCTCGCTAGACTCATACTCGCTTGAGTCTTCCTCAACTTTAGTTTTCCTTTTCTTAGGAACGGGTTCCTCAGATTCCGAACTGCTTGACTCTTTTTTGGCTACCTTTTTGGGTGCAGGCTTCTTAACCTCTTCTTCGGATTCCGAACTGCTTGATTCCTTTTTGGCTGCTTTTTTAACTGGTTTCTTAACCTCTTCTTCGGATTCCGAACTGCTTGATTCCTTTTTGGCTGCTTTTTTAACTGGTTTCTTAACCTCTTCCTCAGATTCTGAGTCACTGGACTCCTTTTTGGCTACCTTTTTGGGCGCAGGCTTCTTAACCTCTTCCTCAGATTCGGAGTCACTGGACTCCTTTTTAACTGGTTTTTTAACTGGTTTTTTAACCTCTTCTTCGGATTCAGAGTCACTGGACTCCTTTTTGGCTGCTTTTTTAACTGGTTTCTTAACCTCTTCTTCGGATTCCGAACTGCTTGACTCCTTTTTGGCTACCTTTTTGGGCGCAGGCTTCTTAACCTCTTCCTCAGATTCTGAGTCACTGGACTCCTTTTTGGCTACCTTTTTGGGTGCGGGCTTCTTAACCTCTTCCTCAGATTCGGAGTCACTGGACTCTTTTTTGGCTACCTTTTTAGTAGCCTTCTTAGGGGCTTCTGAAACTTTGGTAGTGGACTTAGTTTTGTTTTTAGGTACTGATTTGGGAACTTGTTCCTCCTCAGACTCTGAGCTGCTTTCCACCGCAGGTTTTTTATCCTTTTTTTGGACAAAAACAGGTTCTCCCTCAGAGTCGCTGCTTGAAACTTTCTTAGGAGCAGTCTTTTTGGCCTTTTTGTCAGTTGTGTTGGTTTTTGATTTTTTAGAAGCTTTTTTCAAGTTCCCTTTAGAGGAGGACTTTTGTGTTTGTGTTTTTTGCTCTTCTTCGGAACTCTCAGCTTCTTCGGAAGCTTTCACGAACTTAACAGGCTCTACTCCTTTAAGTGATTTCTTGTGTTCTTTACCCATTAATTTATAGGGTCAAAAATGTCCCATATATGAGTTTATTAAACAAAGAACTTAAGAGTTACAGCAGTCACCAACACCCAAAACAGGACAGTTCGGAGTATGCTTGGAGTCACTTCTCTAAGCACAGGCAAACCTTTTTCTGTCCAGTGGTCTTCCCAAGTGTTTTTCTGTTTCCAATCTGCAATGTTTTGTTTGTACTTAAGCAACTCTTCTTTGTCCTTCATCACTTGAATCATCGCTCTGGCTAGTTGCTCTGAGTCCTTAAACAGTAGTCCGTTGACTCTAGGCTGGATGAACTCTGTTATAGTTGGGTAGTCATAAGCCAATGCAGGTAATTCAGCAGCCTGCATGTCCACTACTTTCATGGGCAAGTCCAGCCCACTTGAAGAAACGTGCAAACAAATCCCCAAGTCGCACTGCTGCAGTAACTGGGGGTATTGGTCCCACTCAAGCCAGACTACCTTTATCAAGGCTTTTTCTAAGTTGAGTTTTTTGATTTCTTCTTTGTAAAACTCCCTCAAAGGTCCTTTCCCAGTAATTACCAAAGCTAAGTCGTAGTTCTGGAGTTCTTTTACAGCTTCAAGCACCAACCCAATGTTTTCGTCGGGAGTCCAACTTGTGCTAGTTACAGTTAAGAAGTAGTTTTTTGGAATTCCCAACACTTGCTTCATGTCATACTTTTTCTTTATAACTGACTTTTTGGGCCTGTCGTACACTACCTGTGCTTCAATGCCCATTTCCAGCTTTAAGTGTTGCTTCATTCCTTCACTCACACACAAGTGAGCGTTTCCGAACTTGCCAATCCACTTTTCGAACCAATAAGCCAACTTGCACACAACAGGGGGTCTTTTGTTGACTTCAAGTATAGTGTACCCGTAGTTGTGCCAGTCTATGCAAAAAGGAACGCACTTGATGCAAGACACTGCAAAGACCACCAAAAACGCTGGTATGCAGGGAGGATTCTGGACTAGAATGAACTTTTTGTTCCTGAGTTTCATGAGGATCCAAAACAATTGCAAACTCTCCAAAAGTATCCTCAGCACTGCGTAGAAGATAAAAAGGAACCTAGGGAGCTTCCTTGCAAACTTCAAAAAGAAAGAACTCATAGAGTGGACTTTGAGTTTGGGATTCTGGCTTAAGTTGTCTGGAATGGGGTTGTCCAAGTAACCTACTAAGTCTACCGAAGCGTTGCTTTCAAGCAAACTTTGGGAGTGGTTCAGCATTCTTGGAGACCTGCCTAAGTCTCCTAAGACTACTACTACTGCTTCCATTATTAGTATGTGATCATTGTTATTAACGCCACCAAAAAGTCTTGACATCGTCAGCTCCAAACTTAGTCTGGCACGTAGGGCACTTGCGTTGACGCTTAGCTAGGTTCTCCTCTATGCACTGTCTGCAAAAAGCGTGGAAGCACTTAGCAATGACTACGTCCTTTATTCTGTCAGAACACAAGAAGCACCTTACCATTTTCCTGTAACGCGCTACTTCGTTGTTCAGGCGTTCGTCAGTTGACTTGAGGTTTTCTACGTCGTGTGCCTTCCTTAGTTTGCCCTCTAGTTCTTCTATTTTCTTTCCTGAAAGTTGGACTTGCAGTTTTGTGTCACTGAGTTCCTTTCCAGTCTCTTCAGCTTGTTTTTGGGCAGTTTCAAGGCTTTCTTGGTAGCTTTCCCTCAAGTTTTTGACTTCAAGTGCTTTTTTGATTTCTTCGTGGTTGTCAATAATAAACTTTTCAACCCGGGCTTGCAGGTCTTGGTAGTTGGACTCCAGTAACTCTACTAAGTTTTGTTTTTCTGTGAGTTGACCTTCTATTCTTAGGTTTAGGGTCTTGAGTTCTTCTATTAGCTGGTCCTTAGTACTTAGTTTTTCTTCGTAAGCTTGGATTTCTTGGTTGTGGAGTGACTGCACTGAAGTTTCTTTAAGTCTTTCCTGAACTACTTGGTTATAAGTTTGTTCTTGCTGGGCAAGTTGTTTCGCTAGTTGCTCCCTTTTGGCACTCATTTCTTCGTAGGCTTTGTTGGTGATTTCAAGTTCACTGATTAAACTGTCGTTTGTGAGTCTTTCAGTTTCTAGTTCTTCTTTCAAAGACTTAATGCTCGACTGCAGCTGGGAAATCAGTCTTGCTTTGTCTGGCTCAGTTTCTCCGTTTTTGTTTTCAAGTGCTTCAGTGGATTTGTTGTGTTCTGCATCTAATTTAGACTTCATTTCAGTGAGTTTTTGCTTGGTTTCTTCAAGTTGAGTTCTTAAACTGGACTTTTCGTCCCTGAGGTCTTTAACTAGTTCTTCAAGTGAACTGAAGTTGTTTGAAATGCTAGACTGTTCACTCAGTAAGTTGAACTTGGTTTGCGCAGTGTCCTTTTCGCTTTGTGCACAGGCTAGTTGTTCTTGGAGTTGTTTGATTCTTTCCTGGAGTTGGTTCTTTTTTTCTTCTTCTTCCCTCAAAACTCTCCTAACTTCTTTGAAGTTCCTGTCTTCGTACTTGTCTCTGTAACTCTTCAACTCGAAAATGCTCTTTTTGGCTTCTTCGTACTTCCTAGAAACACTCTTTGCTTCAGAAACTAACTGTCTGAAAGCTTTTGTTTTCAGAAACCTTTCTTCTGAAACGTTGAGTTCCAGCAACAGTTTTTGGTTCTTCCTGACTTCTTCTTCTAGTTGTGTTTTCAGGGCTTCTTTTTCTTTGAGGATTTCAGCCACTTCTGCTGTTTCGATTCCGTTTGAAGCAGCTATTTCTGACCTCGCTCCGCAGTAACAACTGCAAACGCAATTCACCGCTTCTCCAGCCTGCACAAGTCTGATTCCTAACTTTTCTTTTTCTGCCACTAAGTCTTCACGCACTTGACAAGCCTTCGTAAGTTCTTCTTGGGTCTTTGCCAGTTTGTTCTCTGCAACCATCAACTTAGCTTCGAGTTCGTGTACTTGGTTACTGAGTTCCACGTGCTTTTCAGCCAGTTGGGAGTTTTTAGATATTAACTCTTCAGAAGACCGGGGCTGCTGGAGTTTCCCAACCACCCCCACCAACCGAGACACTGACTGCAAAGTGAGTTCGGTTAGTTGCTGCACACTTCTTTCATCGTGCAAAATCACACTGAATGGGTCAGCACCTCCGCTTTCTTCTTCAAAAGACTCAGCAAGAGAGCCCAAGTCACTCACGAGCTAACTATAATTTACCTTACTCCACGAAGCATTCAAGTTTTCCAAGAACTCTTGCTTTTTATTGATTTCTTCCTTAATGTGATTATTTTCAGAAGTTAATGTTTTTATTTGTTGGCGTTTTTCCTCAAGTCTAGATGCAAGACAAGATTTCTGGTAAGCAAGCAAAGATACTGAGTCTTCTCTCGCTGCCTCAGGGTCCTCGCTTGCTTTAAATTTCTTTACAGGCGCCCCTACTTCTGACATATTTTTATTTTAGTCCTTAAACTAAGCACTTTTATCAACAACAACTTTAAACACCCAGTAATTATGGAAAGTTTGTCGGTGGACTTGCTTGCTAACATCTTCTCTTTCATGCAAATCAAACACTTAGCACTCCAAGAACGAGTTTGCAAACTTTGGAGTCAAATCTTAAACAACTCCTTCACAAATAACATCTACCGAAAAATCAACCTAAGGAACAGTAGTGTCCAAGTCCCACTCACTTGGGTCGCCAATAAAATAAACGCTCACTCCACTTACTGCTTGAGTCTAAGTGGAACTCGTTACAATACCCAAGAGGTCGCAACTCTCCTAAAAGAACACTCCAGCACTTTAGTCCACCTAAACTTGTCCTTTTACAACTTCAAAAAACTTTACAAGTCCATTGAGGTGAACAGTTTGCCAAACGTCCACCAAATCACAGTTTGTGAGGCAAAACTCAGTGACTCTGCCTTAAGCATTATTCTTACTCTTCCCAAACTAACCAAAATAGACGTTAGTCACAACCACTTACTTGAAGGCAACGCTTTCAAACAACACAACAAACCCCTAACTAAACTCTGGTTTGAAGGCTGCGAAAACTTCACTTTCGAAAACGCACTGCACGCTTGCAAGGTTTCAGCTGAATCACTCCAAAAGCTAGGAATAGACGGAGAAAACTTCTCAACTCAACAAGTTTGCAGTTTAGTTTCAATTCTAAAGAAACTCAACAACTTCAGCATTCCTTTTGCAGATTGGATGGAAAACCAACTACTCAGTCATTTAAAAGGGCTTTCTTTGGAGTTCCTTAAAATCAAAAAGGCTTACATGCTTGAAGAACCCTCTTTAGTAGACTTTTTTAGTTGTGACTTGAGCTCCCTCGCTTACTTAGAACTCTCTGAGTGCAACCATCTGTCTACTTCTGTTTGCATTCAAATCAGCCGAACCTGCTTCAATTTGAAAACTTTAATTCTGTGTTGGTGTCTCAATATTTTCGATCAAGGAATTCGGTCCTTAGTAACCCAGTGCAAGTCCTTAAACTACCTGGACTTAACTGGTCTTAAGTTCATTACTGACAGTGCTCTGCCTTTGGACGAAGGCATTTACACTCACCTTAGGTTTTTGAGTTTATGCCAGTGCAATGAAGTATCTGACAAGCACCTTTGGGACATTCAGTACTCCTTTCCCCGTGTCCAAATTATGAACTACTATGGCGAGTACTACGAAAACTGGAAACCTTACAACAGTTGCTTTTAGAGTTAGTTAATTAAAGGTACTCTGAATCCTTGGGCTTCTTCTCCTTCCTCTGAAAAATTCTATTTCTTTGAATTCCTCAATCCGCTCAGTTTTGCTAACTTCATGGATCTGGGGATTGACCTCTGTAACTTTGTTTTTCTTCCTGGATCTTATCAGTTCAACGATTCCTTTGATGAAAACTATCACACAAGCTAGTGTCTGCACAAGTATTACTATCAAAGTTATGTAAAACACACCACTTTCAACTGGTCTTTTGTAGTCTTGTTCTTCTTGGAGGAAGTAAGTAACCAAACCAAACACAAAGAATATGCCCACTTCAGAAATAATGTTTGAAACACTTAAAACAACATTCACATGTGGCTTGACAAATCCTAAGTAAGCCAAAAACCCCAAAGACAGCAATGTGTTTATTAGAGACTGAATGAAAGGAAAGCTCCCCGTAAAAATAAGGTTCAAGGAGTAAAGGAGTCTTCTGAGCACAAAAAAGATGTAGAAGTACCTAGCAAGTTTGCTTCCGTCTACTTTGAACTCGTAAAACAAAGATCCAAACATTTTGTAAAAAGCTGAATTTTCAGTGAGTTCCACTAGTTCTACTGACTTGTTTCTGATGAACTTTATGATGAACCAAGGCGAAATCATCAAAGCAACTCCAAAAGCTAAAGCCACCACAAAGTTCAAAATAGGAACAAATTCTAAAGCAGTGAAGTTCCACAACTGAACCAAAACTGCAATTGAAACTTCTAGGTAAGACTGAATCCAAGAACGAATTATCACTCCGTACCTATACTCCTCTAAAACTTTGATGAACTTCTTCTTTATGGACTTTATTCTGCACTCCGAAAGTGCCTTGATTAAAGGCCACAACACTAAGACCATCATTATCATGGAAACTGATGTTCCTGCATTGACCAAAAACAAGCTAGACTCATATCCGTAGTTAAAGGACCTTTTGTGATTGTTGGAGGTTTCTTTTGCGTCTAAGAAAAACTCAAAGAAGTTAGGCAGAAGTCCCAAGTCGTTGAAAGAAGAGAAGAACCCAAAAAGCATAGGAGTCAGTTGATTGTTGGATATCGGAATAAAGGCTAGTAGTTGGATAGTGTTGATGAGACCCCACAAACTTGAGGGATCAGGGTTAAGGATTCCAGTACCCAAACCTACTGTCACCGCTATCATAGCTGCACCTTCCCCAATTCTAGCCCCTTGATCTACTTGGTTTTTGTCAGCATCGTAAGAGTAAAGAGTTCCACTTAAATTTTTATTGAAAAGAAACTTGAAGTCTGCATCTCTGAATTCAGAAGTGAACCTTAAGGTCAAAGGCTCTCCTTCTTCCACACTGTCTTCAAAATCAAAGACTATGAAGTAGGTTTTGTTGGATCTTTTTTCGATTGAGTAACTGTACTTGATGCTTCTGTCTTCTAAAATAATCAGGTAGTCCTCTTCAGTTGGGTCTTCTTCTAATGGGCTTGTGAATGTTAAGTTCAAGTAGTTGTTTGTCTTCACTTCTAAGTCTGCGTAGAAGTACTCTTTTTGGCAGGTGTTGTCTTCTCTTTTGAAGCCATCATTGCATTTACAAGTAGAGTCTTTGGCTAAGGAAGCGTTTTCAATACAGGTAATGCACACCTCTGCAGACTGGCAAGTTTCACACAAGTTAGTGCATTCTAAACACTTAGAGTCTAAGTAAGTTCCTTCAGGACATTCCACACAGGACTCAACTGGCTCTTCCCAGTAGTAGGGGTGGTAGCATTCGCAATCATTAGAGTCTGATGCATGCTCAATACACTCAGAACAACTTCCTTGGTAGTCAGAGCACTTGTAGCACTGTCTGTTTTCACAAAGGTTGCAACTAGTGTCTTGTCTTACGCAGCCCTGAAACTTACACTGGGAGTTGCACTCTACACACTGGGTTCCGTTCCAGTAAGTTTCTATTCCGCAGTTAGGCAGGCAAACTCCTTCTAACTCCACTGGACAGTGAGTGCAGTTCAAGCACTGAGTCTCTACTGGAGGGTTTATGGGTGAGTTGTAGATTTTAAAGTCCCACAGAAAGCCCTTGAAGTTAGAGTTCTTTCCTCCTAGAGTGAAACTAGAAGGAGTTTCTTCAAAGAACCCAGTTGTTTCCAAAGAAACCTTAGTTGAGTTAGTCCACAACTCTACTTTGTATTGCTCAGAACTAATGTAAGTTTTTACTCCAACTAAGTTCCAGCCTGAGTCATCTAGAGGAGGTCCTTCCAAAGAGACACTTCCTGAGCTCAACTCTAAGTCTAACTTGGGAGAGTAGTTTCAATGGAGAGTTGCAGCTTTTCTCTGGAAAAAAGAGTACCTGACTCATTCAAAGGCCTAACCCAAGTAGCAATACTGAAGGAAGGAGAAAGCAGAAGTGGATCACTTGACTGCATGAAAGATGTTCCTCTAAAGTAGTAGCCTCTGTCCTTGGAGGCGTATGGGTCGAACTCTCCATACTCTGGGTAAAACTTGTTGTCTTCTCCAGTCGTCACAGGAATTGAGTTTCTAAGGTCGTACACTGTGTCTTCGATTTTGTTGGGATTAAGGTGGAACACAAACTCAGACTCAACTGTAGAACCACCTGAGGAACAGGAGTAGCCCTTAGGACACTCAGTCACACAAACACTCTGAACTAAGTAGTAGCCACTTGAACACTCCAAGCAACTGTATAAACTGCTGGATGAACACTTCTCGCAGTTAGCAGTGCACTTGGAGCAAACGCCGTTGTCTTTGAAGTAGGTAGAGTCGCACTCACAGATTCCTAAATGCTCAGTAGAGTTTTCTTTGCAATTCACACACCCTGTTCCATAGTCTGTGCATTCATTGCAGATTTCATCATGGCACGAGTTGCAGTTCTCGGGTCTCACACATCCATAAGGGCAAGTTCCACAAGTGCTGCAGGAGTTATAATTACCACCTGTCCAGTGCTCGTCTATGTCACATGAAACAATACAATCTCCGGTAGAGCTAGGACACACTGTGCAACCTTCAGAACAAGTGCTTGTCATAATGCTAGCAGCATCGTGTTTCTCATTGTAGATTCTTAGTTCGTACAAGAACCCCTTGAAGTAGTTTTCATGCGAAACCTTAGCTCCTAAAGCTATTTGGTAGCTTGACTGGGCGTCGTAGTACCAAGACATTTCAGTTGACTCTAGCTCCACTCCTCCGTCTAGATTAGTGCCTAGCTCAATTGTGAAGTGGTGCTCTGGTTCTTTGAGATAGGCCTTTGCCCAAAGGAAGTTCCAAGTTTTACGAGTAATGGAACTACTAGAAGTGTGCTCTAGACTCTCAAGGTTCTTCAGTAGCACTTTGAGTCTGGGTTTTCCAGAGTCTAGAGCAAACTCTACTAATTCACTTCCGTCTTCTTTGGAAAACAAAACTTGGGTGTCTGAACCAGAGTCTGGACGCACCCAGACAGTCAAAGTGAAGTGAGGAGCCAGTGTAAGTCCAGAAAAGCTCATATAAGAAGAGCCAGTAAAGTAGTACCCTCTCATATAAGCAGCCCATGGATCACTGGGTTTGTAGTTAGGGTAGAAAGAAGAGTCTTCTCCAGTGGACACAGGAATACTGTTAATGTTGTCGTAGACTGTATCCTTGATTTCATGAGGAGTTAAGTGGAACACAAAAGCTGAGTCTTCCAAGCACTCTTTGGAGCTTAAAGAGAAACCACTTGGACAAAAGTCTTGGCATACGTTTTGGATGTAGTAGCATTCCTGAGTCAATAATGCTATCCATGATACTATTTCACTTCCATGATTTCTTTCCGAGCTACTAACCTGATCCTCTTGCACATGAAACCAAATTTCGTCGTTAGAATTGCTAAGGTAGCCTCTTATGTATCCTCCATTAAGTCTATAACTATTCAAAGAAGCTACTGGAGTAGGTACTTCAGAGTACAGATAACTAGTCTGCACAGTGAATTTTTCATGCGTAACTTCGTTCCCAGTTCTTCCAAACTCAACTTTAGACCCGAAGTCATACTCTCCAGCTGGAATTGCAATCCAGCCTACTTCTTCACTCAGACTAATGGGATCTTCAGTTAACAAGTTATCCAATGCAATTTCAAAACTTCCAGCACTATAGTTTATAATCGTAGTAGTTATCATTCCAGGATTGTTTTCAGTTTGCACAAACGCCAGCAACACAGGTTCAGAAGAATAAGCTGGTGAAAAGCTTACAGTTTGGTAACTACGCCTTCCACTTAGTGTAATCTTTCCACCCTGCATTCCACTTGGAAGGTTACTTAGGTCCACTGCAAAGTACCCAATATCCTCGGCTGGGTGGTTTTCCTTGTTAGGACCGTTAAGTGCAGGCTGGACAAAAACATTAAACCCATTAGAGTCAAGGTTATTCACTCTACAAGTGACAGACTCATCCCCATTGTGAGTAGTTACCATTGCCACTACCAAAGGATCTCCAAAGCTTTCATAGAAACTCACCAGAGTAGGTACTCCAACTCCAGAACCGTCAGTTCCAGCACCAACCACTTTCCCGTACTGGACTCTTGGAGTCGCCGAAAGCTTTCTGGTCCTTCTAGTGTTAACTTGGCAAGTGATTTTAGAACTTGAAAGTGAAAAGTATATAGTCACAGTCCCCTTGAAATCACAATTTAAACTAAGTTCCAGTGAACTGCAAAAATTTGAATGGGAAGGTGGTGAAGAAAATGGGTGACTGAAAATGAAAAATGACTCAGGATTAAAATTTTCCAAGTTGATCTCTCCTTGGATACTGAGGTAAGAATGGGAAGTATTTTTAAAGGAATCTTCGACTAGAACTTGAGGTTCTATGGCTAGTTCTACTTCATTCCCTGCAGGAAGTACTAACTTTCCGTCAATTCTAACCTTAGAAACTTCGAATTTAACAGAGTTGTATCCTCTCTGATTTTCTTTGGCGATTGCATAGCTTAACGTAACTATCAGTGCCAAAAAAAACATTTATTATAACATAAGCTATTTAGTTGCCTTTTTAGTAAACAGTCTCTGGATTTCTTGCTTGGACAAGCCTTTAGTTTCGATCATATTCAGAGCAAAGTAGGCAACTCCTATAGCACAAACTCCAGAGTAAATCCAGAACACTACCGAAATACCCCAAAAGGCCTTGAGGAACGGAAAAGTAAAGATCACGACAGTGTTGCAAAGACGGTTAAAGCCAGCACAAATGCTCATTCCTCTAGAACTCATGATTTCCCCACAGTAAACCCAACAAATAGGCCCTGTTGAAGTTGCAAAGAACACTGTATACAACAAAATAAAACAAACTGGAAACAAGATGCTCCAGTTAGAAAGAGGCCCTGCAAGCATTCCTGAAAACAAAAGACAACAAGTCATTCCTAAGCATCCCACAGTCAACAAAGTCTTCCTGCCGAACTTATCCACCACAAAGGTCAGGGCCAAAGTAGAGGTCATGTTTACAACCCCCAGCATCAGAGTGTAAACCCTCGACATAAAAATTCCTCCACCTAGGTGCCCAAAGATCGTTGTAGAGAAAGTCAGGATTGCGTTGATTCCTGAGAACTGCTGGAAGAAGTGGTTTGCGTAGCCCAGTCTCATGAGTTTGCCAGTGTTTTGTTTGAACAAAAGCAAGTCTAAGTAAGAAGGGTCGTGTTCAGAACCAGAGGACTCAGTTGATTCTTGGTCGTACTTCCCGTTTAGTTCTCTTGCTGCTTCTTGGGCACTTTCTCCTCTGTAAACCTGTCTCAAACTGTTTAGGGTTTCTTCTCTCAAGCTGTTGTTTGAAAACCAGGCTGGAGTTTCTAGCTTGTAAACGAAGTAGAAAACCAAGAACTGAAACAAAGCAACTGGAGCTTGGAACCAAAACATAAACACCCACCAGTAAGCAAGGGAACTAGAGCCATAGTTCCCAGTGGGAAGAACTAGTGCAAGTGCGTAAGCCACTGCTGTTCCTAAAGTTATTTGGATTTGGACCAAAGTGCCTACTTTGCCCCTTATTTCGCTTGGAGAAGTTTGGTTGATGTACAGTGGCACCAAAGTAGCATACATCCCTACACTTAGTCCACTTAGGAACCTTCCTAACCCAAAAGCAAAAGCAAACGGAATAATTGTAACTCCTGCTCCCACTAAGGTTATTAAATTAGAAGTCATCAACGCTTTCCTTATTCCAATTCTGTTAGAAATTGGACCTGCAAACACTGCAGATATCATTGCTCCTAGTGGCATTATGCCCGTCATCACTGCAGTCAAGGTTTCTTCGTCTTCCCAGCCATGGAACCACCCAACCACGTCCAGAGTGGAGTTCATCACTCCGTTGTTGTAGCCAAACACAAAAGACCCCAAACTGCCCGTTAGACACATCTTCCACACCTGGTTTGAGTCATATGGCTTAAGTAGCTTCTCGTCCAACATTTATCCATTAATTCCCCTTTTAAATGCACTTATTCATAATATTATTGCAGTGAGTTTTATTCCGATCCCAAGTGGTACACAAGAGCTGGATTGTCCAATTTACAACAAATAATTAATAGATGCTTGCCGATTACTCGAATTTAAGTCCAGTACCTTAGAAGCTTTGTTGAAATCAAGTTGCAGGGCTGAACACTTCACTAGGTTCTTAGGTCATCTATGAACTCAACTAGTTCTTCTTAAAAGTCTCATTTTAACATAACTAGCTAAGCCATATGGATTGTGTCCTAATCAGCTAGGTTCTTCTCTATATTCAAACTAACTTAGTTCATTCAAGCTCTTAGCTGTGTGTCTAGGCATCTTGATAGAGTTTTACTCTTCTAGTAGATAAAATTCCAGCAATGGCACTTTTTTGACAAGTCAATATTGAAGCGCGGTATTTCGAAAGACTCAACCTTCTCTGGTTCCTCACAGTTTATGCGTTGATAGTTGTTCTAGTTCAACTAAACCTAAGAACATGCCAAATGCACACCCTAACTTATATAGTTTAAATAACTTGTATTCTAAGTAGAATTCATACATGTTACGTGCTAGGGTCGATTTGACCATTATGCAGATGAATTCGATCAATAAACCTAAATTAACCTAGCTACTTCCTTAGAATCTTTTTCTAATAAATGGAGTCCGGCCTGATTGTAAGTGGAAGTTTTGACAAAAACATCAGAATTTTGAGGAAACTATTCACTTTTAGAGGAGTGGGTAATTTAAGACCTTTTCTAGAAGTGTTAAGTTTCTGAGTCCTGAAGAAGTGATTGGAGTTGCAAGGGTCAACAAGCAATTCTATGAAGCCTCTTTTCACTCAGAAATGCCGAAACCTGGGTTCAGACAAACTAAAATCCTAGATGACCATACTGACACTGTCAGATCAGTTGCTGTCTCTGAAAAAAAGGATACTAGTGTCTAGTAGTGATGATTCTACCATTCGAGTGTGGAGTCTAGCCACTGAGCAAGTAACCCAGGTACTCAAAGGTCATAGTAGTTGGGTAGGTCTGTGGTTATTTCTAGCGATGCTGAGTGGGTAGTGTCGGGAGGCCACGACTATACACTAGAGTATGGAGTCTGGCTTCTGATTGTGTTTTATCAGTAGCCATTTTTACCAATGATGAATCATATGGCGGCTACCTGACTGGCTCAATGAAATCACTTCTAAACTCTAGGTGCTTGTTGAATCATTGAGTAACTTTCCAAACAAGAAAGCAGTTTCTACCGTTGGCTCTCAACTCTACAGTACAACCTTTTACTTTATTCAGGTTCTTTTATAGTTCTTGTATTAATTCTGAAGTTTACTGTGTGACTGTTTTTGGTTAGCTGCCTTGTTATTCTCTGGGTTCTTCAAGTTTCTTCTGGTCTCTAACTTTCAGTTATGTTGAGTGTATTCCTTTGCCTGGGTTGATATTTGTACTTGAATAGTTCTTATCACCTTTCTACCAACTTAGTGCAGAGTTAAGCCATGTTCTTGTGCTCACCCGTTTTATTTGCTTACTATAGCTTAGTTTAGTACATTGTTGACATAGTTCTTGACTTATCTCTTTGGTTGTTTCAAGTATACTTGGTAGATTACTGCTCCAGACATTGTTAGTTCACACTAGAGTCACTAAAATTATATTTAAGTAACATAAAGTTATCACAACTCTTCTTGTTTGAGTTCTTTAGGTAGTCTCTGCACAAACGTACTGAATGAGCCCTTGCACAGTCCTGAGTACTGGGTTACTTTCCATTATGTAAATGAAATAAGGATTCATTAGTTTTTGCTAAGCTTAGAATTACTAAACAACCTTTTCTGGAGTTTCTATCTCTCACTACACTAGCTGGCACCAGAGCTTAGGTGCAATAAGATCTTCTCTGCATGATTCCCATGAACTAAGTCCAGAACCCAGTCCTTTACAATTGCTGTGGTGTTGAACTATATTGAGTGTTGGCTCAATCTGCACAGTTCAAGTCAATGGTTGGATATTGGGGTAGGTTTCTTTTCCTTCTAACAGACATTCCAGATGTGATTTTTCCGGGAAGTAGTGGAGAACTAGAAGGAATCATTTGGCTGTTGGTTAATTGTCGGACTTAGAGTAAAGGACCCTGGATTGACTTGTTCATGTCGTGTTGAAATGTCATCTATCAAACTGTGGTCAACTTAATGTCTAGTTTTCCAATCTGCATCTGGATGGTTACTGCTGGTTTCTATGTTCCTTCCAGATACATTCATTTGTGCTTCCCAGTTAGGAATCTCAGTGTTTCCAGACTCTGTGTAGTGGTATTTGAAGTTATTTTTGGTGTGCATTCCTTGGATTTGAGAATGTACTTGTTGGAGTGCTGAACAAGAATGCAAAGTCACTGAAATGAAGTTATTCCGTAAAGCACTATGCCATACACTTCAACTTTGATTTCGTACTGTCCTTGCTTATTGGCCAGGAATCTGGATGTTGCCTATTCCTTAGGTCACTTCTGTTTTAAGTGAAACCAGTTCCACTTCTACGTTTAGGTACACAAGCAGTTCATTTTTATTCACGAACTTTCAATCTAGTGCTTGTTATTGGTTTCTTCCATTCCATGTTCAAGAATCAGGATTTCCTTTCGTTCCTACACTCCTTAGTCTCAAGCTGTCTTGACAACCTAGTTTTTCACTTTGGTCTCTAGGATCTCTTTCTACTAGTTACTACTTCTTCTTAACCCTTAGTTGCAAGTAACCAAAGCAAGTAGCTGACTCCCAATAAACTACTTAAAGTTTTGTAAGAACTGATTCTAGTTCCTTTAAAGTTTTTGTCTTTTCTGGTACTGCCTGATAAATGGAACCCAGAATGATTGTTAGTGGAAGTGAGGATAAGACTGTCAGAATTTGGAGAGGGCCAAAGAAAATATTCACATTCGAAAGAGTAGGTAATCTAAGACCTATTCTTGAGGTGTTTAAGTTCTTGAGTCCTGAAGAGTTGATTGGAATTGCAAGAGTTAACAAGCAATTCTATGAGGCCTCCTTCCACTCCGAAGTATGGAAGCTTAGCTTTAGACAGACCAAGGTTCTTGAAGGCCATACTGAGGGTGTCTACTCAGTTGCTGTGTCTCTGAAGAAAGGGATACTAGTGTCTGCTAGCGAGGATTCCACCATTCGAGTGTGGAGTCTAGCTACTGCACAAGTAACCCAAGTACTCAAGGGGCATAGTGATGGGGTATTGTCTGTAGCCATTTCTAGTGATGGCGAGTGGGTTGTGTCGGGAAGTATAGACAAAACACTTAGGGTGTGGAGTCTAGCTTCTGGACAAACCACTCTAGTACTCGAAGGCCATAGTAATTATGTTAGGTCAGTGGTCATTTCTACCAAGGACCAATATATTGTCTCTTGTAGTTATGACTATACACTTAGGGTGTGGAGTCTAACTACTGGAGAAGAGATTAGAGTCCTTCAAGGCCATAGTAATTGTGTCGAATCAGTGGCCATTTCCAAGACTGACCAATACATTGTCTCCGGGAGTGGTGACCGCACTATTAGAGTATGGAGTCTTACTTCTGGAGACCTGATTAGGGTGCTGAAAGGAAATGGTGGTGAAGTCTACTCAGTTGCTATTTCAAGTGACGATCAGTTTATAGTCTCAGGAAGTGATGACAAAACCATCAGAGTGTGGAGTCTCACTTCTGGAGAAACTACTCAAGTACTCAGAGGCCATACTGAAGAAGTACTTTCAGTCAAGCTATCAAGTGATGACAAGTACTTGGTGTCTGGAGGTGGCAGTGGAGACAATTCAGTGAGAGTTTGGGACCTCTCTACAGGTCTACAAACTCAAGAACTACAAGGCCATACTAATGTTGTATTCTCAGTTAACTTAATTTAATCTTTATTGAATTCTTGACTTAATTGCTCAAGCAAATACCCTTGAAGCAAACTTCTCACTTCATTAATTAGTTTTTAGCTAAGGATTCATGTAAGGGCTGAATTCTGGAATGCTTTGTCTTACGATCTACTGAGATTCATCCTCCTTCCTTCGATTTGTCCCCCCCTCTTCTACCTCTCTGCTGGGGTTTTTACTTAGTGCTTTGAATTATCTTTTAGAATTTCTGTAAATCTAGGTCTTTAATTTGAACCGGTGAGGCACTAGTTTTGGTGAAGGTTTGTCTTTTGCTTCACTACTTTGATTTAATACTGAATTCTTAGTGACCTAAGCAACTACAAAACAATCTGTATAGCATTGGTATAAGTATTTCGAGTTTTAAGACTCTAACTTATAATTAAATGGAAGCCTCTTTAAAAAGGCCTAAGGGCTTGATAACATAACAAATAAATAAATGGAAGCCTCTTGTTCGAGCAGCTGCCAAAAGATTGCTGAGTGTGAGTGTGGAGAGCCATTGTGTGCTCATAAAATAGCAAATCATTTAGCAAAAGGTCATACCCCACGTCCTCTTGCTCATCGAGTTAACCTGGAAAATACACTTAATTCAATTTCTGAAAAGAAAGCAGAAATTGTTCAGTTAGCCCACTCTGTGATGGCTCATTTTGAAAGAATCATTTCGGATCAACTTACAAAAGTTACAGAGTTAGAAAAGAAAGCTATAGAACTCTATGAAACTGATCCAACCACCATAAACCAAACCATGGAAGAAGTCAATTCTGTAAGCACTGAAAAGCATTTAGGTGAATTAATCAGGTTTGTTGACAGTCTTCTTGAAAGCAGTAAATCTAGAATAGTGGATAAAACTACAATAAAGAAGCAATCAACATCTTTCGATGCACTGAAGTTGAAACTGGATTCTTTCTTAGAAGAAACCCAAAAGCGAAGACTTGAAATGGCTCAAGTAGAAGGAGCTGAACAAGAACTTGAAGAAACAGAAAAAGAATTCAGGCAGGAGAAAGCTCAATGCCTGGAAAAATTAGGAATAATTTTTACTGAAATTGGAAAACATCAAAAAGCTGAAGAGTACTACTTAAAGTCCTTGAGAATAAGAGAGGCGATGCTTGACTCTCAGCACCCCGAACTAGCCCAGTTATACAATAACTTGGGCCGAGTCAACTGGCATATAGGGAAGTATCAAAAGGCTGAAGAGTACTACTTAAAGTCTCTGGAAATAAGAGAGGTTGTGCTCGACTCTCAGCACCCCAACCTAGCCCAGTCATACAACAACTTGGGTCGAGTCAACTGGCATATGGGGAAGTATCAAAAGGCTGAAGAATACTACTTAAAGTCTCTGGAAATAAGAGAGGTTGTGCTTGAGTCTCAGCACCCCGACCTAGCCCAGTCATATAGTGACTTAGGACTCCTTTATTGGAGTAAAAAAGACTATGAAAAGGCAGAAGATTTCCATTTGAAGTCTCTAAAAATAAGAGAGAGTGTGCTCGAGCCTCAGCATCCAGATTTAGCTAAGTCATACAATAACCTAGGAGTGCTTTACAAGACCATAGGAAAATACCCAAAAGCTGAAAAGTATTACCTAAAATCCCTAGAAATTAGGGAGATTGCACTTGAATCTCAGCATCCTGACCTAGTTAAGTCATACAATAACTTAGGTTTAGTTTATTGCAGTATGGAAAACTACAAAAAAGCAAAGAACTACTATTTGAAGTCCCTAGAAATAAAGGAAACTCTTTTAGATCCCCAAAGTCCTGAGTTAGCTAAGTCATACACAAATCTAGGTAATCTTTACAAGAAAATGAACAATTGCCAAAAGGCACATAAGTACTACTTAAAGTCTATAGAAATATGCGAAAATACCTTAGATTGCATGCATCCCGACTTAGCCGAATTGTACAACAACTTAGGAGAAATTTACTACGAAATAGATAATTACGAAAAGGGAGAAATCTGCTACTTAAGGGCTTTGGAAATAAAAGAAAGCATACTTCAACCCCAACACCCTGAACTGGCTAAGTTATATAAAAACTTAGGAGCACTTTACCATAACATGAGGCATGAAGAAGATGCAGAGGAGTACTACTTAAAGTCTATAATGATCTATGAAACTATCCCAGATGCCGAACAGCTTGAATTAGCTTACTCATACAACTGCTTGGGAGTGCTTTATTTCAACCAAAATAAACTAAAAAAAGCAGAGCAATACTACTTGAGCTCTGTAAGAATAAGAGAAGCCGTTCTTGATCCCAATCATCATGATTTGGGAAAGTCATACAACAACTTAGGCACACTTTACCAGGAAATAGGAAACTTGAAAAAGGCAGAAGAATACCAACTAAAGTCTGCGAAGATTTTAGAGACGATAGACCCCAGACATTCTGACTTAGCTACTTCGTATAACCACTTAGGAATTCTTTATAAAGGCATGAACAACTACAAAAAGGCAGAAGAATACCACTTGAAGTCTTTGAAAATCTACGAAGACTTATTAGACCCGAACCATCCTGAAACTCGCTGAAATGTACAACAACTTAGGAGTGATTTACTTTAACTTGAAAAACTACCAAAAATCAGAGAAGTACTACTTGAAGTCTGTAAAGATTTTCAAGGATGTGCTCGGGCCTCACAATCCTTGCCTTGGTAACTCATACAATAACTTAGCGGCACTCTATCGTACTATGGGAAGACACAAAGAAGCCAAAAAGTACTCACAGTCTCTTTCCAGTCATCTAAAGAAAAAACCTAGATTTTAGTCTTAATCCAATAAGATAAATACTTAGCCTGGTAGATTTAGTACTGAAACACAACTTATAAGTTATTATTTACAGACTGTTAAGAACTTTGGTTGGAAAATTCACTGGAAGACTTATCTGTGTCCTCCAAGGAAATATCGAAATAAAACTCAAACTTCAGCGATGACTCAATTAAATAGTCGTCGTCAAATGGCACTTCGTTCAAACTAGGCAGACTCTGTAGAATATCTCCCAACTGTTTAGAAAGAATTTCCTTTTTAAAAATACTTACAATTGCTAAGGTAACGTTCACGAGATAGTATATTCCTTTGGCAAATATAGCATCCCAAATCCTCAGCACAGTGTGGAACGACAAAGAATAAGAAAAGAGAGTCAAGTACCACTTCACCAGCCAGAAGTGGTCATTCATGTCCTGTTCTTGTAAGTGCCTGGCTACACTTTTGTAGTGAGTTTCCAAAGCTTCGTGGAACATAGTGCAGAGTTCTTTAACCAACGGAAAGTTTGCTTCATAACAACGCTTTATGTCTAGACGCTCAAACATGCACTCAAGCATTCCATAAGTTTCTCCTTCATTGCCTTGGGACACCAAAAGCAGCACCCCAGTTATGTAATTCATCCCTTGACAGTAACCTATTTCAGGGTGGCTGCTGGTGAAGGCTGTCAGGACGTTGTAGAGAGCCCTTTGTCCAATTGCTCCGCGTGAAAAGTAACCTAGTTCTGGAAAGGTCCTGTCTAGGTCTTTCCTTATAGCAAGGTCGTCTTCGTCAGAGCACTCTACATTCAGCAGTTCGTAGTTGTTTTGTGAAGCGCAGTAACTCAAAGCCATCTTCCACACTTCCCAGCGGTAAGCATCAGGGGGTCCTTTTATCAAGAACTCCTCAAAAAGGTCTGGTTTGTTCCTTTTGAACACTGAAATAGAGTTTTGGTGGTGGGACAACTCTTTGTTCCACATAGTTGTTTTGTCTATTGAGTTTTCATGATTTGTCCTTGGCTCTGTGAGTTTAGTTGGGAGTTTTGCAGGGTGTCTTTTTTTCTGGGCACATGTGCACGCAGCTCCCATTTTGTGTTTATAAACAGTTGACTTGAGTGCTAGACTTAAGACACTCACTAATTGGAATTCCAAATGGGAGGAAAATTTACTGATGACTTAGAAAAGGCACAAAAAGACTTGCTTGAGAACCCGAAGGATTCTTGTGCTTTTATTCTTAAAGTCAAAGCTTTAATTAACCTGTCCAAGTATAGTGAAGCTTACGAAGTTCTTAATGACTACAGAAACTACACTCTGAATCCCAAACAAAAACTCATAGCTTCTGGACTCTTGAAGCTCTGCAGAGACTTAGTTAGCTTCCGAAAGAAGGCCCAGAAGTACTCTAGGACTTGTAGTGAATTTGACTCTGAGTGGTACAAGAACAGAATCCTGCACCACATAGACTCAGAAAAGTCTAGAGGGTTCCAGCCTAAAGGAAGAACTTCCAGAGGCTGCTCTACTGTTTATGTTTTGGGACCTCCTGAAAGGCTTTCTAACTACAGAGGATTTGAATTAAGGGGAGCTTACTTCAATTACGAAAAAAGTCATGAGTACCCTCTTGCCCAAGCAACTCACGAAGGCTTTATTTACGAGTCAAAGGAGGTTAAGTGTATGATGAGATCTTATCTCTCTAGCAAAGGTAGGTTTTTTGATGAGCACTATGAACCCTTTTTCGAAGTTAAGTTTCCAGTGGCTGAGTGGAACACCTTAAAAAACTTCACAAAGCCACATCCCAAGGCCGATGTATACTACAGCCACGAACTAGTTGGCCCTACTACTCACAACATACTTACTAAGTACCTAGACCAGTTAGCTATTGAAACTAAGGACTTCTTTGTAGAGAACTACCAAAACATCATTGACCCCAACAAGTGCATCTACCAAGAAGGTGACAAGTACAAATGGGGAGCTACTGACTTCGTCGTAGAGGAGGTGTTTAAGCCCAAAATTCTGAGTCTGTGCTACTTGCAGTACTCTTGCAAAAGAGCTATAGGAAAAGAACTCCCTTACACCCTTGCTAACTTAGTGTTCTCTTACATTTCAGACGACCCACTCAACACCCTTACCACAGGAAAGGCCAATGTAGCTTCGCCCATTTCAAACTTGAGTCTCCGAAACATAGAACTTTACTATGCAGTAGAGTCAGTGCTCTCCGCAGCAACTCCACTCCTTGCTAAACTAAGGAAACCTGCTTTGCTTTTGCCTGGAAAATTGCAAGCAGTTGTCAAAGCCCAAAGAATTTACCTGCAGCCTGGGGAAGAATACGAAGGAGTTTGGCATGTGGACGGTAAAAACGAAGACATTGTAGCTGTGGTGCTCTACTACTACCGCCACTCTGAAGGACTTGAAGGAGGAGACCTTGAGTTTGTAGGCAAGCAGCACAGAGCAGAACCCTTTTGGGTTGGTGGCGACTGTAGTCCTGATACCTTTACTAAAGAAGACCTAGAAAGTTACTTAGAAGAAGTTTCACACTGCAAAGTGCCAGTTAAAAAAGGAACTTTGGTGGTTTTTTCGAACTACCAACTAGTTCACAGAGTGCTAAGGATGAGCTACGCACCAGGAAACACAGGAGACCAAACAGCTCCTTTTGAACTAGCAAGTAGGGATTTCTTAGCACTGTTTATAGTAGACCAAAGAACTCCTCTGCGCAGTAACGTCTCTTCAGTATCTGGGAATTCTTCAGCTAGAGAGGAGTACTTTCTTGAGCAACTAAAACCCTCAGGAGAGTTTGGGTTTGGAGGCGAAGTAGGTTCTACAGGCAATGGAAGTTGTGCTTTGATTAAGTTCTTGTTTGAAGGCGAAAGAGAATACGGCAATATACCTACTAAAGGTTTTTGCAGTAGAGAAGCCTTGGAAAACTTTAGAATGCTCAATGTATGCCCGCCTGTTGGCAGAGGCATTTCCTGGACTTTAGACGTAACAACAGACAGTGATGAAGAGGAAGTTGATTAAAGATTAGGTTATTGGTTTGGCATTCTTAAGGATCTTCTGATGATTGTAATCTCGTTGATGCTTCGGTAGTTCCTTCTTGGCTTGGAAGGACTTTCTTGGCTAATTTCTCTATTAGCTGTTTGGTTAGTGTTTTGAGTCACACTGACTTCTTCTATGCGAGCCACGGGAGTGACTGAACTTCTTTTTCTGAAAAAAGAATATATAGCATAAGCCACATCCAGAAGTGACACAGAGGACTGGAAAAAGATCAGTCCCATGGTTGAGTACATCACTGTCACTTCCAACTCGTACTCTAAGCTTCCAGGGTCCAAGAAGAATATAGCTAGTCCGTAGACCAGAGTGACCACTAACTGGGCTACAATGGACACTATCTGCGGTTTCATCTCTTTGTAGGGTCTTACTTTCAGCACAAACACTGTGTAGACCAGAATCACTCCACAGTTTACCGAAGCTTGAATGTAGGGGTAGCTTCCTAGTAGTGCCAAACTTGCAGCTAAGCCCAGTCTTTCCACCACAAACACCATGTAAGTAAATCTGGCATTCCCCCCAGACCTGCAATTGAATTCATAAAGCAGTGTTCCGTAGGTCTTGTACAGGCCTGAATCGTCTGGGAGACTTCTGATTGAGTCTGCTCTTCTTCTGAAGAAGCCAAAGAATTGCTTAGGAGTCACTAAAATCCAGTACAGAACAAAACAAGCAACTATGAAGTTACTTATTTCTAGTAAACTTGCACTCGGAAATGAAGACACCTGGATAAAGCACGCAATAGACAGGTCTAAATAGCACTGAATCCAGTATCTAATGAATGCGTTGTACTTGTACTCTCGCAGAAGAGACTCGCATCTGTCTTCTAAGCAAGGGATTTTAGAAAGCACCCAGACTAAGGGCCAACTTAGTAGAATCACTAGAATAATTAGAATGTCTATTCCAGCGTTCACAAGAAATAAGTTGGACTTTAATCCGTACTCCCATTCGTAGCCAAGTAAGTCGTAGAGGTAGCCTTTTAGAATACCGAAGATGTCTAGTCCCTCAAAGAATCCTTTCAGAGTAGGTGTGAGTGGGTTGTTGCTCAGCACTATGTAAGATAGCACCTGAACATTATTCAGCATCGACCACATCTCTGCAGGATTGCCTGTTAAAAGTGCTCCAGCTGAAGCTCCAGTTCCTATTGCTCCTGTAACTTGAGCTGCTGCCTTAGCTGCTTCAAACAAAGCTTTGTTAGGGTTATACTCCCACAAAGTTGTTTCTAGTTGTTTAGTTCCCAGTTCAAAGCCAGACTCACTAACTACTTCTGATAAAAACTCCAGAGTAGCAACCTCACCTTCAGCTACATAAGTATCAAAGTCCAAGTCAATCTCGTACTTGGTTTTGTTTATTTCTTGGAATGAGTAAGTGTACTCAATGCTTTTGTTTTGTAGCTGGATGTTGATGCCTTCTTGAGTAAGTGAGGATGCTACTGGTTCTGAAAAGGTGAGTGTGAGTAGGTTATCTTTGTCAGAAGTCAAGTTTGAGTAGAAGTTAGTGCAGACTCCTTCCCTAATCACTCCCTCAACACACTCACAAGTGTTTTTGATTTGAGTGAAGCCTTTTTTGCAAGAGCACCTGTTAGTTGATGAGTCTAGGACTAAGGGGCTAGTGCAGCCAGTGCAGTGACTTGGTGATCCTAAGCATTGAGCACAGTTAGAACTGCAAAGAGAACAGACTGCTCCATCTCTAAAAAACCCAGTTTTGCACACACAGTTTCCTGAGCCATCATCTTCGAAGTTTTCAGCAAAGTTGCACAAGTTATAGCTGCTGCTTCCTGATCCTGAGCATCCATCACAGCTCGGATCGCAGCTTAAACAACTCCCAGACTCAAAGTAGGTTCCTTCAGCACAAAAAATGCAGCCTCCTTGGAACAAGTTATAATTGACTCTGCACTCTAAACACTCGTTCAGAAAGCATCTAAAGCAGTCATCAGGGCATGCTAAAGAGACGTAGTAGTCAATGCTTGGATCCATAGGCACAGTGTAAATGCCTCCGTAAGTTATCTGGGGTTGGTAATCCCCTTCAGTGTAAGAATCTAATTGGCACTGTATTGAAGAAGCTGAAGCAGACAAGATTCTGCATTCATTAGAGCCTAGCTTGACTTCCAGTTTAGAAGTATCAGTTGGAAAGTTCTCTCCAGTAATGGTTACTAGTGCTGAACTCTCAGAGAAGCTTTTGATGAGTGGCTGGAAAGAACAGTCCCCCCTGCACATAGTGAGTCTGTTGTCTATCCAAACTCTGAGTTGGGGTTTAGTTTCGTAGGTCCTTAAAAAGTCAGAGGGAATCACGAACCAGAACTGGGAGTCTTTGGAAGCTTCACGCAGAGTTTCTCCTTCTACTTCAGTGCCATTACTCAGTTTGAACTTCAAGTCAGAAGGGTTGGGATTCATGTAGCTTGGAAGGAGAGCGTAGATGTAGTTTTGATGGCAATAGACGTACAAGTTGAAGTAATTTGCGCTTATGCGAATCTGGTTATAGTAGTTTGTTGAAGTGCAATGAGCAGGGTTGAATCCTGAACTTATTGGGTTGTTTTCTCCTTTGTAAACAAAGGGACGGCCATTCGCATTGATAGTGTTAGAATTCATATCTAACCTTTTAACGAGGGGGAATCCGTTTCTCTGCCCACTTCCAGGCATCTCTACTCCCAAAGAAAAGGAGTTCCTTCCTCCTGAACTATAATGGTTTATTTCTAAGTAGTAGGACTTTCCTTCTTCCAAAGCTATACGCCCAGACTTGTTCTCTCCCCATACGAAGTAGCTATGATCATCTGATTGTTCAACAGAACTGATAATTTCTTGCTTGCTGAGAGAGTTGGAGTCAGTGCTTAAGTAGACTCTGACGTTTCCTTTGAAAGAAGTATAGAATGTATAGTCTCCTGTTTTGGGGGCTTTGAAAAGTCCATAGATAAGAGAGTCGTAGTCATCCATGCTTGTGAGAATAGTTGCTGAGGGAATTACTGTTCTCTGGACTAGTTGGCTCTCGATTCCCATGCTGCCTGAAGTATAGATCTCTCTCACTAACCCTGCGCTTCCTTCATAGTGTTCTTGGTTCTCCAAGTCAAAGTAGTTTTCTCTTACACACCTGACGCTACTGAAGCTTGTCTCTGAGACTTGGCACTCAGACCCATCTATTTCTACTTGGACTCTAGAAGTATCACTAGGGAACGATTTCCCAGTGATTGCAGCTCGCACTCCATTTTCCGAGTTTATGGAGATAGCTTGCACAATAGCCAGAGTTCTGAACCAGTACTGTTCTCCCTCTGCTGTGTAGCCTCCTGTCCAGTGGAGTCCAGCTTTTCTGTTTGATGCAGTATACTCTAGATACTGATCCCCGTGAATATTATTGCCTATTTGCCCATTCAAAATATAAGGTCTTGAGTTTTCGACAAATTCACTTTCGAGAATAACTTCTTCGTTTTCAACCTTCATCTGACTATTGATATCATTTTTAATTTTTTCATTGCGTATAAAGTGAATCCCAATAGTGTCTTCAGCACTTCCTTCACTCGGTACTAAGCTCATTATAGGGTAAGGCCAAAGCCATTTAAATGCACTATTGTTTAAGTATACTTGGACAGATTCATAGAGTACTTCTAAGTCGCGGTATTCAAGATCATAACTCCAAGGAGGAATAAGGCACTCGACTTCATCTGCCCTAACAGATAGTATTCGGCACTGCTTCCTATCTTTACTTCATACTTACTAGAGTCTAAGCCATCCCCAAAATTCCCGAACAAGTACAGACTACTTAGGCCACAAAAGTATTGAGGATTAGTAGTTTCCTTGTTGGGGGTGGCTACTTGAGTCACACTTACAGCTTGGCACAATTCTAAAAGCAACGCAATCATATTTATTAGCCTCTCCACCTTACTTTAACTTTAGTTAATTCTCACTTGCACTTGGACCAATGAAAAACACTCATAACTGTCTCTACAGACAGCTCTATTTTCCCAGAACCCGAAGAGAGTAACATGCTTAAAACATGGAATTTTATATACTCTCGACTTTCTTAATCATTCTACTTTGCTACTTAATCAGCAG
Source organism: Fabrea salina (assembly GCA_022984795.1). Classification (NCBI taxonomy): domain Eukaryota; phylum Ciliophora; class Heterotrichea; order Heterotrichida; family Fabreidae; genus Fabrea; species Fabrea salina. The sequence goes on along the minus strand of JALIHJ010000017.1, from coordinate 41,685 downwards.
AAAAAAGCCCAAAGTGGTTTCAGAGGTAATACACTACCCCATAAAGTCATGTGCAGGAATTAACTTGTCTAGAGGAGAGGTTTCGGACTTGGGCCTAAAAAACGACAGGGAATGGGCCATAACCGACCAAGACCAAAACATAATCACTCTGAGAGAAGACCCTAGACTCTACAGACTGCAACCCAAACTAGAATCTCACCACCTTGTCCTTACGTACCCAGGGTTCCCTAACTTCAAAGTGCCACTAAACACAAATCCAACTGAAGAATTCCAGGTTGAGTTCGGAAAGGCTTCAGGGCAAGCAGTGGATGCTGGAGCTTCTAGCTGGCTAAGTATAGTATTTGGCAAGCCTTACAAACTCGTAAGAATCACCCAACACCGCCAAATGAACCAAGTTAAAAACCAAGCCCCAGGAATCAGTGACAACTTCAAACTGAACTTTCCAGACAAGTCCCAAGTTCTAGTAGTAAGCCAAGAATCCTACCAAGAACTCTCCAAGCACCTACCTGGAAGCGTTCCTTTTTCGAACTTCAGGCCCAACATAGTAGTCAAGAACTGCCAGCCGTTCGAAGAAGACCACTGGAAAACCTTTGAAATCAACGGGGTAGTTTTTGAAGGAGTGGAGCTGTGCTGTAGGTGTTTGACCACCACTGTAAATCCTTCTTCACTCACTCTCAACAGAGAAGAACCCCTTAAAACACTTAGGAAACTCCACGGCAAAGGGGCTAAAGCTTACTTCGGGCTGCTAGCAGTAAGGAAAAACAACGGGTCCATCAGTGTCCAAGACACAGTAAAAGTACTTTCCAAAGAACCTAGAAGCATTTAAGTAAATGGAAGCCCTTGAAGACCTTAAGTCTCAGTACTTAGAAGTCAAGCAAGTCATAAAGAGCCTTCCTGAGTCCTCCGAACACGAAATACTTATTCCTCTAACCAAAGTCGGCTTCATTCCAGGGAAAGTCAAATCCACAAACAAAGTTTGGGTAGGAATGGGCAAAGACACCTTTGTGGAAACCCCTGCTTCAGCCTGTGAAGGCATCATTAACAAAAAACTAGCAGAAATCGACTTAGAAATCAACAGAGTCAAACCCCCTTCTGCTCCTGAAAAAAGCGTCGAAGAAGTCTTCAACCGACTAAAAGAACTCGAACAAGAAGAATCTGCCCCCACTATAAATCCCATTCAAGAAAAAAAGCCACAAGAACCCAGTCCACCCCAACCACCTGCTAAAGTTTCTAAGTTCAAACAAGAAATGATGGCGAAAAGGCCTTAACTTAAGTTCTTTCTATAGTTCTCAGTCCCTGCATGATGATCAGACGTTCAACCTTCAAAGAGGCTGAGTCTTGAGTTTGGACTTAAGTCACTCGAAGTGGTGAATAAATATGAAAAATCTTTTAGTGATTCTTTTAGTGGTAAAAGGCTTCATGGGTCTACCGGACTGCAACTCCAGTACAGATCACTACTGCACCACATGCGACTCTAGTTACTTTTTGAATGACGGAGTTTGCACTAAAAACTGCCCAACACATTGCAGTGGATCAAGCAACAGTTGCGATTGCACTAGCTCAGACAAAACAGTGTTTGACCTCAAGTTCTACGAAGAGTCTCTTGGCAATTTTAGTGAGCAGAGTGGTTCCTTAGAATACATTAGCCAAAGAGGGGGTTACTTTACAGATGATGATGTACTGGAATGCACGAACTGCAACTACATATACGACCTAAGTCATGTTCTGATTTTTTGGGTCAGACTTGAGTCTTGTGGCAATGACGTTAATTTCATAAAGCATGAAAATATGCTGAAAGTAAGATGTGAGTCTGATAAATGGACTTACTACATAAGACTTACCAAAACTAGTGACAACAGTGAGGAGGAAAAGAAGCTACAAATAGAACATGATAACAACACCTGGAAAAAGATTACTTTCAAAACAGGGAGACTAAGAGGTATAGACTCTAATGGTGGCTTATGCACAAGTGGGTGTGACAAGTACAACATCATTAACCTCAGGGGGTACAAGGATGACTCAGAGGTAGATAAGCAAGAGAATTTAGAGGGCTACTGGACTAGAGATGAGGCAATTAATAAAAACTGGGAAATTTCAAATTTCCAGGGATTCTTATACAGAGTCATACTTAGAAACAACCTTGAAACTTCTGAAGCTCATAACATTCCTGATTGTGGATACGGTGAGTATTGTGGTAATTGTGACTATCAATGCAACAATTGCCAGACTGAACCCTGGGAGTGCCAGAGTGGACAGTGCAGCTCTGGAATTCAAATAAATGGGGTATGCCTGAAGCACTGTCCTTACGGGTTTGGGTCTCCATGCACTTTTACCAGTGGAGTTGTTTTAGAGGAGACCTTCACAAGCCCCAGTCTAACCTATTTCCAAGAGGGGTCTACATATGGCAGTGGTGTAATAATGGACAACAGAGGAGTCTATGTAAACTCGAACCGGTTGGTCAAATCAATAGATGAATTCAACTTCAACTACGAATTTACAATTACTATGTGGCTTAGGACGGAAGGCCATGGAGTTCTTATAAAGAAAGGAGACTACCTGAAGATTAACACCGGTTCAGGAATGACTTTGCAACTAGAGGACAAGAACGGAGGTGAGAGTTACGAAAATCTGAGCTTTAGTTTCGGTCCTAACGTATGGTATTACACTGCTTTCACTTGTGGATTCTCTAGTAGCTCTGGAACTATCTTGAAGAGGTATTTAAACGAAGATACTACAGGGATTAATAGCCCCAATTTCGATAAAATCTTTAGACACCCAACAGGAGACCATTTTCAAATAGGAGGGTTCACCTGTTCAGCCTTCGTTTACAAAATTAGAATTCTTCAAGAAATCGATTTAGCTATAGTTGGAAATGATTACGTGTGTGGTAACTCATTTTCAGTAGATTGTCTATCTGCCTGTCCAAATGGCGAATACTTTGACACCGGAAGTAACTCATGTAAAGCTTGCAATACCAACTGTGACACTTGTAGTGGCTCAGGGGTAGACAGTTGCACAGCTTGCTCAACAGGTTACTACCTAACCCAAGGCATGTGCATTCCTTTTGCCCCACTGGGTTCACAGAGAACTCAGGAGTCTGTGATCCTTCTGAAACTTTTGTCTTCCACCTAAGCCTAGACAACGTGATCCTTGACATTGTGGAAGACCAAAAGAACTCCATTCCAGTGTTGACAGGCTCAGACAACAGTTTCTACCCCAACTACGACTCTAGTGACCCAATAGCTGCAGGGGGAAGAGGGTATTACTTTGACGGGGATTCTAGCTACATGCAAATGCCTCCCCACGCTAATGATGGAGACAAGGAACTAACTCTGGCTCCTAAGTTCACAATGGTGACTTGGGCCATGCCTAAATCGCTTCCAAATTCCGGGAGTGATTTGTTTGACAAAAGAAATTCTATTAATAATGCAAACGAGCACCTTAAACTAGAAATATACTCAGATCAATTGGCAATAGGGATGGAAGGTAATACTTACCATCTATCAAACCCCACAAACTCCAACCAATGAAACTTTCTAGTTTTCAAATCCTACACTGACTCAGGTACCTACAAAATCTCATTCTCAGTGAATGAAAATACTCCAGCAGTTGAAGACCTTGGGAGTGACTTTTACCAAGATGCGACTACTGGATATGCGTGTAACATCGGAGCTCAGTATTACGCGACAAATTCAAGAGGATTATTTTTCCATGGCTTTTTGTGGGAATTGAGAATCTACAACACCAACTTTGACCCTTCAAGTCTCTTACAGTCCTCTGGTTGCTCGGGTTTCGGAGGCTGTAGCTACTGCCCAACCAACAACTCAGACCAGTGCTTGCCTACTTGCGATATAAGTGAGTACTGGGATGACTCAACTACCTTATGCAAGCCTTGCCATACTGAATGCCAAGAAGTTGGTTGTGTTAGAAATGACTCCTCCTGCAACCTCACCTGTCCTTCCAACTGTGACACTTGTAGTGACTCAGGGGTAGACAGTTGCACAGCTTGCTCAACGAATTACTACCTCACTCAAGGCATGTGCATTCCTTTTTGCCCCACTGGGTTCACAGAGAACTCAGGAGTCTGTGATCCTTCTGACACTTTTGTCTTCCACTTAAGCCTAAACAACGTGATCCTTGACGTTGTGGAGGATCAAAGAAACTCGATTCCAGTGCTTACAGGAAAAGACAATAACTTCTACCCCAACTACGATCCAAGTGACCCAATAGCTGCAGGGGGAAGAGGGTATTACTTTGACGGGGATTCTTATATGTCTTTTGAAGCTGACGATGGAGGCGAAGAACTAGTTTTGGCTCCCAAGTTCACTTTTGCGGCTTGGGCTAGGCCTAAATCAGATGAGGAAAGTTTTAATTTATTCCGGAAAGAAAATATCGATGATTCCAAAGCTTATTCTGTTTTTCGTGTGACAGATGAAAAAATAGAAGGAAAAGTTAGAACCAACTCAGACTCGAATGTTGCTTTAAAGGGAGATGACTCTCTTACAAATGACCAATGGAACTTCTTAACTTTCAGGTCTTACGTAGAGTCTTCCAATTACAAAATTGCTGTCTCACTCAATGGAAATACTCCAAAAGTTAAAGACTTAGCAAATGAGTTCCATCAAGACATCAACAGCAACTATATCTGTGTGATTGGAGCTGGATACCAAGATTCTTCAATAGTACCTACTTTCCATGGCTTTTTGTGGGAGTTCAGAATCTACAACACTGACTATGACCCTTCAAGTCTCTTACAGTCCTCTGGTTGTTCAGGTTTCGGAGGCTGTAGCTACTGCCCAACCAACAACTCAGACCAGTGCTTGCCTACTTGCGATATAGGTGAGTACTGGGATGACTCAACTACCTCATGCAAGCCTTGCAATGCCAACTGCCAAGAAGTTGGTTGTGTTAGAGATGACTCCTCCTGCAACCTTTGTGACAATCAACTGTGCAAGACTTGTAAAGACTTCTCTACCTGCCAAGATTGCATCGAGAATGCCTCTGATACCTCAGACTGTGAGTGCAACAACCATTACTTCTGGAACTCTAATTCTGAAGCCTGTGAGCAGTGTACCTCCAACTGTAACTTTTGCACCACCTCAGCATTCAACCACTGCACTCAGTGCTCAACTAACTACTACTTAGTCAACGAAGTATGTCACCCTTACTGTCCTTCTGGTTACTCGCCTAACTCTGGAGTCTGTGACTTATTTGATGACTTTGTATTCCACTTTCAGCCTCACTCAATACAAGACGTGGTGACTGACTCCAAGTCTTCCATCCCTTTATCAACTGGTACAGACTCTTCCTTTTACCCTGACTCTGACCAGGAAGACCCTTACCCAACTCAAGGAAGAGGTTACTTCTTCAGCGGAACCTCCCACATGCAGTATGAGTGTCAAGCAGGCTGCAGTCCTACTCTAGTGGTCTCGCCTAAGTTTACTTTGAGTATGTGGATCAAGCCAACATCGAGTTCTGGGACCCTATTCTCCAAACAGAAGAATACTACTCCCTACACCAAGTCAATTGCAGTAGAGCTTGACTCCAACAGCCCTAAAATTCATTTAGACGTTTCAGACCACACACCCTATACAACTACCTGCACCCTGAACCAAGACTGGAACTTCCTGGTAATCTCAACAAGCATTGACTCTACTCCACAGTTCAAACTCCAAGTCCAAGTAAACACCACATGCACTGACTCAGTAAGTTTGGGAACTAACTGGTTAGAGGACTCTCAAGACAACTACTACTTAGTGATAGGTGCAGCTTTAGTTGGAACTGACACCTTCAGTAACTTCTTTTCTGGGTTCATTTGGGAAGCCAGACTTTACAATGCTCAAAAAGACCCCAGCACTCTGGTGCAGTCCTCGAACTGCAAAACCTGTGACCACTGCCCTATTGACAACTCTGATGAGTGCTTATCAATCTGTCCAATAGAGCACTTTTGGAACGGGTACATCTGTGAAAACTGCAATTCCGAAGAGGACAAAGGCTGTGTAGACCCAGACTTAAGTTTCGAAGCTAGTCTCACAACTCAGGCAGATAACTCATTGCAACTTAGCTTCTCAGAGGACCTAAAAGCATCCCTTAGAGAAGATGACTTTGAAGTGGTGCTGCAGAATGAGACTATTCAGTACAGTTACTCTTTGGAAGAACTTAGTCTCAGCAGCTACAGGGTCAGTCTAACCTTCAAGTCATTTGTCTTGGAGGGAGAGGTGGTTGAAGTAAAATTCACTTCCAGCATTCTAAGCAGCTTGAACCACACTTTGAGCAGCAGCACACTTGAAGCTGAGCTGAACAAGTTCCAACCAAGTGTTCAAGAACCAGAAGAACCTAGTCCTGAACCCACTCAAGGAAACACTCCAGAATCAAGTGAAGAAACTGAAAATACTGCCCGAGAAATAGCAGGTGGAACTTTAGTAGCTGGAATAGGCATTTCAGTTTTAAGTTCAAACCCTTCAGGCCTTTGGATGATGCTTAACACTATCCAGCTACTATCCTACATTCCTCTTTCAAACAACCCACTTACTCCAGGTTCAAGGAGTTTCTTCAAAGGCCTCAACTTAGCTATTAAAGTCCCAAGCGTATTCGATGCCCTCATTGAAGAAAGTAAGAGTCCCAACGCCAATGAGTATTCTAAAGAATATGGCTTCAAGTCTGAACTGTTCCTACTTAACGCTGGCTTCACCATAATGATCTTTTGCTTCCTTTTGATCATGTGGCCTTTTATCTGGATCCTTTCAAAGTGCAGAGTCCCTTGGATGCAGAAACTATGCAACTCACTCCTGGAAAAGTACAAGTTCAGTCTGCTAATCAGATTATGGATCCAAAGTTACTTGGATGTGGCAATAGCTTGCTTCATCCAACTGTCCTCATTCTCCAGTATTGACAGAGTAGTAGTAAACAACATCATTGCTGCAATACTTACTGCTGCTCTGCTCGTAGCTACTCCTGTAGCAATAGTTACTTTCTTTCACCGAAAAAAAGGGGAACTGGGGTCCATTTCTGAAGAGTCACTTACTTACAAGAAGTACGGGACTCTGTTCTACGAACTGAAGTACAAAGATGATTTCAAAGCTTGCTTCACCTACGTCTTCTTCACCCTGCAGAGACTTTTTTCTCTGCTAGTTTGATATTTCTAAGAGACTACCCCTACTTGCAAGCCTCCATAAACTGTGGAGTGATGCTTTTGTTTGCAGGCTTTGTTGTGGGAGTAAAGCCCTACAAAGATAAGATTATGCAGCTGGTCTCTATCTTTGTGGAGTTTGGGACTTTCCTTATATTCTTAGGAGTCATTTACTTTCTGAAAAGTGGCTCCAAAAACCATGAGGAACTACTGGAGAGTGCAATCATTTATGGGGCATTTGCAGTGACCTGCTCAAGAATGCTGGGCATGGTCATAAAGTTGGGACTTAAAATCAAGGAATGCAGAGGAAATAGAAGAACCAGAATAGTCCAGGAGCAAGTGACTATTAACGAGACTGTTCAAAACCAAGAAACCACTGGCCACACCCCAAATTGGATTTTGGGCTTTGACGAGCCTGTGTTTGCACGTTCCAAGAATCTACAAGAAATCAATGAAACTTAAGTTAACTAGATTCTAAATAGTTGCTTGTCTGCAACAGCTCCATATATTGCTTATAACAGAAGCTGTACAGTCATTCATGTTTCTACTCAACTTACTTAAGAACTCACAAAGCTTGATTAAACTGAATCACAGAAAAGCTGGTGAGTATTATCAGTTAAAAACGAACTTAAGAAACCAACTGTCCAGACTTAATAATTAATGGCATTTTTAGAGCCTAAAAGCAAAGAAGCGTCTCCACCAGATACCAGCAAATGGCCGCTTCTATTAAAAGTAAACTCCAGTTAGAATATTGATAAACTGAACGTGCGCACACACCACTATACGCCAATTCCGTGCGGAAATTCGCCTCTTTCGAGGCCTCTTAAAGAATACATTAAATACGGAATCATCAACCTAGACAAACCAGCCAACCCTTCCTCCCACGAAGTAGTAGCTTGGGTCAAACGCATTTTGAAGGTAGACAAAACAGGCCACTCTGGAACACTGGACCCCAAAGTCACAGGGTGCTTGATTGTGTGCATTGAAAGGGCTACGCGACTCGTCAAAAGTCAACAGTCAGCAGGCAAAGAGTACGTGTGCATAGTTAGGTTCCACGAGTCAGTTGAAAGCGAGAAGAAACTCATGAAGGCTTTAAGAGACCTCACAGGCCCGTGCTTCCAAAAACCACCTTTGATTGCGGCTGTGAAAAGAGAACTTAGGATCAGAACCATTTACAACACAAAACTGCTTGAGTTCGACAAAGACCAAGACTTAGCAGTGTTCTGGATGGACTGCGAAGCCGGGACTTACGTTAGAACACTTTGTGTGCATTTAGGGTTGCTTTTGGGAGTGGGCGGCCACATGCAAGAACTTAGAAGAGTTAGGTCTGGACTGCTTGACGAGTCCGAAACTATGGTGACCATGCATGACGTGAAGGACGCCCAGTGGGTTTACGAAAACACAAACGACGAAACTTACCTAAGAAGAGTGATTCTTCCACTTGAGTACCTACTCATAACTTATCCCAGAATAGTTGTGAAGGACTCCACCGTGAACGCTATCTGCTACGGAGCCAAGCTTATGATTCCAGGAGTTCTCAGGTACGCAGACACCATTGAAGCAGGCAAAGAAGTAGTTCTGATGACTACCAAGGGAGAAGCAGTTGCTATAGGCATAGCTGAGATGACCACTGCTGTAATTGCAGACTGCGACCACGGCTGTGTAGCCAAAATCAAAAGAGTCATTATGGACAGAGAAACCTATCCTAGGCGCTGGGGACTAGGTCCTCGTGCCTTACAGAAACGACAGATGATTGCAGCAGGAATGCTTGACCCCTACGGACGTCCCAACGAAAAGACTCCAAAAGAGTGGGCTAACAATAACGCTTAAGTTTATTCAAAATGTCAGTGTTTGTAGTGACTTTTAGGTGAAAAAACAAGTATAAATGGCAGACTCAAGGAAACTCATAGTGCACTACATGTGTCCCTTTGCCCAAAGAGCTTTGTACGCAGCAGCATTCAAGGGAGTTGAATGTGAAGTGGTAGAAGTGGACTTGGCCAGCAAGCCAGACTGGTTCTTTGAAGCCAGTCCATTGGGAAAGGTGCCAGCTCTCAGTGAAACCAAAGAAGGAAAGACTCACAACTTGTTTGAGTCCCTTCAAGTGTGCGAGTACCTGGACTCTCTGCCTGGACCCAGCTTGTACCCCAGGAACCAAGATGGCTCAGTGAATGTTCTAGAAAAAACGATTGTTGACGCGCATATCAACAGTAAGGTGAGTGGTTTTATCTCGAGTTTAGTGTTTTTCTTCTTCAATGAACCCAACTCAGATAACACTGAGAAACTCAGAAACAACATCACTGACTTGAACAAGGAAAACTTGGCAGGAGGAAACTACTTCATGCACAAAGTGCTTGGAAGGAACGAACTGACTATGGCTGATATAGCTTTGTTCCCATTTGTGGAGAGACTGATGGCCTACAAAGAAGGACCTTGGGCAATTATTGTTGAAGGACTCGAAATGGACGGAGTCAATGCTTGGTACGAAAAACTAACAAGTGAGCCTTGGATCCAAAAGTACTTTGCAGGTTACCCCCGCCTAAACAAGCTTTACGAAATCCTTAGGTCGGGGAACTATAAAGGACTTACTCTTCCTTTATCAGTTTATGATTCTTAATTAATTACTTAGAGCTATGTATTATGTGGAATTTCTACTTCGTAAATTCCAGACTTGAGTTGAGGCAGTTCTTCACACCTGACTTGGACTTTAGTTACATTTCTGTCCCTTAGGCTTTGCATGGTGAGTTTAGTTACTATTTCTTCACAGACATACTTGGCCAGGTACTCGACTTCGCAGTTCTCTGTGTCCATGATTTCGCAATTAGACTTTTCGAACTCGTAAAGCATGTTTTCTTTGGACAAACACACTCCAGAAGGGGTAGTCTCCACAGACAAATATCTACACTTAGCAGGAACTAGGACTTTGCCCTCTATTTTCTTGCCCATAGTCCGGAGTATGTTTTTGATATCCCGAAAATTGATCAGCCAGCCGTTTTCATCAAGGTCCAAAGACTCAATTTTGACAGTGAATTCAAGACTTCTGGGCCTCATGAAGCAGGTTTCTTCGCTGGCAAAGATTCCTGTGCAGTCTACTCTGCAAGTGTTGTGTTTCACTAATACAGAGAAGTAGTTTTTTTCGGTTCGGACCATTTAAGTTTATTGGTTACTGAGCAAATGGTTAGAATTCCAGGCCAAAGGCTCCCAGACAGGAAACACCCTTTTGTAAAGAGGCATGCAAACAATGTCTCCGTGCTTCATGAAATCATTGAAAACACACTTCATGTGTCCGTGGGTCCCAATAGAGTCCAGAATGTGGCCTCTAAGTCCATTCTTAGTGAAGAGCTCTATGGGTTTGAAGTACTTTATGTCTTCAGGGTTGAAAAACATGTACCTAACTACAGCTTTCCGTTTGTGGATCTTCAAAGGGTAGCCTGTGAGTAGGATCCTTTTGACAATAATTCTTTTGGGGTCGAAGGAGTTCAACGACCCAGTGGCTACGAGGTGGCTGAAAGAGGGGTCGTTGTAAACCAGAACGTTTGCAGGCGGAAACATCACTGTCTGGTAAACGGAGGCAATTACATTTCCTTGGTCTTTGAACTCCTTTAAGTACTTGAACTTGTCAGAGTTGATGGCGTCTTCTGAGTAAATAGGTTTGGCCTCGAAACGTCTGAACCCACAGTTGAAAAACAGGGTTTGTTTAGAAGATATAGGAGTTTCAACGTCTCCCCACCTTTCGAGTTTGTAGTGCAAAACACTCAACTTCCTTTCTTGAGGCAACACTGAAGACACTATTAGTGGCAAAGTACTTTTGTAATTAGACAAAGCTTGCACTGGGAAGTTCTTGATTCTGAGTTTGACGTAACTGTTTTGTTTTGTAAGCGAGTTTTTGGAGCACTCCTCTGAACTCCACTTCTTAACTACGTGGTTGGGTTCTTTGAACTCATACAACTTAGAGTAGTCCACAGGCAAGTTTTCGTAGGGGTCCCAAAAAGAGGTTCTGAAACTAGCAAGTCCTCTGTACCTCTGGAACCTTTCCCTGGCTTTTTGTTGTGTGGGTGTGTCTACTTCGTCAGGAAAGTCCATGTCTTCAGGCCTCCTTTCTTCCAAGTCAATTGTTTGTTGGGTTTCGTTTAAGTCAATCTGGTCGTCTTCTTCGTCTTGTTCAGGGTAAAAAGTTTCATAGTCGTTGGGAATAACTTCTAACTTTGAAAAAGCCTCTGCTAGTTCTTCTTCAGTCGGCCAAGTCTGCTCAGCTGCAAAGGGCCCTGGTTCGTTTTCGGCTTCCAAAGACTCTGGTTCTGTGGACTCCACCCACGACCCCATGCACTCAATGCCTAGCATTTGGTAGTCCCCAAAGCCTGTAACGTGGACCAACTGGTTAGGGTTCAGTTCCCCAGAGCCCTTTAAAAACCCCTCTACTTCCAACTCCCCTTGGGAGTTCACTTGTGTGTTCAAAGAAAACAAGTAACTTCTGTTGGACCTCCAAGGGTGCTCTTCAAGAGTCTCAGCTAAGTTGCAAACCACCCTTACAAGTTGTTCATCTTCTCCAACTATCAGTTTAGACTCAGGAAACTCACTTTCGAAGTACCTAGTAAACAACTTTTTAACTTCTTTTTGCTTTTTGGGGTTGACTTCGTCCAAGTCCTGGATAACTCCTAACACCTTGGGCATCCCCTGTGTTTTAAGAGCACTCATGAACTTGTACCCTTCTTGGTCGAAAGCACAGCAAGTGTCTGGGTCCATTTTGGCCCTTGAAGGGTCAGCTCCCACACAACTTATAACTACTACTAACATGTCAAGTACTTTTCCCCAGTCCAAAACATCCAGTTCGTCCCTTTCCACTTTCACAAACTGCATTTCTAAGTGCTTTGGGGCCCACTTGGGGCATTTGTAAGCCATGTTTAGGGTAGGTTCGCAGTGCTCTAGAACTTTGGACTTAAGACGCTCGCAGTCAGCTGGGCCATTCATGCCCAAGACTCCAATGACTTTAGGGGCTAAGTAGTTCCCTTCGAGTTGCATGTCTCCTTCACTCTGAGTAAGACCTCTTCTTTTGTTGAGCAGCTTCTGCCGAGCCTCCTTCCTTTTTTGTGTGGCATGGTGTTGTCTGTCTATTTTGTTCAAGTGCTTCCAGTCAGTTGAGACCTGGGGTCCTGGGGCTGACCTTCCATTTGACTTCTTTTTAGGTTGGCTCTTGCCTCTGGGCTTGTAGGGTTTGTTTACTTGCTTTAACTTGGGTTTGTGTTTTGTGTTGTTATCGGCCATTATTACTTATTAAGAACTCCCTTAGCTGCCAGGGATATTCTTGCAAGGGCAGCTATTGACTTGTTTGTGGTCTTTTTGCTGGAACTCCGCGAAACGCTGTGTCTTGAGTTTTCTTTGTCAAGTGAGTACTCTGACTTGGTGCTTTTGAGTCTGCTGAAGATTCTTTTGTTTTCAGAGTTGATTGTTTTGAGCATGCTCAGGCGTCGAGACAAGTTGGACGAGTTGCGGAAAAACATTTTAGGAATGGACACAGAAGGATTTAACTCAGAGGGTTTTCTGTCTAGGTCAACCATCTTCTGCAGAAGTAGTTTGTTTTGAATGTCTATTTGGGAGTGTCTTTCTGAGTAACAATTACCCTTAGTTAGTCTTTTTTTGCGGAGGTTGTTGTGGAGGTGGGGTCTGGAAGTAGGTTGGGAGTTGTTAACCATAGACTTGGCTCTGGATATTTTTCTGTGCATGTGTGAGTCTGTTTTTCGTTTGAGGAACTTTTCGTAGCTTTTATTGCAGGACTTTAAATTCCACATTAAGTTAAACTGTTAAATTAACAAAAGTTACTTAAACTTTTTTTTCTTCTTCAAACAACATAAAATTCGAGTTAAACTGCAAAGGTAAGTTCTGGAAGTGTCTATGTAACCTGCTTTTAGGTTAAAGGTGTCAGAAACTTTTTGGCGCTGAGTAGAGTCAAGGAGGTAGCCAAGGTCACTTTCAAGGGGCTGGTTGTAACAAAGAACACCCAAGACTTCCAAAACACTGAGTTGCAGGTCTTCTCCTTTGCCAGGTTTCCTCAGCATCACACTTTTGTTTTTGTATTCCGCCAATTGGGTTTTAGCAAACTCAAGGGCTTCAAGTGGTTCGTTTTTCCTGACCAGTTCAAGGAACTCCAAAGTAAGGATTGCCAAGTGCAGTTCGGAATCCCTTGCTACAAGCTCGGGAAGGAACTGCTCTATAACTTGCAGGGATTTCAGTGCTTTGCCTGAAAGAATTAGTTTGTCAATGTACCTAATTAAGTCTTGGTTATCAGGGCGCAACTTAGTTGCATGAGGAAGTTCTTCAAGCTCTATAGCCACTTCCTCAGAATTCAGCAATCTATAACTGAGTCTCTTTACAGAATTGTTCCCCATTTAAATAGTAGTTCTTAAATCTTGGATAAGGGGTTTTGTTGGGTAGTTGCTTTAGGAGAAGTTTCTTCAGGGAGCTTCCTGCAAACTTTCCTGCTAGAGGCAGTTCCAGGTCTGTTAGCTGTTGAAGGACGCGAAGTTTGTTTTTCAGTTAAGAAAAAGAACCTGTCCAGAAGCTTGTTTTGGGAGTCAACTACTATTTTGGAGTTGAGTTTTTCCTTGACTTGGGCATTGTAGTGTTCCCTAACAGCAGTTTTTTCCTTCTGGGTGTGGTCTAGTTTGGACTCTTGGGTTCTGCAGGACTTCTTGGTTAAGTGGATTTGTTCTGACAACTCCGAAAGTTGTTTGAGCATCTTCGAAATGCTTTGCTGGATGTTGGAACCTTCGGTGACCAGGTCTTCTTGGTTAAGTGAGTTCAGGAACTCCTGAGAAGGCAAAGAGTACTGGTGGGGACGTTTGGGGAAGAACTGGTTGGAAGTTTTGTACTTCTGAGTCACTGGGTGCTTTGCGATCTTAATGAAGTGGTTGTCCTTGCGAGAAGTGAGTTGTTTCATGGAACTCAAAGCTTTGAAGAGTCTCTAGTTATAACATACTGAGGGTATTTTTCACGGGTGGGACCTTTAGGAATGTCGTGGCAAGTCATGTAGACAGGTTTGATTCCTTTGTGGAACTTGCCACTTTCAATGTCTTTGATGAGGTGGTCTTGTTGTTGGTAAACTTGGAAAAGGGCTGTGGTTTCTCTGAAGATCTTGGAGATTTGTTCTCTTAGTAAGAATTACTGTTTTTTTCGGTTGTAGTCTTTAATTTGCATTTCGAAGTGGTTGATTTCTGCCTGTTTTTCGTGGGCTTTGGAGTTGTACTTTTGCTTCAGGTGTTCTATGTACTCGTTGTGGAGTTGTTCTTTGTCCTGGAACTGCTCTAGTAAGTCTTCTTCAACTTCTTTTTTGCCCTGTTCCCACATGTCTGCTATGTTCCTGACGTCTGCTGCTCGGGATTTCATTTCGAACTGCAAGTTCTGGATTTCTGCAGCCTTTTCTTCCAGCACCATGTGGCTTTGGAGCAGGAGTTTCTGGAGTTCCTCAGCCCTGGAGTACTCTTCCTGGTCTACTTTTCTTCTGCCTACTTCTTTGGCAACTTCAATTTCGTGTTTGGTCTTCAAAATCTTTTCTTGGAGTTTGAGTCTCTCAGTCTCCAGTTCCAACTCCTGGGTTTTTTCTGCTTGTTTGGCTTCTTTGAACTGTTGTTCTTGCTTAGTCAGTTTAGTTTGGAGTTTTTGGTAGTAACTCTCAAGTCCTTTAACGTGGGAAATAGCATCTTTGTGAGTTGAAGCTGCAAGTTTTTCTTTGCTGCCTTCTAAAGCGTCTACAATGCTTTCTAGGTCGAAGTTGACTCCTACGAGTTCAGAGAGTTGCTTGAGTTTTTCTTTGTGTTCTCGGTGCTGCTTTTGGATTTGCTTTGAAGTTGAGTGTATTTCGTACCTGAGTTTTTGGATGTTTTCAGCGTCTTTGGGGTGCAGAAGCATCCCTTCCCGTTCCAAGTACTCTACTTTGGGGTGTTCCATTTAAATTATCTTATAATGGCTTTTTCAGGACTCAAGAACTTTTTAGGAATAAAAAGCGAAGAAGTCAAAAAGGCCCAGGAGTTCAAGGACTCGCCAACAGACGAAAGGTTCAAGTTCGTTTCAGTTGTAGAAATGCAGCATATTGGAGTTCCTGTTAACTGCACAAACTCACTTACGTACGACCGAGTCCAGGGCTTGGTAGCTATTGGAACTATGGAAGGAGCTGTCAAAATGTAATCTGCAAACAGACTAGGAAACAAAGGAGTGGAGTTACTCCTCAGTAGTTCCTTCCAACACCCAATTGAGTTTTTGGTGTTCATCACTAACCAAGGAATCCTTGTAGGTGCAAGTAACTTAGCCAAAAGCATGTTCATTTGGAACATACGAGAAGAAACACTCCAGCAAACCATTCCCTTCAACTTCAGGTAACCCTCACTTAGCATTTCTTGCATGTACTACCCTGAAAACTACTCCTTTGTGTATATCGGCACTTTCGACGGAAACCTTTACGTCCTGGACCTAACTCAAAACAAACTAACTTCCTACAAACTAAGGTTCCAGCTTTTGTTTCCAGAACTCAGCCCTGACCCAGTCGTCCACCTGAGTTTCCGGCCCTGCAAAAACACCCAACTCTTACTGGCCTTCGAAAACGCAGGAATGGTTTTGTGGGACTTAAAAAAGTCCAAAGTAGAGAAAAAGATGCCTAGTTCAACCCCCATCCACAGTGTCAGTTGGAGTCCAGACGGAAACTCTTTGGTGTGTGGACTGCGTGACGGTTCTTTGAACTTCTGGACTGTCCAGGGGAAACCCTTTATGTATAAAAACCTCAGACCCGACTCCAATGCCTCTGACTTGAATGTTTCTGCTATAGACAGGGTAGTTTGGACTTCTTCAGGTTTAGTTATGCAGGGAGGCAGGCCTTTCCACGACTCAAGTCAACTAATGGTGCTTTCTGGCAACGAAATGAACTCTTGTGAAAACTTAAAACTGCCCAGCAAACCCCTAAACATCATTTACACTCCAGTTTTCGAAAACGGTGCTTATGAAGAAGCCTTGACTGTAGTGACTCAAGACTCCAAAATGCTTTTGTACTCTTTTGGAAAGTTGCCTTGTTACTTACCCCAGGTGATGGGGCCTTTCGAGGTGGAGTGCACTAAGTTCTACACTGTGCCTAACGACGGAGAGCAAGTTGCAGACTTCATTAAGACCTTTGAAAACAACTCTGAAGAACCCAAAGAAAACATCCTGGACATATACGGACTGCTGGTTATGGCCCACTCACAAGGACTAGTTCGACTCTGGAGTTTGTCCAAACTGAGGTTCAGGAACCTAATTAACATAAGTTTGTTGTCTGAGGAAGAAACTAGTTTCTTGGGAAAAGAAACCCACTACTTCCAACTCTCTGACAAAGAACACTGCAAAGTTTCTGCCCTCGAATTCAACTTTGACACAAAAACTCTTGTGACTGCTTACGACTTAGGAAAAGTAGCAATTTGGCAAGTTTCTAACTCAGAAGTAACCCTACTCCACACCTTGGAACTCCAAAAGTCGCCAATACTGGCCTTGTTAATTAACTCCAATACTCTTTTAGCAGGAAACTTAGACGCACAACTTTCAGTGTTTAACTTAGAAACCCATTCAAACAACACACTTAACTTAAGAACTAGCCGCAAAAGCAACTCCAAAATGCAAGCCCTAGCCATCACCTCAATTGAGCTCCACGGAAACAAAGCCATAATTTCACTTTCAAATGGAAAACTCGAGTTTTACAGTATAAGTCAAGAAACTTTGCTAGAGAGTCCCAGGGCTCCAAGAGTCGACAAAAAGTCAGAAACTCCTAAGTGGGAAGACTACGGCATAGTTAGACTGATAACTTGTGCCCAGGTTCCAGAAGAAATGTTTGTGTGCTACAAAAAGTGCATGTTCCAAACTTCACCTTCGCTAGAAGTCCAGACTTCCCAGTACTGGAACACGCCCATAGTTTCAGCAGCAGTCAACTACTTCAAAAGTAACGTTGTGATTACTTTGTTACACGAAGATGCAAGTCTTTCCATGCTGGAAACAGGAACTCTTTTGAAGGTTTGGAGTGGAAAGTTAGATGTGCCTGTCGAGGTACCTCTAAAGGACTTCCACATGTCTTTGGACGGGCACTTCGTTGCAACTTCAGACACTCCCCAAATAGTGACTGGGTGGCTCACTCTGCAGGACGAAGAAACTAACTTCAGGAAAATCAACATCTTCAACCCCACTGAAGATCCCCTTCCTCCACGCAAGTACAAGTCCTTTTTAGGGATTAAACTTGGGGAGTTCAACTTCAACGACATTTTTGCCAAACCCCCCAAAAAGTGCTTTTACGAAGAAAAACCCAAACGCGAAGAAGTCAAAACAGAAGAACTCCAAAACGAACTTGAAAGGGCCCAGATGGCAGTCAAGGAAAGAGGCGAGAAACTAGAGTCCTTGGAAGAACGCACTTCCCAAATGGCTGAACAGGCAAAGGGCTGGGCGGACATGGTGAGTGAGTACGCTAAAAAGCAAAAGAAAAAGAAGTGGTGGCAATTCTAATAACTCTAAATACTTCATTTTGAATCTATCAGTTAATTGAATATGAAAAGAGTAACTGAGTGGTGGGATGACAAAACCCCCAAGAAAGTAGGCCCTGGCAGTTATAATTTAGCTCCTAATAAATCAATATACTCAAGCAGTGTTCCCTTCAGCACAGGCCAAAAAAGAAGCCTTTCTGCCGGAAAAGCTGGCCCTGGCCCTGGCACTTACCAACCAAAAGCACCTCCAAGTAACAAAAGACAGTCCAGCAGCTTCTACTCCCGAGCTCCCAAAATCATTCCTTACGCTCCTGGACAAACTGCCTACACTTTACCTTCAAGTTACTATACACCTGGACCTGGCACTTACCACACCAATCAAGCCCAACAAGCAGCAACAATCCAAGCTCCAGAACCCAGAACAAAGTCACTAGTGCTGGAGTCAACTGCCCACTCGATTCCCTACACCAGAGGAAAAGACGCTGAACTTGGGCCTACTACCTACGAACCTAACTTTTCACGAACTGGAAACCTAACTACCTCCTTCAGCAAATACAGAGCTGAAAGGAAGGTTTTCGAAGCTACCAACCCAAGTTACCCAGGACCTGGAGAATACTCTGAAGAAAAGGAATTAGAAGCTCAGGGAGGTTGGGTGTTCCAAAGCAAAACTAAAAGACAGTACCAAAGAGAAATCAAAAACAAAGTGCCTGGTCCTGGAACTTATGAACACTCAATCCAAAGTAGCAACCCTTCAAGTACTTTCCAAGCCTTCGGAGTGGGTTCTGTGAGGGGTGCCTCCCTGTCAAACGACCCCCACCGTCCCTTTGTAGTTGGAGACACTTACGTGCCCCCAGTTGGAACCTACAGCACTCCTGAACAAGTAAACAGGAACGAAAAACTCCGCCAAAAACTCATCTCGTTCGACATGCCTGTGGCAAAGCCAGGATTTGGGTCCTCAGAAACCAAGCACCTTTCATTTGTAAGCAGAAACCAGTACCCAGGACCAGGGACCTACATCACAGAAGTGGAACAAGAACCCAGCATTTCAGGTTGGTCTAAGACTCCAAGGTTCGTCAAGAAAAAAGTTCCAGTTAACCCAGGTCCAGGGTCTTACGACTCAACTCGGCCTAGTTCGCGGTCTCACTCCTGGGGCAGAACTCCTCGTTTCAGAAACAAGAACTCCAACCAGTCTTTTACCTACATATCCCACAGGCCCTGGTCTGCCAAAACCAACAGAGCCCAAGATGCCCAGTTGATGAACCCTAAGCTTTGCTTCGACTCCTCAGCCGTAAGGCCTCCAGTTTTCCAAGTCAAAAGTAACAACCCCGGCCCAGGGATGTACTACAAGGCCCCCAAAAAAGTAGAAAAGAACTTTAGAACAACTTCTTCAAGGTTTGGGCAGTTCGGGAACTACAACGCCAAAACAGGGACTTCCAAAGAAGTAGGACCAGGGTCCTACACACCTGCTGCTCCGACTAAGAAATCTTTTAACCTTTCAAAAGACCTTTCTTCACAACCCATCTGGATATAACGTAATAATCCAACATGTCAAAATGGAACTTAAGACCTGAAAACTGGCAAGAAGTCATATGTGGCATCAGTGACGGCCAAGACCTGTACCTTTGGGGAGCCTCTGGCACAGGCAAAACGTCCCTGGCCAAAGATGCCCTGAGTGAACTAGAGGTTCCTAGTTTCTACTGCAACTGCGTTTTGAACTACGAGTTCAGGATGATTGTTGACCAAATCAAAGAACACTACATGCAGGATTTCCTGGGAATTGACACAGGAAGACACAAAGACTTGATGAAGTTAACCATTGAACTCCAAAGAGCCAAAAATAAAACCAAAAAGTACTATATCGTCTTAGACAAAGTAGACAGACTCTTCCGCGACGACGTTTTGAGTATCCACAGACTCTGCGAGTTGCGGGAACTAAGTGACGCAAACCTGCACTTTGTACTTATATCTGAAGTGTTTGTGGACGAGATATTTATAGACCCAGAAGCCATTGACCGGCCTTTTAATCCTCTGCAGGTGTTTTTCAGAAACTACACCCTAGACCAAATCTTTGCTATTTTGAGAGAGTACTTCCCAGAGGGCAAAGACTCCGACTACTTTGCCTTCAGCAACATAGTTGCTAGTATATTCCAACCCTACACAAGTCGGCTTTACCACTACAAGTACGCTTTTTCTCACTTCTACAAAAAGTTTCTGGACTCCTTGGCCCAGAAGGGTGTTGAGGTTGCTAAAACTGAAGCTCTGAGGGAAATTGAGTACCTGCAAAACAAAATATTCCAGAAAATACAAAAACCCCAAACTGCGGACTTCGGCATGTCTTTGAATGAGATGCTGCTGAGCATTGCAGCTTTTGTGTGCTCCAAAAACCCACCAAAAACTGACAAAGCCATGCTTAAGGCAGCAAGACTGACCAAAAAACGAAGGTCCACCCAAAAGGCCCAGGAAAGCAACGAAGTGGTTAAGTTTAGTTTGCAGAGACTTTTGGCAGCTTACTCAGTGCTGTACCACTACTACTACAACGCAAGGACCAACCAAGTGTTTCCACTCAACTTGTTCAGTGAAGAGTTCAGTGGCAAGGTCCAAATGCTAGTTTCTAAAGGAATCATTAAGGTCTGGCGCAACAAAGAAGAACTCTGCAAAGACAAACTTGTGTTTGTAGCAGAGGAACACTGGGTCTCGAAACTGGCAAAGTCCCTCAACATCAAACTCCAAGAAATTTGCATAACTAATGTGGAATAACTTTAAAAATATTGCTTCTGAAGCCTACGAAGCTGCCCGAGAAATCAAACAACACATTTCAGAAGTCACTTCTGGAGAGTACGACTTCGAAGAGGAACCTGAAAAACTCAGGAGACTCCACGCAGAATCCCAACTCGAAAGAGCTTTGGAACAACTCCAACGCACTGCTTGTCAACTAGACTCTTTGCAGGCCTCTTACTCCTCTGAAAAAGACCACTGGGAGTCCCGACTCCAAAAGTTACTTACTCAGGTTTCTAACTACGACGAATTGCTGCAGACCAAAGACCGAGAAATCCACTGGCAAGCCCAGCAGTACTCGGAGCAAATCAATTCTTTAATTTCTGCAAAAAACTTAGCCCTTGCCCAGGTTTCAGAGTTAACCGAAACAAAAGACGACGCCAAAGGTTTAGCTCAAGAAAAAACTGAACTAAAAAACCAAGTAGAGGAGATGCAGAAACAAATTTGGGAACTATCCAAAACCAACGAACACCTTAAAAAAGAACTTAAAAGGTCAAGGCAACTCTTAGACGACCAACAAAAAACCGAAAGCGAAAAGATCGACAGGTCGTTTATCATACAAACTTTTGGAGCCTACAACAGGAACTTAACAGACTTTGGGGCTCGAATAGAAATCCTAGAAAAACTAGCTCTGGTCTTGAAACTCAGTGAAGAAGAAAGAGAAATGCTCGGACTGCCTAAGAACCAACCTATCCAGCAAGTTCCAGAACCAGGAACCTCACTTGTCAAGATGTTCCAAGACTTTATATCAGGAAGTTAATATAAAATGGACGAAGCACTAGTGTTCGAAAGTTCTGAAGAAGTAAAAGTAGTTAAACGCTTTGATGAAATGAACTTAAGGGAAGAACTCCTCAGAGGCATTTACGCTTACGGCTTCGAAAAACCCTCAGCTGTGCAGCAAAGAGCCATTTTGCCTATTTTGACTGGCAGGGATGTTATAGTGCAGAGTCAGTCTGGCACAGGGAAAACGTGTGTGTTCGGTGTAGGCGCCCTGCAAAACATAGAAGTTGGAGTAAGAGAACCCCAGGTACTAATTCTTTCGCCCACCCGAGAACTAGCTGAGCAAAGCCAGCGCGTGTCAATGGCCTTGGGGGACTTTATGAACATAAGTGTGCATGCCTGCATTGGAGGCAAGTCTATAGGAGAAGACATCAGGAAGCTCGACCACGGAGTGCACATAGTTTCAGGAACTCCTGGAAGAGTAGCAGACATGATCCAGAGAAGGAACCTCCGCACCAGAGCTATAAAGATGCTTATTTTGGACGAAGCAGACGAAATGCTCAACAAGGGTTTCAAAGAACAGGTTTACGACATTTACAGGTACCTGCCTTTCAACTTGCAGGTAGTGGTGGTGTCTGCCACTCTGCCTCAAGAAATCCTGGCTTTGACAAACAACTTCATGAAGAACCCCGTGAGGATACTTGTCAAGCGCGACGAGTTGTCCTTAGAAATGATCAAGCAGTTCTTTGTGGCTGTGGAACGAGAGGAATGGAAGTTCGACACTCTTTGCGACCTCTACGACACCCTTGTGATAACCCAGGCTGTGATCTTCTGCAACTCGCGCAGAAAAGTTGAGTGGCTCACTAGCAAAATGAGAGAAGCCCACTTCACTGTGGTGGCAATGCACGGAGACATGCCCCAAAAAGAACGAGATGCCATAATGGAAGACTTCAGAAGTGGAGCTAGTCGTGTGCTGATAGCAACTGACATCTGGGGAAGGGGGCTAGACGTGCAGCAAGTTTCCCTAGTGATTAACTACGACATTCCTACCAACCGAGAACTCTACATCCACCGAATTGGGAGAAGTGGGAGGTTTGGCAGGAAAGGAGTAGCTATTAACTTCGTTAGAAACGAGGATATGAGACTCCTCAAGGACATTGAGCAGTACTACTCTACACAAATCGACGAAATGCCCATGAATGTAGCTGAACTAATTTAGATACTAATTTACACCTAAACAATTTTGACTTTCAACAGTGTGGAGTTGGACTTGAATTCCTGGGAGTTTTGGAGTTGAATAGGACTGTTGGGGTAAAGCCAAGTTCCGTTTGTGCTGGGTCTTTGCTTTTCGATGTCTCCGTCGAACAAGACCCAACCTGCAGTTGCACTGTAAAATATACTTGCCTGAACTTTCGAAAGCAACTTGTCGTCAATAAATACGTCGCATGTTTTGTCTCTGCCAATAGTAATCTTGTTGTTGAAGAACTCAGCTGCTGAAAAGTAAAGCACTTCTCCAGCTGTGATTCCTCCGTAAACTTTAACTCGCAGTCTTGAGTAACCTTCCTTCAGAACAGGCTTGTCTATGTTTACTATAAAGTAACTCTCGCCTATGTTGATTAGTTGGTTGTCTTTGAGAGTTGTGCTGGTTTCAATCCGCACAAACACCCCAGACCCCACTCCTAAGTCCCTAATGAAGTAAGAGTCCACTTCAGGGTCGTAAAATATCATAAACTGCCTTCCTCTGAGTTCTTCCGAAAAGTTAGTTTTGCTCACAGGAATTGAAAAGTCATTTACTTGGGCCTTTTTGTCCTTGTCTTTTTTTCTGCAGCCAAAGAAAGCAATCCCGTCGTTCCTTGGGGAGTTGTAGTAACCCCTAGGGCCTATGTCGATTACTGAGTTCTTTTGCAGAGTGTGGGAGTTAACTACTTTCAGCCTAAGCATTGAACCGCCTGAAAGGTGGGCCAGCAAGCTTGTCCTTTTGGGGTCGTTTGCTAGTTTTTCTGGCAAGTTGTCGTAGCAACTTTTTTCTCTCACAAGTGCAAGCACTCTTTTGTTGTGGGCTTTGGCTTCCTCGAACGAAATCAGAGTTTTTGTGTCCGGGATTTCAGAAATGGTTTTTTCACTGATGCAGTTGCGGGGGTTCAAACTGACTTCGTAGTCTTGTGTGGTGGAGGACTTGTTGCAGCATAACTAACTAGTTAATACCCTGAAAGAAGGAGACAAGTTTCCCATTTATAATTGGAACAGTTAAGTGGCTAGTCAGCAGCAACCAAAAGCACTGAAGCAACTAGTGGATTTATAGAGACAAGGGTTGCCGTGGTTTGTAGTCAAACTAAGTCTAAAGTATACCGACTAAGCCCAAGATACTGTTTGCAAATTTAATTCCAACATATTGGATACAAAGTAATAATGTTTAAGGATATTACCAACGTGATACTTACCTCGCGTCAAAAAAAACCCATTGACGAAACCAAGTACAAAACAGAAATGTGCAGGAACTGGGTAGAGTTAAACTATTGCCAGTACGGAGAAAAATGCAATTTTGCTCACGGAAAAGACGAACTAGTTAATAAAGTTCCTACAAACACCAAGTACAAGTCTAAAAAATGCATGCCCTTCCACACCAAAGGGTATTGCACCTACGGACACAGGTGTCTATTTGTACATGACGACCGTAAACTCGAAGATGTTTCTAAAAAGTATCTTAAACAGCTATGCCACAGCAAAAGACTCAGTGTATTTAAAGAAATCTGTCCTGACCAAGAACACGACCTCAACGACCTCGAAACCAAAATCATCAAAAACCTAGAAAGCATCATCAGCGGAGAACTCCAAGTAACGTGGTCAAGTCCCAGTTGCAAAAAGTAATTTTAATAGTTCAATATTCCTGTAGGAAATTCTCTAAGAACAATAAAATGAGTTCAAGGTTAATGAGAGCTTTGGTTCTAGACAAAGCTGGGAAGACTCCCCAGCTGAGTGTTAAGGAAGTGCCTATTCCCCAGCCAGCCCACGGAGAAGTCTTGGTCCGTGTAGAGTCAGCACCAATCAACCCCTCAGACCTTCTGTACATGGAAGGTCGATACGCAGAAGACACCAAAGAAGGAGTGACTCCTGGATTCGAGGGCTCAGGCGTCGTTGTTGAGTCAGGAGGTGGACTTCTAGGCTGGAGTCTCAAGGGCAAAAGAGTAGCTTGCACAATAACATTTCCCCATGGCGGAACTTACGCTGAGTACATTGTTACTCAAGCTTACCGGTGTGCTAAACTGCCCAACAATGTTTCCTTCAACGAAGGTGCCTGCATGTTTGTCAATCCCCTTACTGTTGTTATGTTCCAAGATGTGATTTCTAGTGGCAAGCACAGAGCAGCAATCCACACTGCTGCAGCATCAGCTCTGGGAAAGATGTTTGCTCGCTGGGGCGTCAGTTCGGGGTTCCCAATAGTCCACGTAGTTAGACGCGAAGAACAAGTCCAGACTCTAAGGGAGCTTGGAGCAGAGTACATTGTGAACACCTCAGAAGAGGGATGGGAACAAGAAATGGACAGACTTTGTGAAGACCTGAACGTTACGGTGGGGTTTGACGCAGTGGCAGGGGAACTTACCGGCAAAGTTCTGAATTCAGTGAAGAACAACGGAGTAGTTTACGTGTATGGAGTCTTAAGCATGGAAGGCATCCAAATAAACCCCATGGACCTTATTGCCAAGAACAAAAGAGCAGAGGGACTCTACCTAGGGACTTGGTTGGTGCAGAAAAACATACTGAAGCAAATAAACTCGATCTGGAAAGTCCAGGGAATGCTAGGCAGTTTATATAAAACTGACGTTGCGAGAGAAGCTGCTTTGGAGGAAGCCTCAGAAGGAATTGAGTACTACAAAAACAACATGAGCAGGGGAAAAGTACTGATAAGGCCTAACCTTAGATAATTTAGTAGGTTATGTGTGCTTCTTTGTACTTAATGAACTCCTGCAAGTTGGCCAAAGCTTCTTCTGCGTTGTCTCTGACTTCTTGGTCCTGGACTGCAGAAACTTGTTCTTGGAACGTTTGGAATCCAGTCTTCATAGTTTGTATTACGTTGAAGTCCTTTAGGGCTTGGTCAAACCTTTCGTCACAAAACACGTCGAAGAAGCAGTTCAGAGCTTCAACTACCAACTCAGTGTTGGAGTCAGAACAAACAACCATTAGCACTTGTATTACTTTAGAAGCTTGCTGCATTTGCATATGGGAACTCATCACTCCCAGAGTCCCTAACATGTACTTTTTGTCTTCTAAGTTTTCCAAAATACTAAGTGCCCTTTCTAAGTAAATCCCTGCTTCTTCAACGTATCCCTTTTTAACCAAAAGCATTAAGCACTTAGACACTTCACCCTCCAGGTTAGCTAAGTCTTCAAACAACTCAGGCACTTCGTCGTGCAAACTCAGAGTGTTTTCTAAGGTTGAAAACAACTGGTCCCACAAAAAAGAAAAGTTAAACTGCACTTCAGTGTTTATAACTAAGTTCTGGATGAAGTTGTGTGCCTGGGTCTGAGAAACCAGAACGTTTGAAAATGCCTCTGGTAAGTTCGTTAATTTCTTAGCTACTTCCAAACTCAAACCCCCTCCTATTTTAGTGATTCTTTCTATCAACTGTTCACTAAGGAACTGAGTCCCCACCGGAGTCTCTTCGGAGTCACAAGAAAGTAAATTAGTAAAGCACTCAAGTGCTACTTGCTGCGATTTAATGTCTTGCTCCCAAACGTGGTAGTGTGACTTGAAGAGCTCTTGATTCTCAACTTTAGGCAAAACATTAGACAGAAAAGTCTTCGTAAGGATTAATACTCAGAAAGTAAGTGAACTGCTCCACCAGCACCGGCAGGTTGGTGAACTCCGAGCAGGATAAACTAGCTGTCACTAGCAAGTACACCCCAACCATTCGTTCTAAACTCGGCAAATGCTTTATGGTCTCGTACAACTGGGCTGAACTGGCAAGTATTCTAGCACCGAATTCTGAGTTGTCTTCAGCACAAGTAGTTAGAAGTTCACACGCAACTACAAACACTTCCTTTTTCTCAGAACCCAAAATACTTAAGCACAGCTCCACTACTTGACTCTGCGACAGTGCTAAGCAAAACCCTGAGTTTTCTTGAGCCAACACGTCAAGGAAGTTCAAAGCACTCGTTAGAAGTGAGTACTTCAGGTGGTCGTATTGTGTGTATGATAGTAAAATTGGCTGGACAAGATCTAAGATCCCCATTTGCAAGAGTTGGTCTGAAAAGTACCTGCTCAAGTTAGCTGCAGCCTGCAAAGCTGACACCTGGACTGTGGCTGAAGTGTCTGAAATCCTTTCGAGGACAAGTTTCAAAACCTCAGCTGTAGGAGCACATGTTAAATTGGCCACTGCAATGCATCCTGTTTCCCTTTCGCCTTCATCTGCACTTCGAAGCTACTTACAACTTACAAACTTCTTAATGTCTCCTTCCGAATTTTTCTTTTGCTTGGTTCCAATAGGATCAAACCGGTGACTAAGGTTACGGATTCTGTGATTTTTAACCATTTTAATAGTAACTAACTAATGTTCTATTAGCTTAGACATAAATACATAGTTCAGTGACTTAAATCATTGGCTATTTCAAAGCTCACGTTGAGATTTTTGGGTCTGGCCTTCGTAGAAACTTTCTATGAAGTACCGGTTGTGCTTTAGCTTTGCCTGAATTTCTTCTGTTTTGGAGTGTTTGGTGAGGACGTCGATTATGTACTCGGTTTCTAGTTTCACAGACACTGCTGCGGACTCACTGGCTCAGACACTGCAACAAGGAAGTCAGTGATTTGTTGGTATATGGGTGAGGAAGTGTCCATGAAGATGTGGCCTGTGGGGGTTATCCAAAGGGGTTTTGACTCGTGGTCTTCTTTTAGTTTCATGCTGCTGAAGTCTCCTTGTGTGAACAGACTCGAAACTTCGGGGTTTGTTTTTATTTGTTTTTTCAAGGGGTAGTTTTCTTCCATGTGCACTTTATCAACACTTTATTTAGGTAGTAGCAGCAAAGACTTAGGAGATTTATAACCACTAAGAGCGCAACTATTCAAGCAACTTAGTTAGGTGTTGGGCATGACTTGGTTGCCCTTCCCGTTTTGACGTTAATAAATGTTAAATCAGATTATGTGAAACCTTTCCAAATTCAAGGATCACTCTGGACTTCAGACTTTGCAAGATAAATTCAATGCTTCAACGAAAAGGATCTGGCGCCAAGATCCTGGAACAATTTTGCCGCCATCCCTAAACTCCTTACGGATGGCTGGTGATAAAAGGTCCAAGGTTGTCTAGGGCCTAAAGGCATAAGACTTTGCCATGCTCTAAGCAATGTAGTAAGTAACTACAATAATTCATTCAACTAATGTCCTAAGATTAATTAGTTACCTTTAGACATTTCTGGTTATAAATGGAACCCAGTTTGATTGTAAGTGGAAGTTTTGATCAGACCATCAGAGTTTGGAGGGAAACAAAGAAACTGTTCACCTTTGAAAGAGTGGGTAACCTGAGTCCCATTCTTGGGGTGTTTAAGTTCCTGAGTCCTGAGGAGGTAATAGGAATTGCAAGAGTCAACAAGCAATTCTATGAAGCCTCCTTCCACTCCGAAGTACTTAAACCTGGGTTTAGACAAACTAGAGTCCTGGAATACAATACTGGCACCGTCTGGTCAGTTGCTGTGTCTCTGAAGAAAGGGATACTAGTGTCTGCTAGTGATGATTCCACCATTCAAGTGTGGAGTCTAGCTACTGGACAAGTAATCCAAGTACTCAAGGGGCATAGCAATGCAGTATACTCTGTGGCTATTTCTAGTGGTGGGGAGTGTATTGTGTCAGCAAGTGGAGATAACACACTTAGAGTGTGGAGTCTAGCTTCTGGACTAACCACTCTAGTACTCACTGGCCACAGCAGTATTGTTTGGTCAGTAGCTATTTCTAGCAAGGATCAATACATCGTCTCTGCTAGTTGGGATGATACACTCAGAGTGTGGAGTCTAACTACTGGAGAAGTTATCAGAATTTTGCAAGGCCACAGTGATAGTGTCAGATCAGTGGCCATTTCTAACACCGATCGATACATTGTGTCTGCAAGTAATGACTCCACTGTAAGGGTGTGGAGTCTAGCTTCTGGGGAACTGATTAGGGTGCTAAGAGGACATTACGATATTGTCTTCTCAGTGGTTATTTCAAGCAACGAACAGTTTGTAGTCTCAGGAAGTCTAGACAACACAATTAGAGTGTGGAGTCTCACTTCTGGAGAAACTACTCAAGTTCTAGAAGGACACCCTGGAAGAGTACTTTCAGTCAAGCTATCAAGTGACGACAAGCACTTGGTGTCTGGGGGTGGTAACCGTTCCTTATTCTGTGCTGGAGACAACTCAGTGAGAGTTTGGGACCTTTCTACAGGTTTGCAGACTCAAGAACTAAAAGGCCATAGTGATTGGGTGTGGTCGGTTAACTTGGCTTAATTAACTTGTTTAGTTGCATGTTGATGGTTGCCTTTAGCTTCAAATAGAACAAAAGCCCTAAAAGGTTAGTAATAGAGGGTTTGATTATAAAGTGTGAAGAAGGAATATGGCAAGTTCCAAGACTTTCGATCAGAGTTGTTTGGCTTCTTCAGCTGAAGGATCATATTCATAGAGTTGTACTTGCAGTACTTTGTCCTCCAGAATGGAATTGGTTTCACTAGCTACTCCAGAAGCATCCGTAAACTCTAAGTAGACTAAACTCAAACTTGTAGTCATCCCCTTGTTTCTTTGAGTAGCTGAAGTCAATTGACTTGCTTTGCAGGTAGGTGTTGTAGTCAGTTGGTGCTAGTTGGGAAGTAGGAGTTTCTGAGAAGGCCAGAGTATTGTCTTCTGTTGCAGTTAAGCTGGCGTAGAATAGTTGTCTTTGACAGAATCCATTTTGGGAGAAGTAGCCTTGATCGCACTCACAGGTGTTGCTCTTCACTGATGCGTTGCCTACGCAACTAGTGCATACTTCTGCTGAGTCACAGACTGTACAGGGACTAGGACAAGTTAAGCAATTGCCAGAATAGAAGTAGGTTCCTTCAGCACAAACAATACACCCTCCTTCAAACAAGTTGCACTCTAAATATTGATCCACAAAGCACCTAAAGCAGGTCATGTCAAAGAGATGCATTAGTCAATGCTTGAATCTGTAGGCACAGTGTAACTGCCTTCGTAAGTCATCTGGGGTTGGTAATCCCTTCAGTGTAAGAATCTAGTTGGCACTGTATTAAAGAAACCGAAACGGACAAGATTCTGCATAAATTAAAACCTAGCTTGTCAGTTGAAAGTTCTCTGCAGTCTGTCAGAAAAACTTTTGATTGCAGGTACATTTTGGTATTGGAATGAGCAGTCTCCCCTGCATATGGTGAGTCTGTTGTCGATCCAGACTCTGAGTTGGGGTTTGGTCCTCAGGAATTCAGAAAGCATCACAAACCAGAACTATGTAAACACTTTTTGTGAATTCTCTCTTTACCAGTGTGAGTAGTTGAACTTAAGAGGTAGTACTGGTAGTTGAATATTTGGGAGCTCTTAAAGGCTTCTTGGCAGTGCAAACTGGTGGGCACAAGTCGCCCTAGTCTTTTCCTTGGTTTTTGTAGTCCCATTCTGAGTCTGCTTGGCTTAGTTTGGAAGTCAGGGGTAGTTCAGGAGTTCCTGGGCTTTTTTAAAGTCTTCTTCTGTTTGAAGCTTTAGCAGGGACTTTCGAAGCCAAACTTCTGATGCCTCTGGAAAGCATATTGGTATAAATGGAAGACCAAGCTGAAGTAGTTACTAAAACCAAAACTCTAAGGGCTCTCGACCCAGAAAGTGGCTACGACGACCCCCAAGAAGGCCTTCGTGCTGAAGAAATTGCCCTTCGCCTCAACAACAAACTTAACCCTAAGGTGCTTCCTACCCGGGAGTACCTTGACTCAGAGGTTTCGGAACTCGTTATGAAGGCACTCCACGACTTAGACCAAGTCAGGCCTGAGAACCCTGTAGAATTTTTTGCTTACTACTTGCTTAAACATAAACCTAACGCCCAAGCTTAATATAACTAAGTATCAAAGATGAATGAAGACCAACAAGAAGAACTAGAAACTCTGCAGTACTTGTTTTTGGAAGGAGAA
Source organism: Fabrea salina (assembly GCA_022984795.1). Classification (NCBI taxonomy): domain Eukaryota; phylum Ciliophora; class Heterotrichea; order Heterotrichida; family Fabreidae; genus Fabrea; species Fabrea salina. The sequence continues at coordinate 11,462 of JALIHJ010000017.1, read as the reverse complement.
CTCCTCAGTCAAGAAGCAAACATACTTGAACTCTGCGTTCCTTTGCCTGAGTTGCCCCGGCCACTTAGTTTCCAAGTCATCTGGCCTGAGAACTACCCCCAAGAACCCCTTGTCTTCAGCTTGACTGACTCCAGAGTACCAGAAGCCCTCAAAAGACAAATAGAAACCCACGCTTCACAAGTAGCTGAAGAGAACGTTGGGGACGCAGCTACTTACCTGGTGTACGACTCAGTCAAGGAAAACCTTGAAGACTGGGGAGTGCTGGAAGAACTTTTGAAAACCGAAACGGAGTCCCAGGAACAAATATCTGCACCTAAAACACAGCCCCTCACAAAAGCCCAAAAAAGAAAGCAGTACAAGTACGTTGACTCTTCAGGAGAAAAACTTAGAGGCTGGAACTGGATTGACATTATTTCGCACCTCTCCAAAAAAGGGTGTTAGCTTGCACTTTTAGATAATTACCTAGTCTCGTAAATGGAGTTTACTAACTTTTAGTAAGAGCAGATTCAGAAAGTGGCTTAAGGGCAAACTCAAGAACTAACACCCTAATATATTTAGCAATTAATAAAGCACCATCCTAGATTATTAATTACTAAGACCTAGTTAGCATATTTTCAAGGTCCAAGGGCGAAAAGTCTTGCCTGAATTTATTGTCAATTTCAAAGACCAATTTTGAGCCTTTTGATTTCTTGATATGTTCTATGAGATTTTTTAGTTCTTTCTTTAGTTCTTTTAGTTCTGTTTGGAGTCTAGCATTATCTTCAGAACTAATGTCGGGGAATGCTATTCCTATACCTGCTGCACTTCCTATCACTCCAGCTGTGATTCCACCTATAATCCAGCCTGCTGCTTCAAGGCCAAGTGCTGCTGCTCTAGCACCTGCTCCAATCAGACCTCCTCCAAGGGGTAGAGTTAATCCAGTAACAACGTATCCCACTATAGATTTAATTTTCTCATTACCAAGCTTTTCGTGGAAAACCAGTAAGAACATACGTCTTTTTCTGCTTATTTTGTTTCTGATGTCTGCTTTGAGTTCTTCTGGCAGATCAAAGCTTCCGATCATTCTGTTCAATTCTTCCTCAAATACTCCCTTTACCCTTTTTAACTTTCCATCATCAAACTTATCAAACCAAGTTTTCAGTAACCTGCATAACTCCAACTTAAAGTAGAAATACTGAATGTCTAGTTTCACGTAGTTCAACCTGAATCTAATGGCCATTTGGAAGTACTTTTGGAAGCAATACGTTTTAACTTTCTGGAAACGATCATTAAACAAATTGCATACTGGAGTTTTTATTCCTTCATAAACTTTATCAATTCCTTGCTCTAACTCTTCTTTGTTGAATTCAGTTTTCACTAAGTTGCTAATAACAAAATCTCTTACTCTGGATTCAAATTCTTGTTTCTTGTCATCTAGTTCTTTTTTGGCTCCTTCAATGTCTCCAAGAACGTTAGTCTTTGCATAATCAATAGACTCTTGAAGTCTTTCGAACACTTGGGACTTGGGGTCGCTTCTTATGATCTGGGTAATCCTTTCAGTTCTTTCGTACTTATCTTCGTCTTCGTTGAACTTAACAAACTCAACATGGATATTGAACTCACTATCTAGACTCCTTTCAGTCGACTTTCGAAATTCTGACTTTAGAGTTTCCACAGCCCGTACCCACTCATTTCGGAGTCTATTTCTGACATCCTCTCGTATCTTGTCAAGTTCATCTTGGTTATTAAGAGTCTTTTTCTTAAGGTCCTTCACTACAACTATAATGTTGTTTTTCTGGGTACTCGTCCTCAGTAGTCTATTGAAGAAAAGCGGCATCACAAACTTGTCATATGTAGAAACATCTGAGTGGCATTCTTTTTTGCTTACAAGAATCAAGATGGTGTCAGAAAAGACAGACACGAAAGCAGCCATTTGCATAGTTTCTACTTTGCTTTCTTCCTTTTTGAAAGCTCCTTCGCAGTCTAGGTATATCTGGTCATCTGACCTAAAGATGTCTATTCCTTCGGTGGTGTTTTGGATTGCTCCAGACTCTTGCTCTTCTACATGGAAAATATCCTGCCCTATAAGGCTGTTCATGAGGGTTGACTTTCCGGATGACATGGCTCCGATCACAGAAACAACTGATGCTAGTAAGTCTGGAGGAATCAGAGACTTGCCTTCGTATAAGACTTCGAAGCCTTGGCTAACTTTGACTAGTTTCTTCGGCTGATCTGGTTCAACCATTTTTAGACTATAAGCACTTAGCTTGTTCCGAAAAAGAATTTGGTCAAATGGTGCCTGAGGAGTTTATTGTCCTTAATTTAAATAACTAGATTTCTAGGGCTTACTTGTTTAGCCATATCGGGAATTCTTAAGGCATAGATGGTAACTTTGTAGCTTTATGAATTTGTTGAGTTTTTTGAACAGAAACATGGCTCCACTACCTTTTCTATGAGTTGGACCTTAAGACAGGTCAGGATTTTCAACCACTGAAAGGCGACACGGAACAGAAGTTAGCTAGAATATTCTTTTGAGAGTAATAGCAAGTTCGCCAGCTATTGACTCAAATGTGTTATGCTAAAGAAAACCAACAAGACTGATTGTAGCGGAAGTAAAGAAGAAACATAGAGCGGTTTTGATTATTGAACATTTATGACAATTAAAGACTTAGACCAAGAACCACTAATCCGGAGACAGAAGTAGTTCTTTTTTTTACTTCACTGCTGACACAAGTGCATTAACAAGAACTTAAGATCCTAATAGTTACTTAGAGTGTTTAAGGTTCTTCACTTGTGTCTGTTTATGTCATAGAAGCACCCAGCAATGCCTGCTCTGTATTCAACTAACTTCTTCATCTTGAATGATTTTTGACCTTTGTTGATTCCCTGTCTGTAGTTCTTGAGCACTTCTTCCTGGAAACTTTGTAGGGATGCATTCCAGTTGGAAATTTCTAACAAGAACTCAGCTAAGTCTAGGTTCATTTCCTCAATTCTGAACCCAAATAGCTGAGTCTCTAAGTGATTGCCCATTTCACTTTCTTGAGTTTCTTCAAAGGTCTCACTGGGTGTTCTTTTCTGAGGGAGTTTGACCTCTTCGTTGAGTTCTTCTTGAATCATTCTGATTCTTTTGCAGGGCTTTTCTGGACTGAGTTTGTACCAGTTTTCTTCCTTATGAAATCGGTACAGTATATGACCCAGTTCGTGTATTAAAGTGCTTTCAAATGATATTTGCCCTATTTGGCGTTCATTCCTACTGCTCTCTATTCTGTAATCGTACTCTTTCGTTAGAATCACATGATTACCCAACACAGAGACTCCTTGAACTTCCTTAGGTAGTTCATCACAAAAGTAAGAGTTTTCTCTCAAGTTCTGCAAAACTTCAGCAACTCTTGTTCGTTTCAGTTCCCTAATGTTTTTCAGTGCAGTTTTGAATGCCTTAGTTCTAATTACCTCAGCTAAGAATTCAAACATTTCAGAAGGTATTCTTTGTAATGAGTTTACAGGTAGATTAATATAGGGTTTGACATCGCACCTCATGTCATGTAAAATCGCAGTAACCCAGAAAGAAATCACGATTCTTCTTTTGATTTCTGCTTCTCCTGTAGTTTCGTCTAAATCACCTACCAGAGACCCTCTTTGTATTCTTCCCATGTAAAGGTTCAAAGTACGACTGATTGGCACCTTTTCTCTTTGGAAGTACTCAAAGTCTTCATTGATTATTTGGCTGTTCTTGTATACAGCCAGGAAAGCTATTACTTTGATTGCATTATCCCTTTCAAGAATTCTGAGTCCCTTGTAATTCTTGGGGACTTTGGATAGACCAAGTGACTTTTTGAGTCTATCCACTTCCTGATTAAGCACTCCTAGAGTCTCTTCATTCATGTCACTGTTGAATAGTCTCTGGAGTGCACAAATGTACTGAGTGAATGAGTCTTTGCACACCTCTGAGTCTAATGCAAGTACTGGGTTACTTTCCATTTATATAAAGACTAAGGATAGACAATATGAGTTTGATTGCTTGTATGTAGAAGCTAAAATACTGAGTGAAGAGGTATGCTAATAAAGTCTTTTATTGTTAGGGTTCTTAAATCCAAGCTTAAACATCGACACTGCAATAAACTTACATGCTTTAGAATTTTATTTATTTAATACGTTATCTAGCCCTTGGGCCTCTGGTACATGCTTTAGAATTAAACTCAAAGTTAAGAAAGTTTTGCAATGAGTTGTTATTGTTTATTGAGTTTGGGTTGTTGGTAGGCCCCTGAGTTGAATTAGTAGGTCTTCATTTAGGGTGTTGTTTCGTGTTTCTGCTTGTTTTTGTGTTCTCTTTGATTTTACTTTTAATCCAGGTAGTAGTGTTTCCTTTCTTACTTTTGAGTGAGTTCCTGATTTTCCTTCTTAGTTGTTGTCTTGCTTCCTTATGTTTTTCAGGTTAATAATTAACTCCATAAGATGACTAGAGTTACTCCTTGCTTTGTGATTTTATGCAGGTTCTCTAGGCCTCTGGGCTAAGTTTTGTTTGTAGGCTATTTTTCCTAGCCCAAGTGTTCCTTTAGATGCTACAACAACTCTCTAAACCTGAAACTCAATTAAAAGTCTTCATTTACCTAACTTTATAATATCTGTACAACTGCCACCAGTCATAGCTATGATAGGGTGCTCTTTAGCGTCACTTTCTATCTTGGCTTCAGAAATACTTGTTTGGAGCCATCTGAGAATTAGAAAACTAAAGAAGTGCCCAGGGGAATTTGTACTTATGCAGTGTTTACTGCAGCTCATTATTGACTGCGCCTGTTCTTAAATACTTGTGAACTGACAGGCTCAGGTAATTCTCTTGAGCACATTAGTCATGCAGGCAAGTACTAAGATCTATAGTATGCAGAAGAGATGCTCAGTCTGAAACTTTAATTGAAGATTCATGAATCTATCAAAGCATACAAAAAGAATTCAACCCTTACTTTTCCCTTTTTGAAGGTTTGCAGAACACCAACGTTTTAAAGGTACTCACGGGTCTTGACTTTTTGTTCTCTAAAAGAAAACCTCTTGAAGAGTACTTAATCAACCAACCAGATGCAGCCTTTTGGAAGTTTGAAGTGGTTTTGGAAAGTGAAATTAAGTATGAGGTCAAAGAGTACTTTCCAGAGCCTTTCAATATACTCAGAACAACTGAGCATATCTCAGACTTTGACTTGGCAGATTCACTATCTATCAGAGACAACTTAAAAGACTTGGATCAGAGAACCACTAACCCTGGAGGCAGAAGTAGTTCTTTCTTTTACTTCACTGCTGACAGAAAGTAAATCATCAAAACAACCAACCAACAAGAACTTAAGATCCTAAGGAACTCTTTTGGAGGCTACTTTGATAGAGTTTATGCTAGGGACTCTTTGATCTCTAGAATTCACGGAGTCTTTTGTTTCAAGATTGAAAGAGCTAGTAGTTTATACATCATGCTAATTGAAAACGTACTAAGCAAGTGTGAGAACCCTATAGTGTTTGACTTAAAGGGTAGTTTGCTAGACCGTGAAAGGTTCCAAGAAACTTTTAGCAACCTTGAGTCCATGCCTAGAAATCAAGTTATGAAGGACTTGGACTTCTTAAGGAACGTAGAAATGCTTAACTTTAGTGAAGACTCCTCAAAAAAGATCTTTGAAGCAATTGAAAAAGACACCTACATGCTCCAGAGCTTTGGAATTATGGACTACTCTTTGCTCTTAGCTATTGACTTGTCCGGTGAGTCCTTGCCTACTAGTAAGTACCTGTTTACTACAAGTGACTCTTTGAAAGTTTACTTAGCAATCATAGACTTTGCTCAGACCTTCAACTACAACAAGAGAATAGAAAAGTCATTTAAAAAGTTTAAGACTAGACGTAACAGTAGAGAGATCTCTTCTGTACCTCCAGTTCCTTACCGAAAAAGGTTTCTGGACTTTGTTAAATCAATAACAGGTTACAAGACACTAGAAAACCTTGAAATATCTTAATTTAATTGTTATGTTATCGAGCCCTTAGGCCTTTTTATAACCTTGAAATATTTGATTAATCGTCTCATGGATACCCCAATAGCTCTTGAGCCTTCACCCTGCGTCGCATTTACTATTCAAGTACTTGGGACTAGTCTTAATCAAAGTGATTAATTATAGTTAGTGAAGAGTTGGTTGCAGAGGTTACTGAGTTCTTACTTAACTAGTTCTTTCTAAGTGTTTCTAGTGTTTATGTCATTGTCTAATACTTAGTTTCTTCATTCAATCGCTCAAGTAACTATTCAACCTACTCTAGAGTCTCTGTCTTAAGTTGAATGCTTCTTGAATTTCCTAGTTGCTGCGTTGTTTGTTGCTACTAAGTAACCAAGTTGCTCAAAGTACTAAAGACCATGCTGAGAGTCTTTTTAGCAACATGTCTAACTGTCCTATGTTGTGAGTGTAGGATGTTTCTGCAATAATGAACAGTCTAACTATGCAGTGAAGTATTGGAATCTGTCTGACTTCAGTAGCTAGGTACACACTAGTTTTACCAAGTCAATCTAGTGCTTCTTATATTCTTTATTCTGTGTTCAAACTACACTCCTCAGTCTCAGAACTGTGTTTCTGACAACCTAGTTTTCACTGTTTCCACTTTGGTCTCTAGAATCCCTTTCTACTACCCTTTGTTTCCACTCCTAAGCATAACTCCAGCAAGACCTCTATTTATTATACCTAAACTAATAGATCAGACTGCGATGTGCATGAATTTGTGTTCAACTGTAATAATCAACAAGTCAGCAAGTAACCAAGTGTTCATGAAGCACGATGTCTTGTTCAGAACTCTATAGTCAAACAGATCTAAGGTTTACTGAGTTCCTATCAAAGGATTGACTCTGGAAGATTACTTACTACCAGTGAAAGCTGTAGAAAGGTACTCTCAGAATATTGGTCCCTTATAAATCTCTTTGGACTTGGGTTAAGAATTGCTTAAATTCTGTCCTAGGTGTATTAAACACTAGTTCCCAGATGTGTCCGATTAATTCACAAACAATAGCTACTTGACAACTCGAGTTCCAAATAACCAAAGCAAGAGTAGCCAATAAACTATTTAAAGTTTAACCTTATTAAGAACTCATTCTAGTTTCCTTAAAGTTTTACCTCAGACCTTTTCTGGTGCTGCCTGATAAATGGAACCTAGGCTGATTGTTAGCGGGAGTGAGGATAATACTGTTCTCTGAGCTTCTGCGATGCTATAAGTCAGTTTTGAATTGTCTTCGTTGGTTACTTGCTTTGCTTGCACTTCTCAAAGCCTAATCTTTTCTTCGCATTGTGGTTAGCTTAGTGTACAATTTGATGCTCTTGAGGTTCTGGTTAGTTGTTCACAGTCCTTACTGCTATGCCTTAAGTTCTGGCTTCCCTCGTGTAGTATGTCACCATCTGACCATTTCCCGCTCATACTCTATTGCTACTCCCGTACTATCACCTATAACCTTAGCTTTCCAAGTTTACTTACCTTCAGTCTTTTGTGTGCTGTTCAAGGTTAGGTCCAGCCCCCTAGACTTCTTAACTCAGTCAAACTCATATCCCCCTAATTCAATGGCTAATAAAATGTTCAGTCGAGTCGTCCGCAACTTTGCTAAAATCAGAGTTCCCCAAGGGTTTTCTGGAGAGTTGAAGCTCTACAAGGGCAATTGGGAGCTAGTCAGCAAAGGCGACCCAATTGCCCTCATCGGAAACCAAACTCTAAGAGCCGAATCTTCTGGGCTCATAGTCAGCCGACTTTCCCAAGAAGGTTCCTTGGCAACCGAAGGGACTCAAATCTACCGGTTGTTCGACTTCATGTCTTGGGCCAAAGTGCTCCTCTACATTTCTTCGCCTTTAGTTACGCTTTACCTAGTTCAAACAGAACTAGAACTCAGGCACCCTACTAGAAGCACTTTAGAAAAAATCAAAGAGACTCAGACTCAGCCCAAGCAGCACCTAGAGTTAAAGGCCCCTTGATTGAAAACCCTAGTCCTTACTCGAGAGCAGGATCAACCACCTTGAAAGCCCCATTGAGAGAGGAGTGGACGTGGTCTACGGACCCAAAGGCATAGGCAAGTCTACCTTTATGGAGAGACTTTGCCATGTGCTTAGCAACCCTCAAGTTCTCAAGAAGTACTCTGATACCGAGACCCAGTTCGTCTCTTTACCTGGACTTGGAAGCCAGAAAAGACACTCTATGGAAGAACTTATATTCCAGACTGAGTTAAGGGGTACTCAACCAACGACGAAGTTCTGTTTGAAGAGTGCCTAAGAACTGGTTAAGGAGCACAAAAAACCCAGTTCTAATCTTTGACAACGTCCAGCATATTCTACTTGAAGTCGATAACTACTCAGAAGGTGCCAACTTCATCAGAAAGCTTATACTCAACTTTAGTGCAAAGGGATTAGCCAAAGTGATTCTGGTAAGCAGTGACTAAACACCTTCCGAGCCGAATTGATCCCCAGTACGATTGATAAAAGATGTGATGTCAAGAGTTTCATTCAGTTATCAAGAAGGAGAAGAAGCCATAAACTGGATGAAACAACTAGCAGAAATGGATAGCAGGTCGGTGACAGACGAAGACCTGCAGTTGTTCCTGAAGTATCATGGCTCACTCAGAGAGTTTAAGTGACTTCTGTCTAACTACAAAGACATAAGTTTGAGGGAGTACCTAGTAAGGACTATCAAACAGGATAAAAAGGAACTATTTCGTTGAAAAAGATGAATTTGATTCAAGTTCTGAGGAGTTTATGAAACGTAATACAACAACTGTGCAAGCAAGAAAAGATTAGAGCTAGTAAAGGATTCAGGAAGATAGTTCTGAAACTAGAAGAAGCAAACTTCTTGAGGATAGCTGAACCACCCTACTACTCCTTCAATTCAAGAGCTTCTGAGTCAAGTTTGAGGGTTTACTGAGTGGTTGGAGACTCAGAGTTCCTGAAAGAAGTTTACGAAGACCCAGCCAACTTGAAAATAATACTTAGTTTAAATTGTTGTAAACTTCAGTCAGAGTTGTTTGTTGGTTTCTTCACTAGTTCATTGCTAGAGCAGGTTCTACTTTCCAAGACTTGCTACTCAACTTGAATCTTTGCTTAGTAGATGCTTACTTCCAAACCAAGAGTTCTAGAGAGTTGCTTTAAGCTTTTTCAAGACTACTTAACTATGTCGACTTGGTTGATATTTGTTGCTGTTGTGTTTACTGAATAGATTATACATTAGACTAACTGTGCTTGTATCAACTACTGTTCTATTCATTCTTGTTAGACTGAATGCTTTGTTATTGTGTGTTTGGTTATTCTTGACTCAAGTGTTCCTTACTCTTGCTCCATCCACACTCTAAATAACTGACTAATTCACCAAATAATTACTTGGAGCATCACTTAAAGACTACTGTTAATTCTTGTTTCGTTTAAGGTTCAGAGACCCTACATGTTAGCAACTCTTTGGGCATTGGTTATGTGCTTTACTGTCTATTTCTTTGAGTTGAATGTATGCTGTATCGTTATAAGGTGTTATTGAGTTTTCTTGTTGTGTTTAAAGTAGGTTTTAGGGTGTACTTGCTCTGTTGTTGTTTCGCTGGTATTCATGTGATATCACTTTCTTGAGTGAGTTTGATTCATGTTTTTAATTTAGATTCCACATTTCTTTGTACTCATTGTTGTATTGTTTGTTTCTGTGGCTATAGCAGACTGGTTATTCATCTACTAATTAACTTGTTGCATACTTATTAACACTCTAATACCCTAATAACTATCTTACTTATTCATACTTATTGTCTTACTACTTCTTGTGTATACTATGTTAGACTTTATTGACTTGTTTATTCCTACTAAAGACTGTGTTTGTATGCTGTGTATATACGTATAGTTCTTGCTTCTTTAGGATATCTAAGTAACACTTCTTACTTACTTATTCTTAGTTCCATTACTGTTATTATTAACTACTAGCCATTGCAGCGAGATTACTCACTGTTTATACTTATTACATTCTTACTATTTTACTTTATTTGTTATTTGTTATGTTATCAAGCCCTTGGGCCTTTTTAAAGTTACAGTGAGAGGGGTTTGCTTCGCGGGTCCTTTTGTTTCGCTTGCATTTCCTCTTCTTCCGAGCACAGTCGTTTGGGTTTTTTGTGTTTGTTGTTTGTCTGGTGTCCATTTTTGTGCTTCTGGGTAGTTGAGGTTCTTTCTGTTTTTGTGAGAGATTCCTTCTTGTTTTCTTGTGTCCAGTCTTGTTTCTTCGAAAGTTGTTTGGGCTTTGTCCCGTTTTGTCTTTTCTTCAACCATAATTGGTTCTTCATCGTCCAGGTTTCTCGTGATTGCATCGAACAATTTGTCTTCTTGCTTTTTTCAGTGAGAGTTTCCTTTGGTCTTTTCTTTGTGGATTTTGTTGCGAGCTCCATGTCTTCATCCGGGTTCTCTTCCGTATTTAGCTCTAGGAGTACTTCCAGGTCCGAGTCTTCTTCTGAGTCTAGGTCTGTGTCTTCTTTTCCAGCTTAGGTAAGAATCTATATCTGAGTCTGAGTTCTCCTCGAAGTCTGAGTCTTCGCTCCATTGGTCGTCTGAGTATTGCTCCTCTTCAGTTAAGGTCACAGAGCCCCGAGGCTCCTGTGCTTTCTTAAGGTGTCTAGGAAGTTAGCGAAGTAATCGCAGCCTTTTGGCCTTTCTGTGCTTTCGTCATCTGATGATTCTGAGTACATCATTTGATCCGGTATTTTTTGATGTGATACTCAGTGTCGACTTGTCTATTGTTAGGAAAATTCGGGTCCCCTATCAAGTGTCTACCTTCGGGGCCACATAAGCCATGTCTTGACCAAATCCAGATTCTGGGTCTTCGAATCAGCATTCTCGATAACGCTTGTATTCGAAATTGTTTCCCGGTTTTCCATTTTTTTTATTAATCACTTATTTAAAACTAGTTATTTTACTTATCTACTTATTCAAATACTGATTCTGTAGTTTAATTACTACTAGATGTATTGATGTTTACTATAACACTTATTTATTAACATATTAACCATTACTGTCTTATCACTACTCTTATTGCCACTAACTACAGATTATTCTTAGGGTGTTAGGGTGTTAGGGTGTTAGGTGTTAGGGTGTTAGGTGCTAGGGTGTTAGGGTGTTAGGGTGTTAGGGTGTTAGGTGTTAGGGTGTTAGGGTGTTAGGGTGTTAGGGTGTTAGGGTGTTAGGTGTTAGGGTGTTAGGTGTTAGGTGTTAGTGTTAGGGTGTTAGGGTGTTAGGGTGTTAGGGTGTTAGGTGTTAGGTGTTAGGTGTTAGGTGTTAGGGTGTTAGGTGTAATTAGGGTGTTAGGGTGTTAGGTGTTAGGTGTTAGGGTGTTAGGGTGTTAGGGTGTTAGGGTGTTAGGGTGTTAGGGTGTTAGGGTGTTAGGTGTTAGGTGTTAAATAAAGTGTTAGGTGTTAGTGTTAAATAGGTGTATAAATAGGTGTTAGGAAGTGTTAGGGTGTTAGGCGTTAGGGTGTTAGGGTGTTA